>OZ038387.1:49146783-49498585 GCA_964036045.1 Eutreptiella sp. 'Long Island Sound 2002' | reverse complement strand
GGCTCCCATCAGCCAAGGTCCGATGCGGAGGTCAGGTCAGGGGTCAAAACTTTTTTGCGCTTTGCACCGTTTTTGAATTCTCCAAAAAAAACTCTGAGTATTTCAAGTATAGACACATGGGGTTTTTTTTCCCCTCAAAATTCTATTGCCTTCAGCAAGGCACCTCGAAGAGGGGAGAGGAACGACCATTTTTGAGCTGCCGAGGCTGTAAAACTGCATCAGCAGGTTGCGCCCTAGCCCCCTTGGGAGCCCCCCCCCCCCACCCAACACCCAAATCGGGTGCAAAACACATCAAGAGGGGCTAGAACATGCTGTGCATGGGATATCGGTCTTAAGTATAGACACATGGGGTCTTTTTTCCCTCAAAAATTTTCCCTCGGGAGGCCACAAAAAAAAGTCCGGCGCCTTCAGCGCCAGCAGTTGTCCCCCAATATCTCAAATTGCAGAAAGCCGGGCACGAGAACTTTGGGGGGTCTGGAGGGGGGGGGGGGGGGGCTTGGCGTCTGCATTTGAGCAGGCCACCCCCCTCGGGCACGCCACCGTGGCACATGGTTTTGTGTGCATTTGGCGCCCAGGGGCCTGTTGGATGGGGGTCACAGCGGTCAAAACAGCGACTGTGGGTCGCACGATCGCGGAAATCTGCCATTCCGCGGAGTTGTTTCTACGATTTCTCTGAACTGACGACAATCTGAAGCCCGAGACTTCGCGGGACGCTTTTGTTTTTGTATGCGATCTTCGTATCCGCCAAATTCGCTCGTGAACCGAAGCGCTGCAGCCTTGCCACTTTGGTGCGGTTTTGCCCAGTGTTTGCTCCGAGCCCCCCTCCCCCCCCCCAAAGCCGAAGTGCCGTCTGCCCTCGCACTTGCGAACGCTGCTGATTGCGGTCCGTGCGCTGCAGAGGCCTCTGCTTTACGGGGGCTGGGGAGGGGATGCACCGAAGTGGAGGGGGTTTCTGTGTGCCCGATTTCGTGATTCGGTCCGAGCGTGAACTTCCACGCCCGACCGGCGCGGCCGGTGTGCCGCGCGGCGGCGGCGGCGGCTGGCGCACGCGACGAGGGCGGGGGCGGGTGTGCACGCGACAGGACCCGCCGCGCCCCCCCCCCCCCACACGAGCAGGACCTGGAGGAGCCGCTGCTGCGGCGGAGGCTGTGGAGGGACCCCCGGGCGGAGGGCCCCGTCTGGGACTCGCAGAACGTCCCGAAGGCGGTGTCGATGGTGCCCTGGGAGTCGCCCCCCGCGCCGGGGGACGGCCGTTCGGGGGTGGCGGCCTGCGTCGATTTGGAGCCCTGCTGCCAAGAGCTGTCGCTGACCCCCGCGGACTTGGGCCGCCGGGGCCCCGGGGGGTACGGCTGCGGCGGAGCGCACCGGAAGCTGCCGTCCGCCGAGTGGGGCCGCGGCCGCGGGGCGGGGCCGGTGCTCCGCGTCCGGAAGTCGCCGTCGAGGGGCGTGACGTTCGCGCGCCGCTTGACGAGGGGGTCGAGCGGGAGCCGGGGGACGGCCGCGCGGCCGCGGGCGCTGGCGCTGGTCGGGCTCTCGGTGGAGGCCTCGTCGAGGGAGAAGCGCGCGCCGCGGCCCCGCAGCGCCACGCGCAACTGGCGGTGCAGGATGTCGTCGGGGTCTTCGGCGTATTCGTCGGGCAGGGGGGAGCCGAGGGTGTAGCCCGCCAACTTCTTCTTGCCTTGGGGCGACATGAGGTCCTGCGGAGGGGCGGTGAGGGATGTATTGGAGGGGGGGGGGGTTTGGCTGGGACCCCCCTCCCCCCCCGGGTCTCAGGGTCCAACAGTTTCGAAGCCTAAATCCTCTTGCCGCCGAAGGCGCCGAAGCAAAATCTTGGCTGTCATCACCGTCGCTGTCACTGTCACTGGCCCCGTCACTGCGGGTGACAGCACGTGCCTCCAGCGCTCGGGAGGGCCCAATCCCCCGCCTTTCGATGGCGACATTGTCGCCGCTTTTAGCAACGGCGACAACTTCCCCCGGCGACACCCCCCCCCCCTACCCTCGTACGAGGGGGAGTCATGTTCGGGAGCACCATGTGCCTCGTCTTCGTGTGCTCCGTATTCTTTTTCTCTAGCCCTTTTAGGCCCCCGGGGGAAATTTTCCTGCCCTTTTGGTGTCAAATCTCAGAGCGACTGATCAAAGGTCCGATCCCCGGGCCCGTACCCCCCGCGCTATGCCCCGTGTCGGTCGGGATTTGGGGGTTGAGGTCAATCAAACCCCCTTTTTGTTGGCGGAGACTTCCTCGGGGCTCTACTGCCCCCCCCCCCCCCCACCCCCTCGGACCGAAGTACCCCAACCGGCAAACCTACTCCCCCCCCCCCCCCCCACCCGCCGGCCGGATCCATCGATGTGCCCGCCCGAGGGTACCACAAACACGCGTACCGGGGCATGGGATGAGTGGCTGTGAGGCTGCGGGACTGAGGCACGGGGGATGAGTGGCTGTGAGGCCAGGGGACTGGGTGAGTCCCCGTGGCAATGGCAGGGCGGTCCCGGTTTGGGGCCTGGGTCCTCTGCACGGCTTTTGTGTGTTTGAGTGCAGGCCTGCGGGGGTAGGGCATGACGGTTTGGGGGTGTCACGGAGGGCGGGGGTGTCCCCTGGCGCAATGGTCCCCTGGCGCAATGGTCCCCTGGCGACAGGGCCCCACCCCCCGGCGTGTTGTTCCGAAGGGTCCCGTCGGGGTCTCTGTGCCTGTCGGCCTCTGCCCCCCCCAGACCCGCAGCTCTGCCCCCAGTACACAAGGGGTCTGTGCGTCTCAGGCCTGCGGACATCGACCCACGGGGCCATGCCGCAACAGAGCACCCGCACCGTCTCGCACCGAAGACGTCCCGGATCAGGGCAGCGCCGGGGTCAGCCCGGCCTCGCACGATCTGTGTTCATGAGAGTTCATTGGGGGGTCCTCAGGCTTGTGCCGCGGTGGTCCGCGCGGAGGAGGAGGAGGGGTGACCTGCGCGACCGTGAAGAACGTACGCCTGGGCGGCGGCCTGTGCGACGCGAAGAAGGTCTTGCGGTGCACCGCGGCGTTCCTCCTCGACAACTTGCCCGTCTGGACGGCGCGATCGACGAGCTCACGGTACACCCGGTCGTAGGCCGCCAGCCCCACCGCGATCACGAAGCCCAGCAGCATCAGCCCGTTGATGCACAGCAGCGTGACGGTGAGCACATCCGCCAGCCCCTGGGAAATGCTGCTCCAGAACGTGTCCGGCTCCACGAGGCGGGGCAGGAAGTACAACAGGAACAGGTTCAGCGTCACGCTGATCACAAAGAGGCCTGTGGACTCCAGGAGATTCAGTTCTCTGCTGCGGTAAGGGTTCGCGCGCCTTTGCACCTGAAACAAACGGGGGCCGGCGAAGAGAAGAGGGGGAGATAGGGGGAAAGTGGGTTGCATGGAAAACAGGGACACAGAGGAGGAGGGAGAGAGGGAGGGGGGGGGGGCGGGGGAGGGAGGGAGGGAGGGAGGGAGGGAGGGATGGTACAAAGAAGCAGGATTTTCCCTTATGGGAAAAAGAATAGATCTTGTCCCACAGGTGTTGGCTGCTGGCAGCAGAATCTTTGTGCATGCCTCCCTGTAGCAGGCTGCAGGGGCGGATGGATGTGGGTACTCCACCAGCCGAGGGTAACTTGGCAGGTAGTCGGGTTCGAACCTAGGACCCTGATTCAAGAGGTTGCTGAGTCCAGGGTGGCTTATGGGGCGGTTGGGTGGGGCGGTTGGGCGGTTGGCGGGATGGGTGAGGGGGCAGTTGAGTGGCTGGCTGGGGCGGTTGGGCAGTTGGGTAGGTGGGTGGGGTGGTTGGGTGGATGGGTAGGGTGGGGCGGGCGAGACAGACGGCGGGAACCAGGCACAAAGGAGAGAAAGGGGGCAAGGAAACGAAGGACGAGGGTGGGCAGGGCGACGTGGGGCAGGGCAGACCAGGAAGAAAGCCGTCATGGTCCAGGCCAACAACAGCGTGCGCATGTAGGGGTCGGAGATGAAGGTCACGCCCAGCACCACCACCATCTTGCGCACCATCGTGAAGACCTCCCAATACCGGAACTCCTCCTTGTACCCCGACATGAGGAACGCGAACATAATGTGCTCAACCCGCTTGCCCTGCATCAAGACAAAAACCGGATGCAAGCACAGCCCACCGCAGTCGGCGTCTCATGGGCAAGCGTGGGAGCGGACATGCTTGACAGCACTTAAGGGGGTCTGGTCCGGTGTGTCTCACTTCGCCATGTGGCGCCCTGGGCACATGATGGGGCCGTGTCGGCACTCAACAACAGTGAGCCACCCTTGGGGAGGAGGTTTCTGCGGTGCACGCGCGGTGTTTACCGTCTTTGGGCAGGCGTACTGGTTGTGCGGACCAGGGGTTGTGCAAGCACGGCATGCCACGTACGGCACAGTGGCACTGTGCCTGTCCTCATGAAGCTGGAAGATCAAAGTGGAGAGACGGAGCAGGACACAGGACAGTACAGTAGTGCAGTGCAGTGCAGTGCAGTGCAGTGCAGTGCAGTGCAGTGCAGTGCAGTGCAGTGCAGTGCAGTGCAGTGCAGTGCAGTGCAGTGCAGTGCAGTGCAGTGCAGGGCAGGGCAGTGCAGGGCAGGGCAGTGCAGTGCAGGGCAGTGCAGTGCAGTGCAGGGCAGTGCAGTGCAGTGCAGTGCAGTGCAGTGCAGTGCAGTGCAGTGCAGTGCAGTGCAGTGCAGTGCAGTGCAGTGCAGTGCAGTGCAGGGCAGTGCAGTGCAGTGCAGTGCAGTGCAGTGCAGTGCAGTGCAGTGCAGGGCAGTGCAGGGCAGTGCAGTGCAGTGCAGGGCAGTGCAGTGCAGTGCAGTGCAGTGCAGGGCAGTGCAGTGCAGTGCAGTGCAGTGCAGTGCAGTGCAGTGCAGGGCAGGGCAGTGCAGGGCAGTGCAGTGCAGTGCAGTGCAGGGCAGTGCAGTGCAGGGCAGTGCAGTGCAGTGCAGGGCAGTGCAGTGCAGTGCAGTGCAGTGCAGTGCAGTGCAGGGCAGGGCAGTGCAGTGCAGTGCAGTGCAGGGCAGTGCAGGGCAGTGCAGCGTAGCGTAGTGTAGTGCAGTGCAGTGCAGTGCAGTGCAGGGCAGTGCAGTGCAGTGCAGTGCAGTGCAGTGCAGTGCAGTGCAGGGCAGTGCAGGGCAGGGCAGGGCAGGGCAGTGCAGTGCAGTGCAGTGCAGTGCAGGGCAGTGCAGTGCAGTGCAGTGCAGTGCAGTGCAGTGCAGTGCAGGGCAGTGCAGTGCAGTGCAGGGCAGTGCAGTGCAGTGCAGTGCAGTGCAGTGCAGTGCAGGGCAGTGCAGTGCAGTGCAGTGCAGTGCAGTGCAGGGCAGTGCAGTGCAGGGCAGTGCAGTGCAGTGCAGGGCAGTGCAGTGCAGTGCAGTGCAGTGCAGTGCAGTGCAGGGCAGGGCAGTGCAGTGCAGTGCAGTGCAGGGCAGTGCAGGGCAGTGCAGTGCAGTGCAGTGCAGTGCAGCGTAGCGTAGTGTAGTGCAGTGCAGTGCAGGGCAGTGCAGGGCAGTGCAGTGCAGCGTAGCGTAGCGTAGTGCAGTGCAGTGCAGGGCAGTGCAGTGCAGTGCAGTGCAGTGCAGTGCAGCGTAGCGTAGTGTAGTGCAGTGCAGTGCAGGGCAGTGCAGTGCAGTGCAGTGCAGTGCAGTGCAGTGCAGCGTAGCGTAGTGCAGTGCAGTGCAGTGCAGTGCAGGGCAGGGCAGTGCAGTGCAGTGCAGCGTAGCGTAGTGCAGTGCAGTGCAGTGCAGCGTAGCGTAGTGCAGTGCAGTGCAGTGCAGTGCAGGGCAGTGCAGTGCAGTGCAGTGCAGTGCAGCGTAGCGTAGTGCAGTGCAGTGCAGTGCAGTGCAGTGCAGTGCAGTGCAGTGCAGTGCAGCGTAGCGTAGTGTAGTGCAGTGCAGTGCAGTGCAGGGCAGTGCAGGGCAGTGCAGTGCAGTGCAGCGTAGCGTAGTGCAGTGCAGTGCAGTGCAGTGCAGGGCAGGGCAGTGCAGTGCAGTGCAGTGCAGTGCAGTGCAGCGTAGCGTAGTGCAGTGCAGTGCAGTGTAGTGTAGTGTAGTGTAGTGTAGTGTAGTGTAGTGTAGTGTAGTGTAGTGTAGTGTAGTGTAGTGTAGTGTAGTGTAGTGTAGTGTAGTGTAGTGTAGTGTAGTGTAGTGTAGTGTAGTGTAGTGTAGTGCAGGCTCCATTATCAAACAATGTGCCGGATCCCGGAGCAGCAACGGGTGAACCCTGCGTGGCTCGGGTCCCATGGGTCGCAGGGCCGCCGGGCATTTGCCACAGCTTGACGGAGGACCCAGACATCCGGGGTCCAGAATTGGGGGAGGTCTCCCTCTCCCTCCCTCCCTCCCTCCCTCTCTCTCTCTCTCTCTGTCTGCCTGTCTCTCTCTGGCTCTCTGTCTCTCCCCTCCCCGCCCCCTCTCTGTCTGTCTGTCTGTCTCTCTCTCTCTCTCTCTCTCTCTCTCTCTCTCTCTCTCTCTCTCTCTCTCTGCCTGTCTCTCTCTCTCTCTCTCTCTCTCTCTCTCTCTCTCGCTCGCTCGCTCGCTCGCTGTTCCTTTCTGTCTCTCTATCTCTTTCAATTCAAATACCCCCCAGCCTCCAGCTACTGCCTGTGCACACTGCCCGCATGTCCGCACACATGCAAGCACCAAGGCGCGCAATTGTGCTGCGGTCTGCGGCAAGGCAGATGGGCGATTGGGCGGGCATGTACGCACGTAGGCAGGAAGACAGCACAACACCAGACAGACAGACAGGCAGACGGTGTGCAGAGAGACCTGCGACTTGCGGAAGTACATGCCCGCAAGGATAATGCCGAGGGGTGTGCCAAGGCCATACAACACCAGAAAGCCGTAACTCCACAGGACCAATCCGCGGTGAGTCCCGGCATTGCAGTCTACCGACATGTCGGTGCTCAGATAGCGCACCGGCTCCTCGCCGCCACCGAGCTCCAGCGTTGTGCAGCTGCTCATCTCAGAGATCTCAGAGATGAGGGTCGGGTGCAGGAAGAAGATTGCGACGGTGACGCTGATGATGAAGATCTGCGTGGAGGTCTTGCCCAGGGTGAAGCTGCGCTCCCGACGTCGTTGCACCTGTGCGATGAAAAAAACCAGGGCAAACCAGGACAGGGCAGAGCAGAAGGCGGCACAAAGTACTACCTCACAAAAACAGCACAACACGGCACGGCACGGCACGGGCACGGCACGACACAGCATGACATGACACAACACAACCGACACAAGACGAACACAACAAGACAAAAACGACAACCACAGACCATCGGATCAAGTGAAACTCGAGAGAAAAATGAACAGAGTCGGCATGCACCACGTCCAAGCAGTACCATTCTCGATGGGGTGGAAATTCTGTTGTCCTAGCGCGTCAAACGGCACCGAGGAGGGGCCATGGCCCATCGTTCATGGCCCAGTCTGGACGGTACGCGGTCGTGGTTGGATCCTGCATATCTAATGGTATGCATGCACCACAGGACTAGATGTTGTCACACCTTGCGACGATGAGTAAGGCTAGATCTGGATCTGCATCCCCAAAATTTCACAAATTCCTATGTGTCTACAATTCACCCTGTCGCATTATGCCGCAGGACAATATCTGAGCAGAAGAGGGAGTCGACCTGAATGACCGGGCCCTTAGAAAATGTAATTTCCGTTACTGATCAGCGTAACCCTGCGGATGGGCTGAGCTGAGGCTGATCAACCACCAAAGCCCTGCAAGGGGCGCAGGTAACGAGAAGCAGTGTACCCCGCCAAGGCCCTGCAAGGCGCCAAATCAAGAAAAATGCAAAACAGTATTATGTCCTGGATTTCGTTGTGTGCATGTCACCCATTTGATGGTCGGGGCCGGTGGCTGCTCCAAGTCGCGTCGCTTCAAGCCCCGCCCACTGTCGCCTATTCCCGCACCTGCTGTTCACCAACCGACAATCGCAGTCCATTACCTTCTAATCGCGCCCTCTTCTGCGCCCACTGACCGTCGCCAATCCCTCAAACGTTGGTTGCTTTCCCGTCACCGCCCATCACTCTCCCTGCAGACCACCGCCCACGACCCAAAGGGCCTCCTCGACCCGTGCGGACCCGCCTCCTGAACAACTCCGTTCGGACACACCTGCCACTTTGTCAGGAGGCGGAGATTGCCATTGCAGCCGAGGGAGTAGTTCCAGTGGATCATGATGAGGCCCAGCACAGTCCCGATGGACGGGAAGATCATCTGCCCGAAGAAGAGCCAATACCGTGAGAAGCCATCGAACGCGCAGTTGAGCGAGGACAGGGGCACCGAGAAAGAGGAGGTGCTCTTGGCAAAGCTCAGCACCGTGACGAGGGTCGAGGGGATGACGTCCCGCATGCCGACCATGTGGGCGATGGTTTGCAGGTACGTGAACAGCATCTTGAACACGACGGGCAGGGGGTCCTGGGAGAAGGAGGAGATGCAGCTGAAGACCTCCTGCACAACGGCAGCTCGGCGGACTGGCACGGCGCCCCTGACAGGCATTCGTCTTAAGGCCGGGCTCGGCCGCCCAGGGTATTTGTTCTGCCCCTACCTTCACTTTCAGATTCCTGGGCCTTTGTGCTTCGTGGTCATTGAAAGGCTGATAGCCACATGGTCTTTCTGTACTCCCCATGAGTTTGGCCTGACGAGAAGTGGGCTTGTCCGCTGCCGTGCCCCGTTGCGTTTAGGGCTGGTATGTGTTGGCGAGCGTTATCGTGTGTGTGTGTGTGTGTGTGTGTGTGTGTGTGTGTGCGTGCGTGCGTGTGTGCGTGCGCGCGCGCGCGCGTGTGTGTGTGTGTGTGTGTATGTGTGTGTGTGTGTGTGTGTGTGTGTGTGTGTGTGTGTGTGTGTGTGTGTGTGTGTGCACTGCTTTCATAACGCTGGCTAGTCAGGTTTATCCCTTCATTGTAGCTTGAGGAAGAGCGGCGCTTCCACGAAACACTGCAACACAGTGGAACGTGTGTTTTCAAGAAGAGTGTAAGACTGCATCAAAATCCGCAGACTTTGTGTCAAGTATTGATCCTCAACCCCTTTCAGGAGGTCCGCCTTGGCTCCTTGGACTGGCTAGGAATGCTTGTGGCAGATTGCCTTCCATAAATGTCCGGACGTGCAAGTGCCAGGGCAGGAGGTGAACCACCAAGGTGGAGGGCAGATTGCCTTCCATAAATGTCCAGACGTGCAAGTGCCAGGGCAGGAGGTGAACCACCAAGGTGGAGGGCAGATTGCCTTCCATAAATGTCCAGACGTGCAAGTGCCAGGGCAGGAGGTGAACCACCAAGGTGGAGCAGGTTTGCCGATTGGGACTTCCGTTTCCTGACCTATGCCTTTGTAATATATTGATCATTGTGAGTACACAGTGATTGCCCCACCACACAGTGCTCCTCATCACAGCCCAGTGTACATGTTCAGGCCCAGACTGTTGGGATGTTGGTCTACAGGTGTTGGGCCTCAGGGTGGCATGGTAGTCAATTAGCAGATCATGGGCATCCAATTGCATGATTCACACAGTGTACCTCTGCGTGTGTGGCGTACCTTTGTTTGTACTTTACTACAGTTGTGGTGGATGTAGGCAGCGGCATGAGGTTGACCCATTTGGGTACTTGACCTGGAACTGTCCTTTCCAGAAGTGCATTCTTTCCAGAAGGCCCTGAGAGAAACAAACGCACCGCGCGCACTGCGCATTGCACCGCGCATGCACCCCGCGCTCGTTTTTGGTTGGCGTTTTACATATTTTTGGCAGATTTTCAGGGTAGCAGGGATGCGGTGGCTAAGGGTTAGCATACATCAACGGAGGCCTCCACTCTACCTCCTCACCAATGTCATGGTGGTTGTAGCTGACCACACACCCTGCGGGGGGGGGGGGGTTGAGCACAAAGGTGACCTCCTCGGCACGGCCCGCACCAAAGAGGGTGCCCGACAGGGTGCCCAAGCCTGTGGAGCATTGGTTTCAACATGTTTCGCGGTTCGAACCTCACGGGGTGCTCATTCCGGTAAGGGGCCCCTCAGTTGGAGTCCTCCTCTCGTTCTCTTCACCCTCCTTCTCAGCAGAAGGATAGCACAGGAATAACAAGAAAAGAGAGGTGAGCTGTAGTGCAACGGAGCAAAGGGGTGAAGGTAACCCATCTGAAAAAAAAGATTCAGCACCTTGAGTTCTGCGGTGGTGGGCTCACAACTCCACACCCATCATCGTTTAGGAGCGACGGTCTCCAGGTGTGCCTCCCCTTGCCGAAGGAGGTGGGTGATCGCAAAATTCTATTGCCTTCGGCAAGGCACCTCAAAGAGGGGAGAGGGACGACCATTTCTGAGCTGCTGAGGCTGGAAAACTGCAAAATAGCACGTTGTGCCCCAGACCCCCTGGGAGCCCCCCCCCCCCCAACACCCAGCGTGAAAATGGCTAAGTCCTCAAGGCAATATGCCCCCCCCCATATGGCAAGGGGCCATATGGGGGGGGGGGGGGGGGCGACTGGGGGTACCTGGAGTTGGGAACCGAGACCCCCGCCATGGGTTAGGGGGTCCATATACAAGAAAAAAGTTCTGAGGACTCAGGTTCAAATACACACACAACAGCCACAATACGCAAAGAAGTTTTGACCCCCCCCCACCACCCCATCCCACCCCACCTCCAAAAAAGGGGTACCCAAGTGCAGGGGGGGTGACGGGGGTCAAAATCCAAAAAAAACATTGGGGGATCATTTTTGGTCCTAAAATGATGATTTTACAAGGGGTTAGACGTCAGAAACCATACAATGGGGCATGCTACGCGAACGACCCCAAAAAAGGGGGGGTATACGACGCTCGCGCCTGCGCTTGATCTAACAAGCTCTCTTCGAGGTGATTTTGATCCCTCTACCCTCCCACAAGCTCTACTTATGCTTGTGGGTAACGACCCTGTGACTAAATGAAAAAATGGTGTGTTCATAAAACAACGCACCAAACCATGCGCACCGCACGCACACCGCGCATTGCACCGCGCGCACCGCGCGTTCGTTTCTCTCCCTGACCGACGGTTGCCTGGGCAGTATGCTTCCATGTGTTGGAGCCCTGGGACCCTTGCTATTATCTTATCCGTTGTTGCCGTGTGGTCGTGCTACTCCATGAGGCGTGGGCGATGCGTTGAGTGATCATTGGTGCTTTGCTTGCTGGCTGATAGCACACCGTGGGTCCGATTCCCAACCCAGTGAGTCTACCTCAGTGAGTGGTCCTGAGAAGGGTCGTGCTCAAACCGGGTGGGTCAGTGGTTAGCCACCTCGGGGGCAGGGATGTCCATACCCCGTTCGAGCCCAGCTACCTCCCAATTACCCTGTCCTGATGGGCGGGTGGAACATTGCTCCAACGGGGGGAGGGGTCGTATGAGCCCTTTCTTCGAGCCGCCCCCCCCCCCCCCGTTGGGGTGGGGCTCTTCTGTCAGGCCATTACGGGGGCAGACGGTCTGTATGGGACCAACATGGGGACCAAAAACAAAAAAAATGCAAACGCCATTTGTGGAATCAGCAGGTGGATTGGGGTCAGAAAAGCGGTAATTTGCCCCCTTTTCAATGAAAATAAATTGCCAATGTTTGTGCCAAAAACCGGCCAAAATCAAGGCCCCTGACAGGAGAGCCCCCTCTCCAGCCCCCCCCCCCCCCCTCTCCCCCCCGGTCCAGGGGACCATACGACCCCTTCCCCCCCTTGGGCCATGGATCGCCCCGCCCTCTCACGATAGACACCCCGAGACCCGAGGACCCCCGCACAGCCGGGCAGCCGCACACAAATCCTCACGGGCAGTCACCTTCTCACTGTCGGGATCCCGCTTCAGGGCGATGATGGTGGCCACGCTGATGATGAGGACGTACCCCAGGACGAGCACCAGCACCGTCACGAGGGACGCCATTCGGCTGCCGCAGAGCTCGCAGTCATCGCCGGCATGGCCCGGGCTGCAGGCGCCGCACAGGATGCCCTGGAACCCCTCCCGGCACTCGCCCGTGGGGGTGCCGCCCAGGCAGGGCTCCGCACGGCCGCACTGCAGGAACACGAGGCTGTCGTTGTTGACGCGCCAGTGGTTGTGGGCGACGCGGAGGGTGCGCCCGCCGCTGCAGATCGCGCCGTCCGGGCACGGGGAGCAGGCCGTGGCGCCCTCCGTGTAGAACTCCGTTTGACCGCAGGCCTTGACCTGGGGACAGACGCAAGTGAAAAGCCCGGGCCCCCTGCCGTATCGCCATCTTTTCTGCTCAGACCCGCAAACACACCGGAGGGCCACGGACTGTTTTCCGGGCACTTCGCCTTTGCGCGAAGACTGGTCTCCTGGGCAGACGTGATCACAGTGCCACGAGATCTTTGACGATAGGGGCGTTGGACGGCATGGTCAGCCAGACTGCCCGCCCGCCCGCCCGCCCGACCGACCGACCGACCGACAGACAGACAGACAGACAGACAGACAGACAGACAGACAGACAGACAGACACCCTCCAGTGGGGCGGCGATCCCGTGCCGGCAGGACATACCCCACACAAGTGCAGGGCACACGCACAACCGCCTCTATCCCGACCTCCACCTTCGTCTCCGACTCTGCCCGCGGCGAAACCGCACGCGCAACACCCGGACTGCGGGGGGCGGACCTGGATGGGGTTGGACGTGGTGTTCAAGATGTGCGCCCACTGCCCGCGGGGGGTCAAGTAGAAGTGCAGGAAGTAGTCCACGCCGTAGTACGCCACGAGGCGCACCGTGCGGAACTCGAACTGCCCGCTGTTGAACACCACCGGCTCGCCCGTGTAGCCGTCGGGGGGCGTCGGGCGGATCTCCGCCATCGCGAAGGGCGCGGCGCCGGAGAGCGCCTGGATCTGGTTGTTGGCGATGTCGATCAGGTGCAGGATCGGCTGCTGGGTCAGGTCCAGCACATTGTCGGTGGTCTCCGAGGGCTGCGTCTGCACGCGGAGGGTGAAGGGGGTCCCCTCGGAGATGAACAGCTCCACCGTCGTCATGGCGAGGCCGAGGGTCTGCAGGAGGAGGCTGTAGCCCCCGGCGGACGGGCGGCGGAGCGAGAGGCGGGCGAAGGTGGCCGTCCCCGCGCCCATGCGCTCGGACGTCCCCGACACCCGGAGCCCGTCGGAGGTGTTGGTGGTGAACCGGCGCACGGACGCGCGCACGACCCGCGGCTCCGTGTCGTACTGCAGGAGGCGCTGCCCGTAGACGTCGACCGCGTACACGTCGAAGGCGTCGAGGACGGTGTCGGCCTCCGCGGGCATCCGGATGGACTGCGGCAACGCCTGTCGGTGGTGGGGGGGGTCACATATTCGCGTGGTGCGCCGTTGGAGGTAAAGTCTGCACGGCGGGGGCCCGGGGGCCTGGGGGCACGGACACGGACACGGACACACCGGCAACTCACTGACACGGACACAGGGCTGTCCCGAAGGAAAAGAAAACAGCCTTCGTAACACCAACAGAAACGGATCTTCACGGGGACGCTCTCTGTTTCATGGTCAAGACATGGGCAACACACAAAACCACAGAAACAGTGTTGGACAACGGTTGGCGGTTGGTGGCGGTTGGCGGTTGGCGGTTGGCGGCGGTTGGCGGTTGGCGGTTGGTGGTCCTTGGGGCTGTCCTTAACAAAAAAAAAAGGGGGGGGGGGGTTCTTAAGGACCGCCTGCACTGCCACCGACGCGGGGACGGGCACTGCCACAGGCACTGACACCGGCACTGGCAGTCGGACCTGGAGATGGGTCGGGGGCCCGACGATGTCGTACAGCACATTGGACTGCGAGAAGACGTGCCCATCCACCGCGACCTCCAGGACGCTGGGGACGCTGAACGGCGTCCCGGTGGCGGGCTGGAGGCACAGCACCTCCGACGTGCTGACGAACACCACCGCGTCGCCCGCGACCACGACCCGGTGCCGCGGGTCGAACCCCCGGAACTGGCACGTGAGGCTCGGCGCGTCCACGAAGCCGTAGCCGCGGACGCGCACCCACTGCGGGAGGTCCTGGAAGCCGCGGGTCGGGGCCACCTCCGTGACGGAGGGCGTGGGCGTGCGGCGCACCAGCCGCCGGTTCTGCGTGACCTGCAATGTCCACAACAGCGGCGAAGCCCCGTCCCCAGGGGTGCGGCCCTTTGCCGTTGCACAGGGGGCAAGCCAACCCGCGGTTTGGGTGGGCTGGATGACTTGGGGAAAAGTATGGGCTCACAATCTTTAGTTCTCAGACAAAGCGAACTAAAACGTCCCGGGGCTTGTCATTCTCAACGACTTGCGAACGACAAAAATGTTTTGCTTTTCCTCTGGCGCTGGGCGGGGCACGCAGGACCCACAGATCACACCGGCGGAAACAGGCATACGCCGAGCCGAATGCACAGCCCATGACCTGCAACCAGAGCGTACATGCGGGCGAGGCCCCTCCACTAAGGCAGACACTTGGAGGCATTGGAGGATGGGTCATATGCAAGGCAGGCTGTACTGTGGGGGCGAGGCCCGGGATTGCAAGGGTGACGGGGATGGGGGTGGGGGCCTTGACCGGGGGTCGGGGGTGGTTTGACGTCGTGGTCCTCTGGCCGATGGGGTGGTGTACGGCGTGGGCTGTGGGGATGTGGGTGCACTGGAGCGGGTTGCGGACGGCGGACGGGGCGTGGGTGATCAAATGTGGCCGCCACCACTACGCTCGGGGCAGTGGAAGAGCCCTCCTCGTGTTTGATGTTGTATTAGACATCGAAATGGGGAACGTACCGAAACGAGACCTTCACGGAATTGGGCACCCTGTGAGGCACTACGCTGGTCTGCGGTGTGACAGGCCCCGCTAGAGACTTGCTCTTCCTATCCTCGTCCTCTTCCAACGCCCGCCCCCCCCCCCCCCCCGGTTGGACCACACATCACATGAGACAAAAGAAACCACAGAATCCTCACACTCCCCATCAAATCCTGGAGGACACACTAGTGGACCATCACTCAGCGTGAACGCACATGGTGCACGGGGGGGGGGGGGGGGGGAAACTCCTCCTGAGCAACGCACACCCAAGTGACTAGCACACCCAATCCCCAAATCGGGTGAAAAACACATCAATACTGCCCAAAACATGCTTTACATGGCTTGGATGGTCGTTGCGAGTGGTCACAATATCAAAAAAAACAAGTTTCGGAAACTTCGATTTTTGAGCTGCCCGGTTTGGACCCCAACCCCCCCCCCCCTGACTAACGGGGGTGGTCTGGGAGGGGCTTTTGCACGCGTCCTGCACGATCTGGCGCTCCAAGCGTTGAGTATGCAAACACATGTGGTGCTGGTGCTGAGGCTGGTACCGTTGACAACTGACTGTTTGCCGGAGACCCCTTGGGGGGTGGGGGGGGGGGGGTAGTTGGCGTCCTGGGGCCCACGGAGTCGCCCCTCGGGACGTGGTGGCTAGAATTGCAAAAGGGGGTCAGGGGTGGTGGCAGGCACCTGCCAGGGCCGCAGGGACAGCTCCAGCGGGTCCCCCTCGCAGGAGGAGCTGAGGTTGACGCGGGGCGCGACGCACTGCAGCTGCGAGTCGGAGATCAGCGTCGCGGGGGCGGTCTGCCCCCCTTCGAACACGCACTCGGCCCCCTCCGCCGCCGTGAGGCCCAGGCCCGTGACCGTCAGGAGGGTGCCCCCGGCGGTGTCGGCCACGAGCGGCTGCACTGAGACCACGGCGTACAGCAGCAGCGTCAGGACCAGCGGCTGCCCGGCCACGACGGTCAGAACGAGCAGCTGCCGGGACCTGATGTGCGGGGGGCGGCATAGACCCACAGTCACGGCCAGTGACGTCGTGCCTCAGGCCATACCGAGAGCTACGCTCAAAAGGTAAAGAGCGTGGGATAGCACAGCAGCAGGAAGAAAGGGGGGGGGGGGATGTGGTGGAAGGGGCTTCAAAAGCGGTTGCTGAAGCGGTTACTGGGGGTTGGAAAAGCGGTTGGGAGGCGGTTGGAGGCGGGCAGAAGGGGTGAAGGTGGAATGAACTGTCGCCCTGGAAGGGGGAGGAGGGGGTACCCCACCTCCCCCTCAAGGGCATGCCTGAGAGAGGGGGGGGTTGGTACGACCCCCTGGTGTGTTACACCAGGGGTTTTGGTCTGCAGCCAGCGGCGCCAATTGGCCGATCGCCACTTACTGCCCTTCGCTTGGACCCTTTCCCTCCATCAGCGGTGGTGCCTATTGGCACCTCCAAGGGGGGAGGGGGGGGGGGGCAAGTCTCTGAACCCCCCGGAGGAATGCTGAGTTATTGCACGTGTGCACAAGTGGCAGGCAGTACAAAGCTCAGAAAGAAAATTGGCTAGTCAGTGGCCTACAAGACCATAGGTACCTTTCTGTCAAAAGAGAGACATAGAGATGCCAGTGGACTGGCCACTGTTGGGCACAAGAAGCAATAGAGTGCAGTGATACGTTGCTGACCGTCGTTATGCACCTGCTATTGGACCTACCTATCACCAATTGCTGAGTTCGCATACTATAGGAAACCGTGATCTTCCCTCCCCCCGGGGACAAAGCCCCAAGTGGACTGGTTCACCGGTGTCACGGGAGGGAGAAAAATGGCTTAAAGTGGGAAAATCATAGCACCAATCAGCGCATAAGTTATCACAGGCTCCTACGTGTGGTAGGTGCCAAGAGACATACGCTTTTGGTGTCCACACAGCGTGTGTCACGATCCAGCGGCGCAGCCTGAAAAAGATACTGTCACGGCTGCATGGCAAAACATATGTGATGTGTCTGCACCATTCAAGTGTGCCATCGACGTCCCAGGGGGTCGTGCTTATGATGCAGGGCACAGCAGAGTGTAGCGCGCGCAATACTGTAGGTCGTGAGTATCCAAACAAGCGGACTAGCTGAGCCCAACTTGTGATGCTCAGCAGACATGACACCCAGGACTGGAGGAAGGGTTGTACATTGAACACTGCCACAATAATGCTGGCCTAATCAAGACTCGAACTAGGACCGAGATGGGTCCTAGTCTTGCGTAACACATTGGAGATCACCGTTGAGGAAAGAATGCTTGCTTTAGAGATATGCCTCCACGGTCAGGACGATCGTCCTGAAACACAGCTCAAAAACGGCTCATTTTCACCTCAAAATGGACCACCGTGTGGCACCACGGCATGGTTCATGCCGTATTGAACACCCATTTGCCATCATTTGATAGCCCAATCGCCATGGAAGAACAACGGCCCTCATTGCAAGCGCGCACTTGACACACCGACGATCGTCCTGAGTTTTCAGGACGATCGTCCTGAAAACAGCCCAAAAACGGCCATTTTTGGACACTAAATCGGCCGTAGAACACGCTAGACGGCCCGAAACGCAACGAAACTTGTTTGTGGTGATGCGCCTTGGCTCCCCGGTCGTTTTGAGCTACTTGGATGCCGGTTTTGAGCCACGGTGTGGTCGCAAGGACTTTTTATGCGCCTGCTGCTGCTGCTTGCTGCTGCTGCTGCTTGCTGCTGCTAAAACGTGTTGCTCACCCTTGGCCCCTAAAAGGTGGTGTAAAACCTCGACAGGGTAAACCCAGCTCGGTAACCCTAACCCTAAGACGTGTTTATGTGCCTGTGCTGGAGACGTGGTTATGTGCCTGTGCTGTGGGTGAACGCAGTGTAATTGTGTATTTGAGTCCCCACTGTGTGGTCAGGCTGGAGGGTTGTGCGTAGACTGGTGCTGGGTGTTGTTCACACACATGAATTGTGAAACCCATTGCTGTGATTGTGTCTAACATACAAGTTTGCAAGCATACCTGGTCGTCCTCGGTCATGCAGTCGCACAGCACCGGTAACGACCATACGGCGCTTAATGTATTGCATACCTGTTGCATCTCTGATCGGGCCGTCGGACCCTTGACGCCTACAAGGACATTGTCCCTAAACGGTGCAAGCAAGAGGACATTGTCTCGTGGTGTTGTCCACAGCGGGTGACCGCGAGGCAAAAAACTCAGGTTCCCCAGGCGTCTCATGAGGTCTGTCTCATGAGGTCTGTGTGTTGTTTAACTCCCCAGATGGACCTCAGGTCAGCACTTTGTGCACTTAAGGGGCCACGCATCGGGATTGCACCTGTTTTGGACTATAGTTTACATGATGCTTGGCTGTATGTGTGTGCCAATAGGGAGAAGTAAACGAGGTTCTCCAGGGTGGTGTGTGGCAGATGGAAAAAGCATGATGTAGTGCCTACTCCCGCCCTGTCCAACTGTTTATTGTCAGGTGGATGCTCCAGACCATTTCTTCTGCTTTCCACGTTCGTTTTTTTGCTAACTATTTGGCTGCCACTGTGAAACCTGTCATTACAGATGGGGGGGACCTTCGTTTTTTTGCTAACCATTTGGCTGCCGCTGTGAAACCTGTCATTACAGATAGGGGGTGTACCTTGTTGAACTGCCCAGAGCAGCTGAACCCCCCCCCCTCCCCATCCCCTGGGCGGCCAGGCTAGGCCTCTGCCCAGCCACTGACAGGGGCGTTCTAGGGGGGGGGGGGGGGCACAAGGCCTTGGTGGTTGGCTCTGTTAGCCTGTGGGGGGGCGGGGTATGCGCAAGGATGCATTCGAAGGGAAGGGGCCTGAGAGGCGGCCCCAGAGGCGGTTAGACAGGTGGTCGGAGGAGGTTGCCAAAGCGGTTGGGAGCAGTTACTGTTGGTCATAAATGCCATTGAGCCCGGCACTTGGCGTCAGGGAGACAGTGGCTGGGCATAGGTAGGGCGCCCTAGAGGGGGGGGGGGGGGCTCCCCCCTTCCAATGCATCCCTGCGGACCTGCAGCGAGGTGTCGAGGCAGCGCCACGACACATGACGTGACGTGTGGGGGACTGGGACCACACACCCGCACTCCCGCGCTCCCACGCATAGTCCTCCTTCGGGTCCAGTCCGTTCCCCGTCGTCACACCCCCTCCGCTGTGCCCGGGGCCCGCCCCCTGTGTGACACCCCCCCCCCGTCTATTCAGGCGTCCACACATTCCTTGTCTTCGCCGCCCCCAAACCCCCCCAACCCCCAACACTCAGGCCCATGCGCAAGTCCACCGACAACGCACCCACGGGATTCGCAATGTGTTGCGTGTCCCCCGGTGGCCACCGGACACCCATGCTCACCGCCACCGAACTCACCAGCTCACCAAACCAGGATTTTGGAGTCTGGAAACATGGGGAAAATGGGGAAACATGGCAGGGGGGGGGGGGGGGGGCGGAGGAAAACGGGGGAAAACGGGGGTGGGGGATGAGGGGGTAATGGGGAAATAGCGAGCATAGCACACAGGGTGTAGGTTGTGGAGGGTTGTGGCGGGATGTGGTTGAGGAAACTGGGACCAACATGGGAGAAAAATGGGAGGAAAATGAGGGGGAAATGGGGGGGGGGGGGGGGATGGACGAAATACCCATTTTTCACGGTTCCATTCCCCCCATTTTTCCGGAGGTCGAAATCCTCCCCCCAGTTTCCTTTGTAAAAATCAGCTCAGTGCACTCAGCAGCGGAAAAATGGGAATTTTCGCCGGTCACCAACCCTCACCGCCACGGCGGCTAGTGCGGATGCCTGCAACACACCCAACAATACCCCATAACCGTCCATCACCGCCCGTAACCGCCCCCCTCCATGACCCCGGGACCGGGCGTACGGGTCTGCACATACCGGGGGGCCTGCTCCATCTGCAGCACGCGCTCCGGCATGCCCGCCCGCGTCTGCAGCCGGATCACGCCAAACGGCATGAAGGACGACACGTTCACGCGGTAGACGTAGCTCGGAGCGTCGGGCTGCGACAGCGCGAGGTACGCCGAGGCCGTGAGGCCGTCGATGACGAGGGCCTCGACGGTGTTCCCGCTGCCCAGCTCCGTCAGCAGCGACTCCCGCCGCAGGTCCACCGCCACGCTCTGACGAGACACGGTCCGCACGGCATCGGGAGAGGGCAACGTCACCGGACGTCAGGAGCGCTTTGTTTCCCCCAAAGCCTCCGGCCCGGCGCTGCGACACGCACCAAAGCCACGCACAGAAAGGGCACCGAGGCGGTGCCCCATCCGATCGGGAGGGGGTGACTCGGACCCATCGGATGCCCCCCCCCCCCACCACCACCACCAGAAAGGGTCCCAGGGGGAGGGATGTATTACAAGAGAGAGGGGGTGGGGGGTGGAGGGGGTGGCCCCCCTCCTGCAGTTGTCAGCTGTTCTAATACATCCGTGCCCAGGGGTGGGGGAATGAATCCCGGGGGGGGGGGGGGGTCATGTAGCTGGCCCACCAGCGGTGGCTGGGGGTCAACCGCCGCTGCTGATCATTCCAGTAAAAAAGTACAGGCCCACGGGGCTGTCCCACCGGTTGTGCAAGTCTTCGTGCAAAACAGTGCAATGCGGTGTGGTCATCGCATTTCATCACAGGGCTCGGCTTCTCTGACAGCCGCTCGTAAGGCAAGGGACGTGCGCCCAGGCGAGAGGTGATGGTCCCACAAAGGCAAACAGGCGGCGAGGGCAGGCACTGGCGGAGGGCCGGGCCCCTGGCCAGGCCGCTGCCACTCAACCGACCACAACGGACCGCTACTTCCAGGGCATCGCCGTTCGGAAACACACGGGAATTGGTGTGCTAGACACACTCACGCACACACAAACACACGGATTGCACAAGCGAACACTGTGAACAGGGCGCAGGTCTGCGCAATCAAGACCTCATCGGGCCGATCAAGCAGTCAGCTCAGCACAAGAGGAGTAGGCCCAACAGGGTGTGTTCAGTTGACATGGATATTGGACCCAAACCCGCGGCGTAAGAGGTGCCAAGATTGTCGGCTTTTCTTTGGCATGTCTGAATTCCCCATCAATTTCTTAGCATCTTCGGCACACATACGTCGGGTACATTGTCGAAGATTTGCCGCAACTTTGCATTTGCTTTGGTCACAAGTTCGAAGTCTTCCTTTGAAAAAAAAAATCGGAGTTTTGCGGCGCATTTGAATTCACCGTCAGATTCGGATCAGTTTTGACTGCACAGCAGCGGGTGAAATGTTTTCCAAAATATCCGAAAACTTTTTCAGAATTCACTGCTACGCGTCATTACGGCGGCAGGTTCGCACACAGACGGGGCAAGCGGCGGAGCACAAGAACAGCACTGAACAGCCGATGTCCACAACATCGGGCTTCGGGGACCTTTGGGAGACACCAACGCCCACAGGCAACGCACGCACGGGCGCACACACACTTCGGCGACAAACAGAGCACAGAAAAGAGTGGTCTGATGTACTAGATCTCGTCAGGTGCAAAGCAGAACAAAAACAGTAGCATGCCCCGCCTGCACTAGGCGCCTTTCTGTGTGAAGAGAAGCAGGGCCAGCAGCTCAACAGCAGCCTTGGGCAAGCCCGCAGTCACGCCTGCACAGCAAGCCGAGCGTAAGGCTCTGCAAAAATACCTCAGGGTGGGTTCACCCCTATCCCTGCCCACTGCCCCTCCTCACCAGGAACCCGGACGATGGACCAACAGCGTTGCTTCGGATTAGTTACCCTGCCGCAATACCACCTGGTGTCTATACTCCTCTTACCCAGTCGTAGCATTGAAACAGAGCATGGGGGACGGAAGGCAAGTATGAAAAACAGAGAGTCCCATTGCCGGGGCGCACACACACACACACACACACCTGATTGACGACCGCAGGCAGCCCTTCCACAAACACAATGCCCTCCTGATGTTCCAGGGCCAGCAGGAGGCACCCGCCGTGCGCGGCCATCCGCCCCACAGCGGAGCAGCCCCCAGAGGCGCATGACCCCAGCGGCATCCCGGTGACCGGGTAGACCGGGTCCGAGGCCCGCGGCGGCGCGTGCAGGAGCAGCATCTGCCACTGCCCGCCCCACTGCCCCCCGAGGACAATGAACGGCCCCAGGGCCCCGGGCTGCCACACGATGGCACTCCGCAGCGTCTCCAGGCTCACCGTGAAATGCGTTGACAGCCCGGCACTGACGTCCTGCAGCAGCACCTGCGCGCGACAGAAGAGCGGCCAATGCCCCACACACACCGGGGGCAAGCACCACCAAACAGGGGACGCCGCAGCCCTGTCGGAATGTGATTTCCACCAAAGCCCCCCCCCCCCCCCTTTGCCCTAACACGGGGCGGGTTCTGGTTCAGGGGGCCAAAATGCAGAAACACCGGGTCGCCGTGTTTGGGCACCCCCGCGGTCCTGCGGGGCACGTACCACGGAACACATGTTCCAGGCATCCACCAACTCTGCCCCTCAAAACATGACAATACAAAGCAACACACCAGCACCAGCACCCACCCCAGAACACAGGAGCACATGGAATTACAGCCACACCACCACTTTGCCACCCACACGGACCCCACCTGCAGCCCTGCACAACGCTACAAACCACATTCTCTGTCGCATTGGGACCGTAAAAACGACGGTTGCCAAAAAGGACCAAAAGTGCGGAAACACGGGGTCACCGTGTTTGGACAAGCCTGTGTTAGGACACGGGGGGGGGGGGGTAGCCCCCGTGCTCTGAATGCGGGCTCATCAGAGGCACCCCCTGCCGGAGTCCCGTCAGCCTTCACCGCAGACGGCTCAACAAATGCCATCCCCATCCCCTCGGTGCTCCACACCAGGCCCGTGCCCATGGCTTCGCATATCTGCCCACAATCCCCGCCCTGTGCAAGCTCCTACCACAACGGTCGTGCAGTCACATTCGACTGGGAGCCCCCCCCCACACACACACTTCGTGCGGGAAAACCAGTGGGGACCAAACGCACACACACATACACGAATCAATGTGGCAAACAGGCACTGGTCAGTTGCTCTGAGTACAAATACATCCAGTGAACATCAGACAAACCCATGTCATACACCACGAGGCACCTTTCAAAACAACAAATAGACAATCAGGAAGTAGACACACACACACACACACACACACACACACACAATGAAGAACGTCAGGAACTAAGAACCACGTGCACATCCTGCTCTTCACGACAAAGGCTCAGGTAAAGATCTGCGAGCAGTGCGGAATCCATCATCCATAACAACAGACACAACATCAAACAGTGACCGGTGCTCAGGCCAGCTGCGACGTGGGTTCACCAACGTATCTCTCTCCGGGGGCGAGCCCCCTGGTGTGGCGTCGCACTGACACCGCCGATTTCCATCAGAGGCCAGCCCCCAGGCATCCAGCTACACCTTCCTCCGTCTCCAGCACAAATCATCCCAGCACAGCATCCCATCCCATCTCAGCAATAACGTCAGCAACAGAGCGCGCGTATCGGATGCGGCCCCCCTATCACACGACCCCCGCGCACACGGGCAAACGCACACGCACGCAGGCACCTGTCTGGGGGCGAATTGCAGAAGGTACACTGTGTCTTTGATGGTGAACAGTTGGCTTTGCACGCGGCCGGACAGCCCTGCGGACAGGCTCCGCATCGGCCGGCCACGGGAATGGCTGGCACGCCGCTGCACGAGCCCCTCCGCAAGGGGCTGCCCCGCCGGCATGACCATCCGGGGACCAGGGCCACGCGTCACGCGCACGATGGTGCTGGCGTTGCCCGCGAAGACCAGCAGTTCCACGAAGGCCCCACTGATGCTCCCGGCGAGCACTGTGCCGCCAACGGAGAGGGAGCCGACCGCCGTGCCATCGGCCTGGGACACGAGGAGGGGCATGCCGGACCCGGTGTACAGGAGTTGCTGCGCCGCGTCCACAAGCAGGAGCGACGCCGGGGCCGCGGTCGCGGAAAACGCCGCCGCGGCGGAGAATTCCAACGAGCGTGAGATCTGCAGAAGATGAGCAATCACGAGGCATGCGACACTACACACACAATTGTTGCACCACACAGGCGTACCTGTGGAAAACGACCACAACACGCCATACACGCGTATACACACGCGCGTGCACGCGACACGGAATATGCCCTGAGAGGCACACAACTCCTAATCCTCAGCTTTGACACAGCCGCCCCCCAACACACACACACACACACACACACACACACACACACACACACACACACACACACACACACACACACACTTTGGCGACACACAGAGCACAGAGAAAGCCGGCCTGGATGTACTAGATCTCGTCAGGTGCAAAGCAGAACAAAAACAGTAGCATGTCCCGCCTGCACTAGGCGCCTTTCTGTGTGAGGAGAAACACACACACACACACACACACACACACACACACACACACACACACACACACACACACACACATGATGCAAATATCATGTGACACCAACACCCTGATGCACTGCAACAGGGCCACAAAACTTCTCATTAGGCCAAACACTTGGATCCGCAGAGCAGCCCTGGAATGTTTTCGGTCTGTACTACAAAAGGTACGGTGCAGCACCAGCAGTCCGTTGGGATCACAGGGGTGTGGTGCGGTCCGGTGCCTGCCTGCCTGCGTGCGCATGCGTGTGCGTGTGTGCGTGTGTGTGTGTGTGTGTGTTGTACAGGGACGGGGGGTCGGGGGTGCAGGGGTACACCGCAGCAATACCGCATGGAGCATATACCCTGAGCCCAGCCAGATCACTGTTCAGCACTGACATAACACTTTCTGATATCCAGGTCCTGTCCCGAGGCCAAGCCCTGCGGAACTGGACGCACCGCCCGCACCGCACTGCACGCACGCACGCACGCGCACGCGCACGCGCGCACACACGTTGAGAACCGCGAGACAAGAACAGAGCAAAGAAAACACACACACACACACACACAGAGAGAGAGAGAGAGAGAGAGAGAGAGCATGCGACCATAAACACGACCACCTCAACAGCGTCATGAAAAATGGCGTCAGGTGGGAGGCCAAGTAAAAAAAGATGTTTGGATGACCACTGGGCGTCTTTGGGCCCTGGACAGGTCGACAAAACCCAGTTGCTTGCCTCACAATGACACACACAACACACACATGACATTGTGACAAAGCAGCATTCGCCAAAGCGTCGAGTGCACAGTGTCATCAGGACGCAATCAGAGAAACCAACGCAAACACAAACGCACCCCCACACACACACGATTTTCATAACAAATGAGCAACAGCCAAAACAGCGCGCGCGCACACCCACACACCCACACAATTGCAAAAGCAAAGGCAAACAAGCACTGATCCTACAGACACACACACACACACACGGACACACGATGGACACGAGAAACAGGCAGCAGTCAAGACAAACAGGCAGCAGCCAACGCAGCCTGAGTGCACTGATTCTCGCCACGTGCAGCGTCAAAACAAAAGCATGCCAAGACACAGCACTGCACTACACGGCAACCCCAAAAAATAGACGCTCAGAAAGACACACACGCGCACGCACACACACGATGTAACCGCAAACAAGAACAAAGCAAGAAAAGCGGCGGAAAGAAAACTCCGCACGGACAGGTGCGCTGTCCTAGACGTCTTTCAGCTGTACGGGGAAATGAGGGCAGCGCGGCATGACGGGGCAGCATGCAATCCAGCAGGTCGGCCCACGGCCCTGTGGAGCGAAGTAAATCTTCTGAACCCCAGGCCCCGGTCAGCGCAAGTTATCTACAGCAGTTCCGTGTTCATGCCAACCAACAAAGCAGAGCAGGGGAAGGGAACTGAAGTCAGCCGTATTGGGTGCCACCCCCCAATCACACACACACAGGCCCCGGTGGTGCCGGGCTGAAGAAAAGCTGTAGCAGCAGGGCAAAACCACAGGACCAGGGGGCTGTGTATGCTTCAGGCCTAACTCCGGGTGGGATTTCCTGGTCTATGTACTGGCGCATATCCTAGACAGTGTGGGCTCGCAGCCAGCGGGCCAGCTTTTGAACCACGAGGTGTCTCAGGGCTGGCATGTGGTGGCTTACCGCAAAAACCGCGCGCATAGTATTTTCGGAACACCGAGGGGAGGCAGAGAATATACGGCGCCCCGATTTGTGCATCGCCCGCAATGCCGTGTATCGTGGGTACCCGCATTGCAAGGCCAGCTGCACCCAAGCCAAGGCACTTAAGATCTGGGAACCCCATGTGACACACCAAGGCAGCCCCGCTGTGAGCACACTAGAGAAAATGCACGACAGGTAGGTACGTTCCGAGGCTTTGGGTGATTTCAGAGGGGGGGCGTACCTCAAGGACCGATCCTATTTCAGAGCAGAGGGGTGCACCGCAGCCATGCCACAGCCCCCTCCCATCACCAGGATAAACACCAGCGCCCAGATTTCGGAGCTCAAGCATGCCCCGCTACAGGTAGGGAGGGGTCTCTTCACTGATACAGTCGCATAGAACTTCAAGCTGCCAAATATGGGAGAGGAGTGAGGAGATGCCTTGTTCCAGGGTTGTGTGGGTGCCCGGGCTGAGGCTCGATGCAATCAGAACATTGTCCGAAAATGTGCCAAAGAGAACCAGCGTTGTCCGCGCACCCACACCGGAAACCCTTCATCCAAAATTGTCAAACTCCCCAGGTCCCACATCTTCTTTCCCTGTGTCTTCACTCCCCAGAGGGTGTGCAAGTCCGCGCTTTGTGCGCTGAATGGGCCCCCCATTGGGATGCTTCCCAGCCGTTGCCACAGGGAACCACCTGCTAGGAGGAAGTTGTTTTCATGCATTTCAAAATGGAGCATTTTGCTGAGCAGGTCATGCGGCAGATGCCAGAACCGGTGACTCGCAGCCTCCCTTGCCCTATCAAGTTTTGTGTTGTCCCGGCTTGTTGACCATACCACCCGTGTTTGTCGCCTCCGCCGTTTTCTGTACAGCCAATCAGCAGCATCAGTGAACGCTATGGTAACGTTACCCGGCTTGATGTTATCAAATTGTTTCTTGCAATCTATTTCACCTAGGGACTGGGCACCCTTTCGGGCAACAAACTGAAAACACTCTAAAATGGTACGGATCTCAGGATGCTGGAAATTCTCAGGGATCTCAGCCTAATGTAGGCGCAGGTGTGTGGTGAGCGCACGAGCCCCTAACCGCAGTTGTTGTTTGTCAAGGACTGGGGACGGAGATGCAGATATTCCCCTCCAAACCCACTTTCCCGTTGCCAGAGACTTGGCCTTAGAAAGCAGGTACAGCACACACAAATGCCCCTGTTGATTGCGCTGAAGATGCATTCTCGTTACCGCCTGGGAAATAAGCCGTTCCCAGCTCTGAGGGGTGGAGCGGACTTGATCCCAGACCCATGCCGCACAGAATCCCCACAGCTCCCCCGCCCCCTTGTCCACTATGCGGATGTACCGGCACTCGCCTAAATGCTTCGCCAAGTTTTGTAGCTGTTTTAGGAGTGTGCCCGTTTCTGTGAAAAGGGACGCCGGCAAGAAATGGTCCAAGTCAGGCACCGCGACGGTCAACTTAGTACAGAATGCACGGATCCCCTGGCAGACTTTTGGTCGGGCTAGTTTCCCACTCACTGGCACCGGGTGATTTGGACGCAGGTTCCCAACTGCAGCAACGTTTAGACTTAGTGGAACCAGCACCACATGGCCATCTATGTCCCTCGGGGTGCCAAACTGTGCAGCCACTCTGTGGAACGTGGAGCACTGGCATGTGGGTCGTGTGGTGGACCGCGATTGCCGCATAGCTGCAGCTTGAAGCACAGAACGCACGGAGTGTGGGCTGGACCGGACAATGCGCACCACGTGCTTTAGGGCTTGCCGTTCAAAGGGGCGCAACTCGCTGGACTTAATCATCCAACGCACAACATTTGTAACATTTGTACACACACACACACACACACACGTTGAGAACCGCGAGACAAGAACAAAGCAAGAAAAGCGGTGAAAATAAAACTCCTCAGGAACAGCAGAGCTGTCCTAGACGTCTTTCGGTCGAAAACACACACACACACACACACACCTGCACGTTGCGAGCCTTGCATCGAGGGGCCAGGTACCCAGTGAGGCACTCCGCACACTGCAGTCCCATCCAGTAGCCGTCCTGCGCGTTCTCCCAGCACTGGCACTCGCCATCCAACTGCCCGCAGGCGCCGTGCCCACTGCACCCGCACGTGCGGCTGCAGTCCAGCCCCCACCAGCCCGGCTTGCAGACGTTGCAGTGCGCCCCGCCCCAGTGGCCACTGGCGTTGCGCTGGCACGTGCACAGGCCCTCGGCGTCGCAGGCGGGATGCGGCGGCGGTGCGATGACATCAGTGTTGCACTCCGCGGGCACGCAGCGCTGCGTGCAGGCGGCGCGGTACCAGTGCGGCGCGCACGCGCAGGCCCCGGTCCCCAGACGCCCGTCGTCGCACACCCCATGGCCGTGGCAGGGCGTCCCGGCGGGGCCCTTGGGGCACTCGATGTCGCAGCTCAGCCCCGCATACCCCGCGATGCAGATGCAGAGCTGCCCCTCGGTCCGGCCGAAGGCGCACACCTGGTCACAGCCGGGGCCGTGCCACCCGCCCCGACACACGTCGCATTGCAACCCATTCCAATAGCCGCGTGCCGCGTCCGCCGCGCATTCGCAAACGGCCACCGGCGCGGCCGCACGCACGTCCCACGCGGCGTAGCACGTGCCGTGCCCCCCGCAGCCGGTCGCGTTCCGGGCCACGTCGTACCCGGGGCAGCGCAGCGCGCAGTCCAGCCCCACGTAGCCCTCGTCGCATGCGCACGCCCCGTCGCCCTCGGCGCCGGCGCTGCACAGCCCGTGCCCGGCGCAGAGGCTGCTGCCGACCGCCGGGCACGCCACGGAGCAGTTCGCGGTCGCGTAGCCCTCCTGGCACAGGCACCGCCCATCCTCAGGGTTGCAGCGCCCGTGCCCCGCGCAGTCGCAGCGGAAGCTGCAGGCCACGCCCGTGTACTGCTCGTCGCACACGCACTCGCCCGTGCCGTACCGGCGGTTGAGGCACGCGCCGTGGCCGTCGCAGACGCCGGCCTCGCCCGGGCACACGCCCGCGCACGCCTCCCCCCAGAACCCGACGGGGCAGAACAGCGGCGAGCACTCCTCCCCGGTCTTGTCGCAGGCCTCGCCGCAGAACCCGCTGGGGCATGACACGCACACGCCCTCGGCACAGAGGCCCCCATTGCAGGGGCCCTGTGGGCCCATCGGGCAGGACTGGTTGCACAGGAACCCGGACCACCCCACGGCGCACTGCAGGCAGTCTGCCCCGCGCCAGTGCCCAGTCGCCGGGCCCTCAAAGCACGCGCACGCGCCCGTCTCCGGGACGCACGCGCCGTGGCCATAGCACGGCTCCAGCAGCGGCCCCACGCACCGGAGGCGGCACGTGGGGCCGGCGTAGCCGGTGTCGCACGCGCACACGGGCACGTTCGCGGCAGTGAGGCTGCAGGTGCCGCGGCCAGAGCAGACGAGGCCCGTCGCAGTGTCCATCGGGCACGGGATGTCGCACTGCAGCCCCATCCACCCGGCGGCGCACCGCTCGCACGCCGTGCCGGCCCACGCCCCGACCGCTGCCGTCGCGCAATCGCACGTGAAGGTGCCGCCGGGGCCGTCGTCGCAGAGGCCGATGCCCGAGCACGCCAGCCCGGCAGCGAAGGGGCACGACCGCTCACAGGCCGCGCCCCCGTAGGACGCCGCGCAGGCGCAGACCCCGCTGCCGTTCACGCCGTCGTCGCACGTCCCGTGGCCCGAGCAGGTGCGGGAACCTGCGCCGCCCGGGCACAGCTCTGCGCACGCGGCGGCGTAGTAGCCCGGCAGGCACTGCGTGCAGCCCGGCCCCGTCCACATGCCGACGCTCGGCTGCTGCAGGCACTGGCACTCCCCCGCGCCGTCCATCCCGTCGTCGCACGTGCCGTGCCCCGCGCACACCACGCCCGGCGCGTCCAGCAGCCCCGGGCACGCGCGGCTGCAGTCGGGCAGATAGTACCCGGGGGCGCATGTGCCGCAGGTCGGAGGGCGCCACTGGGGGTCGCACGTGCACAGCCCCGTGCCCTCCAGACCGCTGTCGCAGGCGCCGTGGCCGGAGCACAGGCTGCACCCGACCCCCGGGCACCCGCTAGTGCAGCCGGGGCCGTAGTAGCCGGCGAGGCACTCGGTGCAGTTCGACACCGGGTCCCAGTATCCCGCTGCCGGGCTGGCGGTGCACCGGCACATGTACGTCAGGGGGTCGCATTGCCCGTGGCCGCCGCAGGGGCGCGTGCTGTTGTAGCCCCGCGGGCACGGCACAGTGCAGAAGGAGCCCAACCAGCCTTCCAAACAGCCCAGGCACGCCTCCCCGGCCCAGTAGCCCAGCTCCGGGTCGGCGACACACTCGCAGCTGCCATCCGCACCACACGCCCCGTGGCCGCTGCACAGCAGCCCCCCGGCCTGCGGGCACTCCCGGTCACATGCGCTCCCTGTCCATCCTGCCGAACATGTGCAGCTCCCGTCGCCCACGGCGGTCTCGTTGCACACCCCGTGGCCGCTGCAGGGGTTCACCCAGCCCCCAACGCACTGCGTGCTGCACCCGGGGGCCGCCCAGCCGCGGTTGCACACACACTCCCGCCCGGTCACGCTGCCGTGGTCGCACACCAAGTCACACGCCGGCCCGTACCAGCCCTGCGCGCACGCGTCGCACGCGGCCCCGGCCCATGCGGCCTGGCACACGCACGCGGCCCCAGCAGTGCACGCGCCGTGGCCCGTACACACGGCCGCACCGTCGCGCGCGCTGCCCGGGCACCGCTGCTCGCACGCCGGCCCCCGGAACGCCGCGGCGCACGCGCACGCGATGCTCCCGTTGGCGAGGGTCTGGCAGGCGCCGTGGCCGCTGCAGGGGCTGGCCCAGCCGCCCGGGCACTCGAGGGCGCAGGAGGGCCCACCGAAGCCCGGCAGGCACTGGCAGCCGGGCAGCCGGTCGTTGCAGACCCCGCGGCCCTGGCACGTCGGCGCCCCAGCGCAGGGCACGCCGCAGGCCGGGCCGGACCAGCCTGCGTCGCACAGGCACCCGGTGGTGGCCTGCGTGCGGTTCAGGCACAGGCCGTGCCCCGAGCACACGGTCCGCTGCTGCGGGTCGGCGCCCGGGCACGCCATCTGGCAGCCCGGGCCCTGCAGCCCCAAGCGGCAGCCCCCCGCCGCGCACTCCGCACCGGCCGTCTCGCACGCCGCGCCGCAGAAGCCCGGATCGCAGAGGCACGTCCCCTTGTGGCACCGGCCCCGCCCGGCGCAGATCGCGCCGTTGCCGCCGCGCGTGCAGAAGGACCGGCAGTCCGCCCCGGTGTAGCCGGGGGCGCACTCGGTGCACGCGGGGCCGCCCCAGTACCCGCTCTCCGCGTCCCGGTCGCAGTTGCACGTGCCGTCCGCGAGGCAGACGCCCCGGCCGCTGCAGGTGAACGCAGCGCCGCCGGGGCACTCCGCCGTACAGGCCGCACCGCCCCAGCCCCTGTCGCACGCGCACCGGCCCGTACCCGCGCGTCCGGCGGCGCAGGTGCCATGGCCGTTGCAGTCGGGGCAGGCGACGCCGCAGACCGGGCCCGCCCAGCCCGACTGGCACTCGTCGCACAGCGCCCCGGCCCAGAACCCGCGCGAGGGATCGTCGGCGCACGCGCACGTGGCGGGCCCGGCTCCGGCGGCCACGCAGCTGCCGTGGCCGCTGCAGACGCCCTCGGCCCCGACGGGGCAGACGGTGGTGCACAGCGCACCGACAAACCCGGCGGCACAGACGCAGGCACCGTCGCCCGCCAGCCCGTCCCGGCACGTCCCGTGCCCACCGCACGTCAGTCCGGCGGCGCTGGGGCACGGGGTCTGGCACTGGGGCCCATAGTACCGCGGCCGGCACGCCTGGCAGCTCGGACCCGTCCAGAACCCGCGGACGGCGTCTGCGTGGCAAGTGCACGCGCCGTCGCCCTGCACCCCATCCCCGCAGTCCCCGTGGCCGTGGCACGGGGCCACGGCCCCGCCCGGGCACTCCTGCGTGCAGGTGCGTGCGTAGTATCCGGAGAGGCACTGACCGCAGGCGGGGCCGGCGAAGTAGCCTCGCTCCGGGTCGCGTGTGCACGTGCATGTGCCGCTCCCGGCCACGCCCTCCGCGCACGTGCCGTGGCCGCTGCAGGGGCTGCAGGCCCCGCCGGGGCACTCCGCCGCGCACTGCGCCCCGTAGTACCCGCTCTGGCAGTCCGCGCAGAGCGCCCCCGTGAAGTAGCCGCCCGCGGGGCTGGCGCTGCACACGCAGAGCGGCACGCCAACGCATTCGCCGTGGCCGCCGCAAATGCGATTCGCGGCGTCCACGGGGCAGCGGTGGGTGCACTCCAGCCCAAGCCACCCCTCGGCACAGCGCCCGCACGCGGGCGCCGCCCAGTGCCCGGCCTCGGCGCTGTCCGCGCACGCGCACGCGGCGTCCGCGCCGCAGACCCCGTGGCCGTTGCAGGGGGTCGCAGCACCGCCCGGGCACTCGCTTCCGCAGGCCGGACCGCCCCATCCGGCGTCACACGCGCACTGGCCCTGCCCGTCCAGCCCCAGACTGCAGCTGCCGTGGGCACTGCAGGGCCCAAGGCCCCCGTCGGGGCATGGCACGTCACATCCGGGGCCCACAAAGCCCGCGCTGCAGACGCACGCCTGCGCGACCGGTTGCCCATGCACGCACATGCGGCTGCAGTTGGCGCCGTACCGGCCTGGCCCGCAGGCCGCGCACGCGTCGCCGCCCCAGCCCCCGTGGCATGTGCACTCGCCCAGGGGCCCGCAGGCGCCGTGGCCGTTGCAGGGCATTCCTGGCGGCCCCATGCACGCCACCGAACAGTCGGTCCCCGTGTACCCGGCCACACACGCGCACGCCCCCTCGGCGTCGCAGGTGCCTTGCGCTGGGCCCCCGCACACGGCGCCAGCGACGTCCTGGGGACAGGCGGTCGCGCAGCTGGGCCCCCGGTACCGGACGTCGCATGCGCAGGCCCCCGTGGCGGCCAGGCACTGCCCGTGGCCGCCGCAGGGGCTCGCGGCTCCGCCCGCGCACTCCACGTCGCAGGCCACGCCAGCCCATCCGGCGTCGCAGGCGCAGTCTCCGGTGCCGTGGGGATGCGCGTCGCACTGGCCATGGCCGCTGCAGGGGCTACCTGCGCCCCCCACGCACTCCCGGCTGCAGTTCGGCCCCCAGAACCCGGGGTCGCGGCACGGCATACAGTCCACCGGCGGGAGCTCGCAGACGGCGCCGCAGTGCCCCCCGGTGCAGGCGGTGCAGACGCCGTTGACGCACTGCCCCGCGCCGCTACACACCCGGCCCGTCCGGGGGTCAACGGGGCAGCGCAGGGTACAGGCGGGGCCGGACCACCCCTCGGCGCACGTCGTGCACCCGGGCCCGCCCCAGTGCCCCCCAGCGTCGCCGGCCGCGCAGACGCACAGCGCCGTGGTGGCGTTGCACAGGCCGCGGCCCCCGCACACGGCGCCGTCGAGCAGCCCGGGGCACTGCAGCGCGCACGCAACGCCCGCCCACCCGGCGTGGCACGCGCACGCCCCGTCCCCCGCGCGCCCGTCGGCACAGCGGCCGTGGCCGCTGCAGCTGCCGCCCTCGGCCCAGCCCGGGCACGTTCCCGTGCACTGCGCCCCGTAGTGGTCGGGCTGGCAGGCCGCGCACGCGGCCCCGGTGAAGAACCCGTGCGTCGCGTTGCTGAAGCACGCGCACGCGGCGCCGCCGGCGCCCGCGACGCACGCGCCCGTCGCGCCGCAGACCAGCCCCTCGTGCGCGGGGCACACCCACTCGCACTGCGGGCCCTGGTACCCGGCGTCGCACCAGCACCGCCCAGTGCCGGCGCGGCCCCAGTCGCACGCGCCCCGGCCCAGGCACAGCACGGCGGCACCCCCGGGGCACGTGCGGTTGCACGCGGGCCCGAAGTACCCGACCTTGCAGCGCTCGCACGCGTCCCCGGCCCACCACCCAACCACCGGCGCCTGTGCGCACTCGCAGCGCCCCGAGCCCAAGCGGCCGTCGCTGCAGGCGCCGTGGCCGTGGCAGGGATCACCCGCCCCGCCCGGGCACTGCTGCGTGCAGCTGCCAGAGAAGTAGCCCGGCCAGCACTGCTCGCACGCCAGCCCCGTGAAGTACCCCTGCGCGGGCCCGGCGACGCACGCGCACGTGCCGTTGCCCGCCAGCCCCTCGCTGCACGTGCCGTGGCCATTGCACGGGTTGCAGGTGCCGCCCGGGCACGTCCCCCGGCAGCCCCCGCCGTAGTACCCGGGGCTGCAGGCCCCGCACGCGCCCCCCTCCCAGTAGCCGCCCGCGGGGTCCTGGTTGCAGTTGCAATCGCCGGCGCCGGTGCAGACCCCGTGCCCTGAGCACACCGCGCCCGTCGGCCCCGTCCGGCAGCGCAGCACGCACTCCGCCCCGAAGTACGGCGCCCGGCAGGCGTCGCACAGGGCGCCGGCCCAGTGGCCGAAGGCGTCGTCCTGGCACACGCACGCGCCGTCGGCCGGGCGGCAGGTGCCGTGGCCGCTGCAGGGGCTGAGGACGCCCCCGAGGCACACCCGCCCGCAGTCCGCGCCGGCGTAGCCGCTGTCGCAGGCGCACGCGCCGGTGCCCCCGGCGCCGCTGTGGCAGAGCCCGTGGCCGGAGCACGGGCGCGCGGCGCCGCCGGCGCACTCCACGGAGCAGTTGGCGCCGGCCCAGCCGGACCGGCACACGCAGGCCTGGCCCGCGGTGTTGCCGTGGACGCAGGGCAGCCGGCACTCGGGCCCGTGGTGCCCCGGGGCGCACTCCGCACACCCGGCGCCGGCCCAGAACCCGACCCCAGGGCCCGCCGCGCAGACGCACGCGCCGTCGGCCGGGCGGCACTGCCCGTGGCCGGAGCACACCGCACCCCCCGCGGCCGGGCACGCGGTGCCGCAGTCCGGGGCGCCGTAGCCGGGGTCGCACACGCACAGCGCGGCCGCGTCGCACGCCCCGTGACCGCTACAGACCTGCCCCCCAGCCCCAGGGCATGGCACGGAGCAGGCGGCCGCGCCCCCGGTGGTCCTCCACCCGGGGTCACAGATGCAGGCCCCCGTGTCGGGGAGGCATTGGCCGTGCAGACTACACGGCGTGGCCACGCCGCCGTCGCATGGGACCGCGCAGCTGCCGCCTGCCCAGCCCCCGGCGCAGACGCAGGCCCCGGACCCGTGCTGCCCGTCGAGGCATGTGCCGTGCGCGCTGCAGTTGCACTGGGACTGGCAGTCCAGGCCGTAGGTGCCGGGCGGGCACCGCGTCTCGCATTCGGCCGGGGCGAACTCGCAGGCCGCGCCGCAGTGGCCGCCGGCGCAGGCGCACGTGGCGTTCGGTTGGCACGTGCCGTGCGCGCTGCACACGGCCGCGGGGGCCCCACCGCGGGGGCACGGGAGGGCGCACTGCGGGCCCTGCCACCCCGTGTGGCACGCGGTGCAGTCCGCGCCGGTCCAGTAGCCCGTGACCGGCGATGCGTCGCACGTGCAGACCGCACGGAGGTCCAGACCATCGCCCATCGCCTCGCAGCGGCCGTGGCCGGCACAGGGACCGCCACTTGCCACGGGGCACGGCAGCGAGCATGCGGGGCCCGCGTAGCCGCTGTCGCACGTGCATACCGCCGCCCCTCCGACGCTCATGCAGCTCCCGTGCCCGGCACAGAGCACTGCGCCTGGTGCGGTGCCGGGGCAGGAGAGGGTGCAGCCAGGCCCCACGTAGCCGTGCGCGCATTGTCCACAGGCGACGCCCGCCCAGAACCCGCTCGCGTTGCTCCTTCGGCAGTCGCACGTGCCCGCGCCGGCGGATCCCGTGGGCAGGCACACGCCGTGCCCCCCGCACGTGGCGCTGACCCCGGCGGCATCAGGACCGACGGGGCACTGCAGACCGCAGTCCGCCCCGCCGTAGCCCACTTCACAGTCACAAGCGCCGGTGCCGTTGAGCCCATCAGAGCAGACCCCGTGCCCCGCGCAGACCCGGTTGAGGCCCTGGAGGGTCACGGAGGGGCACGGCAGCCAGCAGCCAGGGCCCCAGTAGTTCGTCCAGCAGGAGTCGCAGTGCGCCCCGGCCCAGTGCCCCGTCACGGGGCTGCGGTCGCACGTGCACAGCCCCGAGCCCAGCTCCCCCCCGTCGCACAGCCCGTGGCCGGAGCACGGGACGGCAAGGCCGGAGGCGACCGCGGTCCCGGGGCACAGCGCGGCGCACCCGGCGCCGTGGTATGCCGGTGCGCAGACCCCGCAGTCCGGGCCGGCCCAGTGGCCGGGCTTGAAGCGGCAGGGGTCGGCGAACGACACGTGCACGCGCGGCGCGCCAGGGGACACGAGGCCCCCGACGGCCACCACCACCGCGTGCTCGCCCTCGGTCCCCTGGAGCCCGTGGCACGCGAGGGCCGTGTCGTTGAGCACGCGCACGTCCGGACACGCGTAGGGGCCCACGCGGACGGACGTGGGGCCGAGGCCGAGGAACCCGCGGCCGCGCAGCACGAAAGCCGCGCCCTCCGGCGGGCAGTCGCGGAGGCCCCAGGGGCCCGCGGGCGCGCACCCGTCGCCGGCCGCGGCCCCGATGCGGTCGGGGGCGGGGGCCGCGGTGAACAGGACGGCGCGCGGCAGCGTCGCGTTGTGGCCGTGGGCCGTCGCGACCGTCGCGGCGGCCCACCAGCGGCCGGGCCCCGGGGGCGGCCCGACGAGGCCGCGGCAGACGAGGGCCGTCTCCTCGGCGCCGGGGACGTGGTCCACGGCCCCACAGCTCACGGGCTCCGGGGGCGGCCACGCGGTGGAGGGGCCGGGCTCGGGCTCCAGGAGCACCACCGCACCCCCGGCGCCGAAGTGGAGGCCGGTCAGCGTGAGGACGGCGTCCGCGTGCATGGGGCAGTACAGCGCCGCGGGGGCCGTGTCCCCGGCGCACCCCTCGACGCCGCTGACCTGCGCGAGGCCCAGCACCGCGAACGTGCTCAGGTGCACCGTGTGGCACACGAAGGCGTCGCTCCGGGCGGCGGGTGCCAGCCACAGCCCCGCCGCGCTCCACTCGCCCGCTGCGTCAGCCACGCAGCGGTGTGCTGAGTCCAGGTCTGTCGAAGGCCCGGCAGCCGGTGCCCCCGCGCGGCGCGGCAGCACCAGCGCGACGGGCGACTGGAGGTCCGAGACCGGGATCAGGGCCCCGGTCGCGGGATCCGCAAAGTCGACGGTCAGTACGTCGGAGGCAAGCGGGGCTGCGGCGCCGACCACGCGCAGCTCCACGTCCACCGCGTCGCCCGCGGTGCTGTTGGTCAGCAGCTGCCGGAGCTCGAGCGGGAGGTGCACGGCTGCACCGCCCAAAATCAACGGCGAGGGCAGCGCGTGCGGGAGCGCGCGCAGCACCGAGAACGCGACGTGCGGGCTCTGCAGCGCCTCGCGCGTGAGCCCGCAGTCGGCGGCGCGCGCGGCGCGCAGGAGGGCCTGCATGCCGTCCAGCACCGCGAGGACGTCCGCGAGGTCGGTGGCGGTAGCGGGCGGCGCGGCGTCGGCGTACGCCACGGCGTCGACGGCGTCCAGAAGCGCCTGCAGGAGTCGCGTGTGCGCCGCGGGCGGAGGGCACTGCACCAGCCCCGTGACAGCGGCGCGCAGCGGGGCCATGCGGCGACCGAAGGGGGGCAGTGCGGAGGCGTTGGCGAGGCCCGCGACGCGGCTGGCGAGCTGCAGCGTGGCCGTGAGGTCCGCAGGGGCCGCGCAGCGCTCCGCCAGGGCCTGGGCGTGGTCCAGCAGCCGCAGCAGCGCCGTGGGGCCGTGGGCGGCGCACGGGGCCGCGAGGCACGGGACAGCGTCGGAGGCGTTGGCCGCGACGCGGTACGGGGGCGTGGCCTGGACTGCGGGGCCGATGGGGATGGGGGCGGGGCCGAGGTACGGCCCGGACTCGGCGCCGTGCGCGTCGCGCACGTACACACCGAACGTGGCGACGACGGGGGCGTCGCCGGGGGACGGGAGCGCGGGGGCGCGCACCGTCGCCGCGGGTGAGGCCCGGTAGCCGCGGGCGTCCGGGAAGTCGTACTCCGCGCCGTCGACGGCGAAGACGAAGCGGAAGGCGAGGGGCCGGCCCGTGGGGAGGGCGGGGGCCCATGCGTCAGGGGGCGCGGAGAGGGTCAGCGTGCTGGACCACGCGACGGCCGGGGCCGGGGCGATGGTGACGCCGAGGGCCGGGGTGGGGCCGGTGGGGGCCGGCGGGTGGTTGACGATGGTGCGGGTGGTGGCGACCCGGGTCACCGCGCGGCCGTCCAGCGCGTAGCGGCGGGACACGGCGGTGAGGGTGAAGTCGTACGCGCGGTTGGTGAGCCGGCCCGGCGGCACCGTGACGACCATCGCCCCGGCGGCGGGGACTGCGGGGGCGTGCGCGAAGAGGCCGGGGACCGGCTGCCCGTCGGAGGCCGCGGACCAATGGAAGTCCCAATCGGGATGCAGGACAGCCGCGGCGCTGCAGCCCTGGGCGCGGGGCGAGCCCCCGCCGGAGATGACGGCGTACAAGTCCAGGGGCTGGTCCGCGTTGTGAAAGGGGACCGCGGCGATGGTGACGGCCGGGATGACGTCGGTGGTGGGGGTGGCGGTGGGGGTGCGCGTGCGCGACGCGGTGACGGTGCCGGTCTCGGTCACGGCGCAGGTCAGTGACGCGGTCGGGGTCAGCGTGGGGGTGGGGGTGGGGGTGGGGGTGCGCGCGCCGCTTGGCGTGTCAGAGGGGCTGGGGGTGGGGGTGGAGGTGGGGGTCTTGGAGGTGGTCATGGCGTGCGAAACGGAGGCGGTGGGTGTCGGGGTGTGTGTCATGGAAGTGGAGGCCGAAGCGGTGCGGCTTGGGGTCGGGGTGGCGGTGGGCATTGCAGTGGGAGTGCCCGAGGAGGTCCTGGTGGAGGCCCCGCTGCCCGACGGCGTGCAGGTCCCGGTCTCCGGCAGCGTGTCCGTGGGGGAGGCGGTGTGGGAGGCGGCGCTGGTGGGAGAGGGCGTGGGCGTGCCGGACGCGCTTGCGGTCGCAGTGCAGGTGCGGCTGGGCGTAGGCGACGGGGTGCGGGTCCCCGAGGCCGTCGCCGGGGCGGTGGGCGACGGAGTCGCGGTCGGGCTCGGGCTGAGGAGGGCTGTGCCGGTGGAAGTGGGTGTCGGCAAGGGACTGGGGCTGGGGCTGGCCGTGCCCGTGCAGGAGGGGCTGGTGGGCGGAGTCGGGGTACACGATGCCGTCGCCGAGCGGGTGCGGCTGAAGGTGCCCGTGCCCGAGGGGGAGCAAGTGGACGTGGCGTGGGCGGTGCTGGTGGCGCCGGGGGTCGCGGATGGCGTCCAAGACGCGGTCGCGCAGGGGCTGGCCGAGGCGGATCCGGTGGCCGTGCGCGTGCGGCGCACCGTTGTGCTGGCGGTGGAAGTGCGGGAGCCCGTGGGGGTGCCGGTTGCCGGTGCTGTGGCGGTGGCGGTCTGGGAGCGGGTGGGGCTGGAGGTTGTGGAGGGCGGTGGCGAGCGGCTGGGGGAAGCGGAGGGCGAGGGGGTGTAGATCGCAGAAGGGGTGGCGGTCCCGGTGCCGGCGGCCGTTTCTGTGGGGGGCGCTGTCAGTGAGCCCGTGGCGGTGGTGGTGGCTGAGCCGCAGGCACTGGCTGTTGCGGAACCGGAGCGGGAGGGCGTGGGGCTGGGGGTGACGGCTGGAGAAGGGGTGGGGCTGCGAGAGGCCGGGGGCGTGGCCGAACCGGAGGGCGTGGGGGTGCCGGACGGGGCAGTGGAGAGGGTGGGGGTTGGAGTGCAGACCCGCGTGGGCGTGGCGGTGGAGGTGGACGTGGCGGAGGAAGTGCTCGTGGCGATCGCACTGGGGGTGCCGGTGGGGGACGGGCTGTGCGAGTGCGACGGGGTCCTGGACCTCGTGAGGCTCTGCGAGCGCGTGCCGACGCTCGACGCGGTCTCGGTGGAGCTGGGGCTTGTAGACAGCCGCGGGGTGGCGGTCGGCGTCACGGTCCGCGGCAATGTTGGAGTGCCGCTGCCGGAGGCGGTACTTGAGAGGGTCCGCGCGGCGGTGGGCGTTACCGAGGCCGTGCGCGTCTGGAACAGAGACGGCGTCGGGGATGGCGTGCCTGAGGGCGAGGGCGTGGGGATCGCGCTCGCGGTGTGCGTCCACGTTTTGGAGGCCGAGGGGCTCGCGGTCAGCACGGCGCTCTGCGTGGGAGAGCAGGTGGGGCTGGGGGACGGCGTCGGAGACGCAGTGGACATGGGGGACGGGGTCACGGTGGCAGACGCGCTGGACGACGCCGTGGCCGTAGGAGTGAGCGTGACTGACGCCGTGGGGGTGGCGCTGGGGGCATCGGAGGAGGTGGTGGTGCCGGAAGGCGAAGCTGTGGGCGTCGGTGTCCCCGCAGGGCTTGGGGACGGGGTCGCGGTGGCAGAGGGTGTACCGCCGGGGGTGCCGGTCTCAATGCAAGTCCCACTGCCGGTGCGGGTGGGCGGCAGCGTGACGGTGCTGGAGCCAGAGCGCGTGCCGGGGCCGGTGGCGGTCGCGGACCCGCTGCGCGTGGCCGATCCCGACGCCGTGGCGGGGGGCGTGGCCGAGCCCGTTGCGCTGCGGGTGAGGGGGGCCGTCCCCGTCGCGCTTCCTGTGGCTGTGGGGGTGGCCTTGGGCGTCGCAGACGGGCTGCGCGTGCGCGACGGACTGCCCGTCGGCGACGGCGCGGCGGTTGGCGTTGGGCTGAGGGAGGGCGATGCGGTTGCGGTCCGGGTCTCTGAGGCGGTCCGGCTGCTCGTCCCGGTGCCGGTCGCGCACGCGGTGCTGCTGGGGCTCAGGGACAGGGTCGGGGTGCAAGACGCAGATGTGGAATGGGTTGGGGTGAGAGTAGTGGTAGGGGATGTCGTTGAGGTGCTGGTGGCGGTCACGGACAGGCTCGGGCTTGGGGTGGGCGTCACTCCCGGGGTCTGGCTGGGGGTCAGAGTGCCAGAGCCCGTGAGGGATCCTGTTGAAGTGGGCGGACCGCTGGGGCTCGCGCTGGCAGTGGGGGAGGCTGTTGCGCTGGGGGTAGAGGTCTCACTTCTCGAGGCAGAGGACGTGGCGGTGGGGCTGGGGGTGCCTGTCCGGGTCTGCTGCACCGTTGGGCTGGGCGTGAGAGAATGCGTGGCGGTGGCACTGGGGCTGGCGGTGGCGGACTGGGTCGTGGTGGAGGTCAGGGTGGCGGTGAGAGACGCTGTGCCCGAGGCAGTGGTCCGGAGAGTGGACGAGGTGGTGAGCGAAGGGGTGCTTGTGGGGGTCACCGACGGGGAGAGGCTGAACGTGAAACTGCACGTGGCGGTGCGACTGGGGGTGCGGGAGCAGGAGGCGGACGGGGTCATGGAGCCGCTGGCACTCACGGTGGCGGCTGGAGAGAGAGACGCCGACCGAGTGCCGGTGCGAGAGGCGGTGCGAGTGCATGTGGTTGTCCCAGACGGAGTGACAGTAAGGCTGGAGGTCCGCGAGACGGTGGGGGTGGCGGAGGCGGTGACGGTGATGGTGGCGGTGAGCGAGGGCGAGGCGGAGCACGAAGCGGTGGCTGTCGGAGTCGAGGTTGCGGTGAGGGATTCCGGGGGCGTGGTCGTCCCCGAGGGTGTGGCCGTCGCCGTGGTGGTCGCAGTGGCGGTGACCAACGCAGTGTGGGTGAGCGATGCCGTCGCGGTGCCTGTCGCCGTGACGGAGTCCGTCAAAGACAGGGTCGGTGATGGGCTGTACGTGGGTGACAGCGTGGCAGTGCAGGTTGTGCTGCGTGTCTGCGTCGATGTGGCGCTGCGGGTCGGGGTCCCGGAGGGCGTCGCCGAGGGGAAGGCACTGTGCGACGGCGTTGGAGAGACCGTATGCGAAGAGGTTCGGGTGACTGTCTGTGATGGGGTGGTGCTGCAAGTGCGAGTGCTGGTGACGCTCTGCGTGGGTGTGAGCGACGCCGTCTGACTCGAAGTGGGCGTGCGTGTGGGCACCACCGTCGGGGATAGACTGCCAGAGGCGCTCGGCGAGGGGGTGGCAGAAGGCGTTGAGGAAAGCGTAATACTGGCGGAGCAAGTCGGGGTGGGTGTGCAGGTGGTCGTGGGGGTGGGGGTGGGTGAAGCCGAGGGTGTGTGGGTCGAAGACGACGTAACACTACCGGTTGGTGAGGATGTGGAGGTGGGCGTCACAGTTGGCATCGCCGTTGCTGTGATGGTGGATGAAAGGGAGGTGGTGCGGGTTGTTGTGTGCGTGGAAGAGGGCGTGGGCGTGGATGTCGGGGTTGAGGTGGAGGTTGCAGTGGGCAGTGCCGTCAATGTGCTTGTGTCAGAGAGAGATGCTGTGCACGACGCCGTGTCAGGGACAGTTGGGGTGTTGGTGGCGGAGGCAGTGCAAGAGTCAGACGGTGACCGGCTGAGCGTCTGGGTTGTGGTCCGTGACGGGGTGTGCGTGAGGGTGTTTGATTCGGTGGGGCTCGATGTCAACGTGGGGAAGCCTGAACACGTTGCCGTGCACGTGCCGGTGGCTGTGCTTGAGACCGGAGGGGTAGGGGTGCAGCTCTGCGAGCACGTGGTGGACAACGTCGGCGTGGAATACTGTGTTGCACTTGCAGTGACTGTGGGGGTTGAGGTGGACGTACTTGCCAGCGTAGCTGTTGCTGTCCCTGTTGAAGTGAGGGTGGGGCTACGCGTATCAGACAATGTGGCACTGCGGCTGATTGTCGTACTTAGGGTGGGACTGAGAGTGCGGAACTGTGTCAGTGAAACTGTCGGTGAAGTGGTGGGGCTAGGGCTTGCTGTGGAGCTTGGAGTGGGGGTAAATGTACAAGCAGGTGATGATGTCACAGTGCAAGAGCAAGAAATTGTCACTGTGGGTGTTGCTGTGCATGTCCATGTCACGGAAGATGAAGGGGAAGACGTGGGTCTGAGGCTGGCAGTGGAGCTGTGTGTTGCTGTGGGGCAACGAGTTGAAGATGAGGTCATACTACGAGTGGATGATTGTGTCCTTGTGAACGTGGCAGTGGTCATTGGTGTCTCGGAAAAAGTAGGTGAAGATGTGGATGTACGGCTTGCTGTTAGCGTGGAACTCAGTGTTTGCGTGCATGTAGGCGACAGCGTTTCACTAAAAGAGACAGTTGGGGTCTCAGTGACTGTGGCTGTGTCAGTTGGTTTCACCGAAGATGTCCCTGAACTTGTGCGTGTACAGGTCTGGGTGATGGTGCATGTGGGACTTGCCGTGCTTGTGTGCGATAACGTACCGCTTCTGGTAGCAGTTGGAGTATCTGTTGGAGAAACTGAAACAGTTGGTGTGATTGAATGGGACAATGACGGGGTGCATGTCAGGGTTGCCGTTGTAGAAGATGTTGCTGTTAATCCTGGGGTTGAGGTTTGAGTGCAACTGGAGCTGGGCGTCGGTGTGTACGTGGGATCCTTGGTGCCAAATCGTGTGACTGTGGGCGTCCCTGACGATGAAGAGGTGGGTGTTGCCGTTTGTGTCCCAGTGCAAGAAATTGAGCTCCTTGAAGTGTGTGTCGAGGTATCCGTGGCTGTCACTGTGATGAGCTGACTGGCAGTCACTGTAGGCGAGGGTGTGGATGTAGGAGTAACCGTCAGAGTCGGTGTCGGGGTTGCTGTAGAACTGGATGTCCATGTAGAGATAGGGCTTGGTGTTGTGGTCTCTGTGGAAATGGCCGTATCACTTGGTGTGACAGACGGAGTCCTCGAAGACGTGGCCGTAGGGGTTGCTGTGGACGTATGTGTGGGTGTTGTTGTGCAGCTGGGAGACAATGTGCCACTTGTAGTCGGTGTTGGTGTGCTTGTCGTGGAGGCGGTGACCGCTGGTGTTAGCGAGGGTGAGGGTGACGGGGTGCATGTAGGAGACACTGTAAGCGTCGGCGTTGGGGACGGTGTGAGCGTTGAAGACATTGTGAGGCTGCTGCTCAGGGTTGGGGTGGCTGTAGGACTCGAGGTTGCAGTTGGTGTCGTACTGTCTGTTGGGGAAGTCGTGTGGCTGGGTGTGGGTGTAGCACTGCGTGTGTCAGAGTCGGAAACACTCGGTGTGCAGGAGATGGTCAGCGATGGTGTGTCTGTTGGGGTCACTGTGGGAGTCCATGTTGGTGTGGGAGTGCATGTTGGGGACGATGTACCACTAAATGACTGCGTGGGGGTATCAGTATTTGTGGAAGTTGGAGATGGTGTTGCCGAAATTGTCGGAGATGGTGTACATGTAGGGCTCAACGTCGGGCTGATTGTTGTTGTTGCTGTAGGGCTGGGTGTAGGTGTGCAGCTTGGGGTCGGAGTTGGTGTGTATGTGACGGAGGCTGTGAGAAATGGCGTGAACGAGGGTGTAGGTGAATCTGTCGGTGAAGAAGATACCGTGAGCGATGGTGTTGGGGACGGTGTGAGCGTTGAAGACATTGTGAGGCTGCTGCTGAGGGTTGGGGTGGCTGTGGGACTCGGGCTTGCAGTTGGTGTCGTACTGTCTGTTGGGGAAGTCGTGTGGCTGGGTGTGGGTGTGGCGCTGCGTGTGTCAGAGTCGGAAACACTCGGTGTGCAGGAGATGGTCAGCGATGGTGTGTCTGTTGGGGTCACTGTGGGAGTCCATGTTGGTGTAGGTGTGGATGTCGGGGACGATGTACCACTAAATGACTGCGTGGGGGTATCAGTATTTGTGGAAGTTGGAGATGGTGTTCCTGAAGGTGTTGCTGAAGGTGTAAACGTGCGGCTCGTGGATGGGCTAATTGTTGTTGTTGCTGTAGGGCTGGGTGTAGGTGTGCAGCTTGGGGTCGGAGTTGGTGTGTATGTAACAGAGGCTGTGAGAAATGGCGTGAACGAGGGTGTAGGTGAATCTGTCGGTGACGAAGATACCGTGAGCGATGGTGTTGGGGACGGTGTGAGCGTTGACGATATTGTGAGGCTGCTGCTCAGGGTTGGGGTGGCTGTGGGACTCGGGCTTGCAGTTGGTGTGGTAGTACCTGTTGCGGAAGTCGTGTAACTGGGTGTGGGTGTGGCGCTGCATGTGAGTGTGCGTGTAGCACTCGGTGTGCAGGAGGATGTCAGCGATGGTGTGTCTGTTGGGGTCACTGTGGGAGTCCATGTTGGTGTGGGAGTGCATGTCGGGGACGGCGTACCACTAAATGACTGCGTCGGGGTATCAGTATTTGTGGAAGTTGGAGATGGTGTTCCTGAAGGTGTTGCTGAAGGTGTAAACGTGCGGCTCGTGGATGGGCTGATTGTTGTTGTTGCTGTAGGGCTGGGTGTAGGTGTGCAGCTTGGGGTCGGAGTTGGTGTGTATGTAACAGAGGCTGTGAGAAATGGCGTGAACGAGGGTGTAGGTGAATCTGTCGGTGACGAAGATACCGTTGGCGATGGTGTTGGGGACGGTGTGAGCGTTGAAGACATTGTGAGGCTGCTGCTCAGGGTTGGGGTGGCTGTGGGACTCGGGCTTGCAGTTGGTGTGGTAGTACCTGTTGCGGAAGTCGTGTAACTGGGTGTGGGTGTGGCGCTGCATGTGAGTGTGCGTGTAGCACTCGGTGTGCAGGAGGATGTCAGCGATGGTGTGTCTGTTGGGGTCACTGTGGGAGTCCATGTTGGTGTGGGAGTGCATGTCGGGGACGGCGTACCACTAAATGACTGCGTGGAGGTATCTGTAGCTGTGGGAGTTTGAGAAGGCGAAGCTGAAGGTGTTGCTGAAGGCGTTATCGTCGGGCTTGCGGTCGGGCTATTCGTCGATATTACTGTCGGACTGGGTGTAAGTGTGCAGCTTGGGGTCGGAGTTGGTGTGTCGGTGATGGAGCCGGTGGTTGCTGCCGTTTTTGTGCAAGTGGGTGAGGGTGTTTGTGATGAGGATATCGTAGGCGTGGGTGTGGGTGTCGGCGTGCAAGTGATGGAAGGTGTGCAGCTTGGCGTGGCTGCAGGTGTACGTGTGTGTGTCGTTGTCCACGATGCTGTCGCTGAGGCTGTTGGAGAGGGTGTGCAAGTCAAACTGCCTGAAGCGCTAGGCGTACTGGTTGGCGTCGGAGTCTGAGACACTGTGAGACTGACGCCTGGCGTTGGACTTCCTGTTGGAGTGACCGTTGTGGACGGTGTTGCAGACAAGGTACAGGATACTGTGGGCGTAGCAGTTGTAGTAGCCGTTGGTGTTGGAGATGGCGACGGGGTGGTAGAGGGCGTGCAACTTATTGTTCGTGTATGTGTACCTGTACTTGTTTCTGTTTCTGTTGAGGTCACAGATGGTGTTGCTGATGTCGTGCAGGTTGGGCTTGCTGTCGGACTCTGTGTTAGCGATGTTGAAGAACTTCTCGATGATGTGTCGCTCGGCGTAGGAGTCGGGGTAAACGTTCGTGACGCAGTGAAACCAAGTGTAATCGAAGGTGTCAACGACGGTGTTCTCGAAGAAGTCACTGTCGGGGTCGGAGACCAACTCGGTGTCGAGCTAATGGACATGGTGAGGCTGTGGGTGCGCGTTGGAGTATTTGTGCACGTCTCTGTGCATGTTGGTGTGCGCGAATTCGTTGCTGACGGTGAGGGTGTGAAACTCGTAGTGGGGGTGGGCGTTCGTGAAAGAGTCGACGTGGCAGATGTCGTAGGGCTTTGGGTGGGTGTTGGTGTGTCCGTGGGTGTGCTTGTGAAGCTCTGTGTGAGTGAAGGTGTAGCGGATGACGTCCACGACGCGCGGACCGTAGCTGACAATGTTCGTGTTGGTGTCGGGGAGTGGGTGTAGGAACATGTGGCGGACGATGTTGGCGTACATGTGTGGGCAAGGGTGGCAGCGAGTGTAGTTGAAAACGTTGGAGAGGCGCTCGGTGTTGAGGTGAGGGTTGTTGTACATGTTTGAGACACCGTGGGGCTGCAGGTCGGCGTGGTAGTTAGTGTGCCCGTTGTTGTACGAGTGCAAGTCAAGGACCGTGACGTTGACGACGTTTGGCTCGGAGACATTGTGGCTGAGGGTGTCGGCGTGACTGTTGGAGTGGTTGATGTTGTTTGAGTAGGGAGGGATGTGGCCGTTGGGGTACAAGTGTCTGTACCGGTTGGCAAAATGGTATTGGTTAGGGTCAATGTGCGGCTATTTGTGCAAGACCTTGTACTCGTGGGTGTGTATGTGGCGCTTGGCGTCCGAGTGCATGTGGCGGTACCGGACACCGTACTAGTTGGTGTAAATGTCGGAAGGGCAGTGTTGGACGCACTACTCGTGATAGTGGAGGTCGGTGTGGGGCTGAGCGTGGGAATTTGTGTTAAAGTTGAGCTAACACTGTACGTCATCGTGCATGACGGAGTGAGACTAAAAGTAACCGTTTGCGTGCACGTGGCCGTGGATGTGAAGCTCAACGTTGGATTGGTTGTGCCCGTGCTTGTGAGTGTTCGGGTGAACGTTAACGTTCCTGTTCGTGTGATTGTTGATGTTGATGATGCGGTCATCGTGAGGCTCGGAGTAGTGCTTGGGGTAAAGGGCCTCGTGAACGAATTTGTGGGCGTTGTGGTTCGAGTTGCGGTAAAAGTGCGCGTCGTCGTAGGCGTTACCGTGGGCATGAGAGTTGTCGTGGGGATAACGGTTTGTGACATCGAAGCAGTCACGGTCATCGTGACACTTGGTGTCGTTGACGATGATGGAGATGATGACAACGTGGTGGTCATGGTACTCGTCATCGTCAATGTTAACGTACTCTGTAATAATTGCCGCAATCTCCGGTGCAACACCACTTCTCTCTCAAGGGAACGTGTGGGTCTCGCACCGTGCGCTAGTGAATGAGGCCGTGCAAGCTTCGGCGACACTAAGATGCTGAATGCAGGTGCACCTGCGAAGAAAGTGCGCGGGGTCGTGCCGAAGTCACACAGTCCTTACCAAGGAGGCTTTTGGAGGCCGATCGCGATGCCCCTCCATTTTTTGGGCACTGCGGCGCCCCCTTCAATTTTAAGCTCAAATGATTCCGCTGAGAACCCTAACAAAACGGTGATACGAACGAAGATTTCATTAGGGTTGAGGTGCACACTAATTTTCTAACCTTTCTTGGTGCTTCGTGTTGCAAGCTAACCCACCTCTCTACGAAAGATTGTTACAATAGCCACCACTATCGCACTTGTTGGGAACCTCACTCTTCAATTCAACGGTGCATGGTCGTAGATTTGAGAGGTGAAAGATTTCTTTTGTTGAGGCTTGAAGCAGCCAAGCCCGAAGTTGTGATCTAGTGCCCCCTTTGCAAATCCACTTTACCTCGGGGTGATTATCATTTCCCTCGGCAAAGTCCGCACCCAAGGTGGTTGCACGTGCGATGCCAATCGTACCTGAAGCATATTCGCCCTCGAATTGTTGACCATCATCACTTACCTCATTGTGAAACGGCGAGACTTCCACGACCGAGGTCAATGTCAACACGAGGAACACAAAAAAATGATGTAGCATATCATCGGGTGTTCTCGCCGGCCGCTCAAGGTGCTGGCCGGGCGCTACAACCTACAGGGCAAAGAGAGTGAGTGAGGCAACACGTGCAGACCCTAAGCTCGCGAAGTCTTACGTTTACTTGCACCCCCCACACGAGGGTTCGCACTCCTGCCGTTTCTTGAGAGCGCATCGAGGAGAAAACGCAAACCGAAGGAGGTGAGGTTTTTTTTGGCGAGGAACATTGGCGCACAAACAGTTCGTTGAGAAAAACATGGCTCTCAAGGTTTTACCAGTTGGACTTATTATTTGCCCTTATGTTCCAACCACAAATTGAACTTCATGCATGTGTGCATGCATGAGCACAACGAGGAAGCGCAAGGAGATTTTTCGTTCCAACGTATGAAAGTTGCCCAAATCGAAGGTGCAATAGGGGTACAAGCCGGCTGTGCCTATCCTTTGCCTTCGGTTCTACCCCGTACTTGGGGGTGAGTCGCCATGAGCGGTTTCGTCGCATCACATCTTCAAGCGCATTATTTTTCGGTTGCTAGTGCAAATCGGGCCAAGAACAACCAGAACAACGAGCATGCCAATGGGGTGCATTCTGTGTTTTCATTCAACGAAACACAATGGCTTGCGCCCGTAACCCTCAAGCGTGAGAGATAGTGAATGCATTTTGGTGCTTCGCAGTATGTTCGGCACATGGTCCGTCAAAGATCTTGAAAGGGTCACGAAAATGTGTCACATGAATTTGCAATGTCTTAGTCCCCCCCCCCCCCTCTCTCTATCTTGCAACAACACACGTGATACACCCTCAGCGGCACGACATGAAAGAATGAAAGTCATAACATGGATCGAAAAAAGATTGACACTCACAAAGTCCGTGAGAAGTTTGATGAGGAATGTTCATATGCACAGGGTCGTTACCTCTCCGGAGGTACCCGTGTGTGTGGTGCGTCCGCCCCCCAAACCGACCACCACATCTCACCACTAGTCCAAAGACGTCATAGGGTCGCCTGTTGCCTCCTGCAAACACCCAAACACCGCAATATCTTAAAAACAAAATGTTGCAGAATCCAATTGAAGTTTTCGGAAGTGTGGATCAGCCGAAAACGCCGTTGCAACATCTTATTTCGCGCTCGCTGTGTGGATACGACATGACACGCGGACACGCGGACATTCGATTCCAAGCCTCCGTCTGTGCTTGTGCCACTTGTGTACCACTTCCTGCTGCATCCCCACTTGACTTAAGTACATGGCCCCGTTAAGTCTCCCTAGATCCTTGTGTACATGCACGTTGCACGCTTGTAAACCGTCGCATCCAAGTCCAATTCTTCAAAGCCTTGCGAAATGCTATCTATTCGTTCTATAAGGAAAACGGGCTATTAACCCGTTATTAACCCGCTATTAATAGCCCGTTTTTTTTAAAAAAGGGTATTACAGCCCGTTTTTTTTTGGTAAAAAAACGGGTTGTCCGGCCAACGCCGGGGACAGCCCGTTTTTTTTTCGTAAAAAAACGGGTTGTCTCCGGACAGCCCGTTTTTTTTTCGTAAAAAAACGGGCTGTCCCCCCAACAACCACCCAAGTGTCCGGTGTGGGTTCCCCTTGCCCAGCAAAGCACCCTTTGAGAAGAAGCAAAGCCAGAGACTGATATACAAACTCAAATGTTGGATGACGTGAATAAAAAGCCTGCCACCGGCATGGGGAAAAACGTCTCCACTGTACATACACTGCACAGGATAGTTTTGAATAGTCACCTTTGGTTAGCATGTTAGTTTTGATGATTTTGTCCTCCGAATCCGAGTACCATGTGGTACCATGAGAAGGAAAGGATGGAAATAGGGTTAGAGCGAGGCATTCGCCGAATCCGAATTATAAAATCACTTCAATAAAACTCACTCCTGTGCGCAACAAGGGCCAAGCATGGAACCATCTTTGGCACCCTTCCCCATGCACGTTTCATGGTATGGTGCATTGCACATAGCGCAAAAAACGCGGGTCATGCCGCGCAACTTACGCCACACATTAATCTCACGTGAGCACCTATGACAGATGAATTCAGATGCAACCCGGCGTTCTGCAGCCGGTGCCTTGGGCCGTCGCATCTTAGGGAAAGGCATGGGAGCATCAGACAAATCCTGCGAAATACGGGCATTTTCTGCACTTGGGGGAGCCGCATAAGCAGCAGCCTTATACTCTTCGCGTCCTTGGTCAAAAGACCGCTTGAGGGAAACCTGGGTCAAGGGCCGCTCTTCATAATGCCATTCTGAGTTAGAAGATGCACTCTTACAATCAGCAAGCAAGTCCACCGAGCAAGCCGATTGTGAGGAGGTCACACTAATCTTTCCTGGGCTCGAATCTGCCACAGGTGCAATGAGGGCTACCTATTCAGGCACGGGAGGAACATCCACAGGTGCAATGGGGGCTACCTGTTCGGGCACGTGAGGAACATCCACAGGTGCAATGGGGGCTACCTGTTCGGGCACATGAGGAACATCTTGAGCAGGGGATGCCACTACACCAGCCACAACCTCAGCATTATTCTCGGGGATGCCGAGCGAGGTGCTTTCCAAAAGAAAGTCCTCGTCCAAGAGGCCAGGCGCTGGGGGCTTAGAGGCTGGAGCATGTCCACTCAAGATGCCTGCCACTTTGTGAGCAGTGTCCCTTGATGCTTGGTGATACACCATCATTGTGTTGGGCCTTACTTTAAAGTACTTAGAAGTCTCGGGCAATGGCAACCCTGAGTTAGCAGCTTTAGTCATGGCTGCACGTCGAGCCAAGTCCTTGAACACCAATTTGCGTTTAAGTACCTTAGAGGCCTTGTTTTGGCTCCGTTGCAACCCCCTGGCGCTAAAAACAGGTCACAACCTGTTTTTTTTCGGTAAAAAAACGGGCTGTCCGGAGACAGCCCGTTTTTTTTTGGTAAAAAAACGGGCTGTCCAGAGACAGCCCGTTTTTTTTTGGTACAAAAACGGGCTGTCCGGAGACAGCCCGTTTTGTTTTGGTAAAAAAACGGGTTGTGTGGCTGGGGACGGACAACCCGTTTTTTTACCAAAAAAAAACGGGCTATTAACCCTTTTTTAAACCCAATTATTCCCCGTTTGGAACCAAGCCAAATTTGTTGGGTACACATTGTGGTCCACAATTCAAAAATGTGTCATGTAGTACTTTGTACATATGCGCAGCGCGTAATTAGCGGCAGTGGGTGAAAACATTTGGCCCTTTGGCGGTGATGTATATCAGGTCTTACCCGGGGCCATGCTCACCCTAGTGCACAGGATTTGACGCCACGATCATTGACACCGAGCGGGGCGTACTCACCAAGAGCTTGCCCCGCAGGTATCTAGAGGAGGAAGTGGCACAGTGCAAGCACATACAAGCACAGGTGTGGAGATAAGTGTGGACCTCACCTGAGATTGTGGGTGATAGCAACGTGCCTAATCGCTGACAGCTAGACCACCCCACCGCCGCAAGGTACTGCGACGCGCCACTTTGTGCTACATGACTTTTTGGGGTAAACAGTAACATGTATCGGAGCAATAACACAGCTCTGTGCTTATACCGCATCTATCTTTCGCCTTTTACTAAAGATAGCCGTTGGCTACAGAGCACGATGTGTATACATCACTTTTGGTAACCTTCTTCTTCTCAATACAAAACATACCTGACTTTTGCCTGCCCCTGACTGGGAGTCTCCATTGCTTTTTAATTGGTAACTTTCCTCGTTAAAAAGTCGTGAACATTTGAGTTTCGTTTGCTATGCCAAAGTCATTTCTTTAGTCACCCTCATGTTGTGTATGGGACATTTCACCCTCATGTTGTGTATGGGACATCGTGCCTTGAGCAGCTTGAGGAGCCTGAGTGACAAGCTAATCTTCTCCCATCGTAGTCTAGCTAGCTGTGTTGTGTTAAGCTCCCACATTTCGACGATGCCCCCCAAAAAGGTGATACTTTCTCGATTAATGCGTGTCATCCTTGCGCAGGGACCATGCTAATCTTCTCTGTAAGGTGGGTTTGAAATTATGGGTCAAGCTTGGCTGTCTGCGATGCAACAACCACAAAACTTCTTTTTGTGCTTTTATGGTTCTTGTTTGCCAATTGTGGGACCGATTTCGGGTGATGGGCCAACTTGCAGGCTTGCACTCCAGCTTGGTTTTGTATGTCACTTTGGTAAGACTTCGTGTTGCCTCGCTTGCCGTGCCAACCATTCGCTGAAGGTGGCGATTTAAAGCAGCTTGCTTTTGAAACAGCCCGTTGAAGCTAGTGTTTATGGGGTTCGGCAAGGACAAAAAGCATGTATCACCATGATGGTGAACCTGAGACCGGCAGTGCCCGATTGGCATGCCCGTGTGCGCCTCATTGGAGATCCATGACCTGAGGGCACCCACATGGCACCGTCCAGAAACGTTGTCGAAATGGGCCAAGTTCAAGGTATCGCTGGATGAATTTTTTACTTCTCCTTGTCTCAAATGTTCGTTGGGATGGGGTCAGAGGAAATTGCTTTGATCCCCGCGGCGGGATTTTTGTCCCTTCTCGTAGCTTTTTCGCAATGTCGCGGTCCTTTCTATCCTCTACGTGCGCACCACTGGGACGCACACCGCTAGTGTGAGGCACATGCGGCAATTTGATGTGGCTTCGGCTCTTGCTCATTTCCATTTTCTTACTTTTGTGTCGGATATGATATGGCCATTGCGCTGTGTGGGCAAGCCTGACCTCAATTTGCCTCTCATCGCGTTCCACGAGGGGCACGATTCCCATGTGGTTGTCGCCAATGAATCCCACACTTTGGTGAGCATTGCATTCCAACAATTTTTGAATGCGTCTTTCTCTCGCATCCGAAGCCTCACGCCGATGCAAGTGCAAGCCATCAACCCCGACGTCACCGCCCTCATCGTGGGGGCCGTTCATGCCTCCCGCACGACGCAATTCCAATTGGTCGGGGAGCCTTGTTGTTTACGCTTCGACGTGCCCCGCAGCCCAAAGGCTGCCCCCAAGGCCGAGCACCACTACGCGCACGCTTTGCACGGCTTTTATGATTCCAACTTCCCCTCCGCTGTTGTGCTAGTGGCAGACCAAAGCGTGTCAATATGGTCGGCCTCCAAGGCCGGCGTGAAACTCCTCAACTCTAAGCTGCCCTACATTGGCCTCGCATGGAACCGCATGGCCAATATGTTCCCGGCCGACGAGGAGCAAGCGTGCGGAGTCGGATGCGCTGTGCCCTGCGGCCACAATGGAACGATTCCCACGGGATCGCGCCGCGGACGGGGCCCGCAATGGACTCCGAAGCGCGGTTCCAAATCCAACGACACGGCACTCGTGCCGGCCCGCTTGATGTCGTTGGCGGCGAACGGTGCCGCATCCAAAGAGTATTTTGACATGGCCCATCAGGTCCGCCGGCCCCTTCCTGTCCCCACCCACGCCACACGGGTGGGGGGTTGCAAACCAGGGCACCAGGGCTCGAGTTCGGGGCCCAGGCCCGGCCTACCTCCCCAAGGAGAAACACCGCCATAGCCATAACCCACGCATCAGGGAACGTTTATAAGGAATTAAGTTAACTGGGGGGAGGGGTCTGGGTGGGTGCCCCAGCCTGGGTGGGTGGGTGAAAAGTCTAGGACCCTCCCCCCTCTTAGAATTGTTCTCTGGGTGGGTGGGTGTGTAGTCTAGGACCCTCCGTGGCCCGGAGAGGAGGGGATGTGTCGCCACAGCAGCAGTGTGTGGCCCAAACTGCCACAAATGCCCCTTCTTTTCGATGTTCTGGGCATCGTGCTTGAGGTGTGCGCAGACTCCAGGTGTTGCCCTCCTCCTGCACGGCCCAACTCGCGCATCATCAAAGCGGCAGAAGTTCACAGGAACCTTAAAGATGCCATTTCCCGCTTTCCAGGTAGCCAGAAATGCTGGTTGGGGGGCCGCTTCGGGGATTATCCCCCGTGCCCCTCATGTCAGCTGCATTACAGCTTCCCCATGCGCTGGTTCGTTGGTTGGTCGGTGTCCCAAAGGCTTATGAGGCCTCAACCCCCACCCCCTTGTGGGGCCCTAATGGAGCTTTCTTTTGAGGGGTCTTATGCATCGGGGGAGGGCTTGTAGGGCATTCAAATTTGAAGCCAAATTTTGGTTGCAGGCCTGCATGTGCATTTTGTGCAGAAAAACTGCATTTTGGGCAGTTGCAGACAGTGGTTGTTTACTAGCGCATAGAATGAACATATACACGCACAAACAGAAGGTACAAAGAGGCACTGAATATGTCAAAACATATTTCGTGGTTGGGTACATAAAAGTTGCGAAATGCATCCGTTTTCACCGATTATACAGCCTCACTCGAAAATTAAATGAGCGAGATTGCTGCCCCGCGAATAATCACCAATAGACTCATGAATAGTCACGGACAGTAAGGAAGCCAACGCCACGGCGACAATCGCTGGTCCTTCGTCCCACGTCCAGGACGTTGAAGTGTGGTGCTGTGGAGGCCGCGTCGGCATAGCCTTGCAAAAGACGCTCCACCCGACCACCATCGTGTCCTAGTCTTGTCCGGAGGATTAGGGCAAGGCGCAGCCCAAACCCCTCTCCGAACCGAGAAGCCCGGTTGGTTAACAGGATTTCCCCGTCATGCCATTCGTATTGGCCACTCCAAACACCGATGATGAGCTTGACCGTGCACGCCGGGTCACTCTTGAGGTTCATTGCCTGGCAATTTTGTCCAAGATCCCTCTTTGGTTGGGTTGCCTTGTGCCCTGATCCCAGCCCCAACATCCCATCACTCTGCATCCCCCCTCCCGAAACGGCGCGCTGTGCAGGTGTTCGCCGTCACCGGCCGCAAGAAACAGGGCCAGGCCCCTTGGGTGACCCCTTGTGCTCCCGCCGACCGCCTGAGCCTTGCCGCCAGTGTTCAGGCGGCCCTGGAGGCGCACGTGGTGCGCTGGGCCACGGCGGCCCTCCAATCCCATCCGCTCGGGGGCCTCGTCGTCAATGGGGGCGTGTTCCACAATTCTCTCTTGATGGCCCGCCTCCAGGCGGCCATGCCCTGCCCTGTCCACGTCCCCGCCGCACCGGGCGACGTATCCCTTGCCGTTGGCTACGCCTGGGCGCTGCGCCCCCCCCCTCCGCCCCCTGCGGCCCGCTGCCCCCGTCGCCTCTGCACCGGCACTGGTCTGAGCCTTCGGGACGGCTGCCATTTGCCCTGGGCTGCGGCAACGTTTGGTGACCCGGCCCCCACCCCCGCCGCTCACCGCCTCAGCGCACTGCTCGGGGCTGGGGCGGTCGTTGGGGTGCTACGGGGCCGTGGGACAGTGGCGAGGCACGGACTGGGGACGCGGTCTGTGGTGGGGCGCCCGGCTGCAGATGTGATGGGGCGCATGCGGGGACTGGCCGGGCGGGGTCCTGGCCCGCAGTCGATGGTCTTCTTACGAGAGGACGCTCGACGCGCGTTCGGGTTGCCGTATCTGGAGTCGCCGTACATGTCTGTGGCGGTGGCGGTGCCAAAGCAGTCCCGAGGATCCCGCTGGGCGCAGGTGTTGGGGCCGCAGCAGCACGTATTGGTACGGACCGTGCAGGAGGAGTGCACTGAGGAGCCGCTGCAAGATGTGCTGCAGGAAATGAAAGCCGGCGGGGCCGAGGCTGTGTTGCTGGAGGTCTGCCCTGTGCCGGTGCTCATGCCTGTGCTTGCAGATGCATCACTATCGGTGGATGTCTTTTTGCTGGAAACCATATGGCTGGTCGACTAGTCTGGAAATGCTCCAAAATTCAAAAAGGAGCTGATCCCTCACCGTGGGATATTCTTTCAGTTGATTTCTCGATCTCTTCTCCATTCCCCTCCCCTCCGCTGTCAACCGTTTTTCAATGGCCGGGCTGTCCGTAAGTCGGTTGCAAGTGCTGATTCTGGTCAGATAGCACCCTGTCTAAAAGTGCAGCATCACGGAGAACGCAATTATCCAAGAAACTGCAGGTGGTTGTTCACATTTCCGGAAGAGAGTTGAGGACGAAGGTCGCAGTGTGCAAACAGATCAGGGTTTCCCAAAGCAGAGGTTCTTGAGACGCCACAGGAAACGAGCTGGAGGGCTTCAACTGCATTTGAATTCAAATATGTAGTGTCACATCTGCCCCCCTGAAGACGCCCGTACATTCAAAGTGCGCTTGCTTGAATGCCATTTTGTTAAGAAAACCGAGGCCGAAAGCCGCAGGTGCAGCGCAGTGCTATGCGCTGTACGTTGCATATTTGCCGGTTTTGTTGGTGGTGCGAGCGCCGTGCCATGCTCAGGATTTCTTGCACAAAAGGACCCCTTCAGACACCCTTTTCCCGATTAACACATCCCACAGCATTTGATCATGTTGCCCTCCTTCACCGATCTAATTCACGGACCGTTCCCTGCCCAGCGCATGTTGTTGGGGGTTGGCCGAAGCAGCGAAAGCCCCAGGTCCATCCACCCCAAAATTTGTTCCTCAATGTATGATGAGGGATGATTGGCAAGGGGTTCCCAGGCACATTGCACTCTTTGTTTCAACAAGAAGGAATCTGTGCAACCGCGCTGGGTCGACCCAAGGCATGGTTCCAAACGCAGCCTGGCAGAAGCGGAGAACACGCACACGGACGGCCAGGACGGTTGCGAAAACCAGGAGAGCAGGCGAAACGAGTGGTCTGAGCCCCGTAATCCACCAAACAGACGCAACAGTACAGGGGTTTATTCGAATCCCGCTTTAAGAAGTCTGGAAAAGGTGCTCCCATGACACAGGCCACCCCCCACTACAGTACCACAACAGTCGGGGTGTAAAGGATATTCAGAACAGGAAAGGAGGCCAAGCAAAGCTACGACGAACCCCAGGCGCCACAAGGGGGATAAAGGGGGATTAAAAGAGGGAGTGTGACTCAGGCAGGCAAGGGCATACAATAGGGAGAGTGCTATGCCTTGGCTTTCTCTGCACCACATGTCAGTGCCAGGCTCCCCGATCAGTTGGCCTCTGCCAAAACACCAAGTCCCACGTCATGCAGTAGGCACCTGAAATGACATGCTGTACTGCCTTTTTCCCGCTCCTACAGGAAGATCTCCGGGAGAACGGAGAGCTGGTAAGAACAATGCATGCGGCATTGGAAACACTTCTGCATGAGGACGTGATGGACTACCTCTTGGTGGAAGGTGTACTTTTCTCTCGAAACACACTGTTGGCTAAGGGGCATGACACTGCAGCGAAGCTTCTTTCAGAGCTCTCACACCGACCGCAGTGTCCATTGGAAGGGCTTACAAGGAACTATGAAAAAAGACCCTAGATTGTCCACAAGGATAGACGCACCAGCGCATCGGCTGCCTGACCCATTCTTTCAAACTCAACTGGGCTTCTTAGCCGGAAGCAGTTGGCAAGTTGTGGATGACACTGCATAATCGGTTCCAATGGCAATCGACCCAAGATAACCACTGCAAGCCTCTGTGTCTTGGAGGCCAGAGGTGCAAGTAAACAATTGAGGGACTGCTGTGGGCAGCGCTGGGAGAGAGGCCGTACAGGACAAGTGGAAGAAGAAGGATGCACCAGCTACAATATGCCAACCTGTATTAACAGCGTGGAGAATTGCCCAGAGGCCAGTGGGCAGTGCTGATTTTAATGTCCAGCAACAAATTGCTCTGCTTGTCTTGTATTTTTTGGCGTAGCAGAAGCCCCCCCCCCCCCAAAAAAAAGGCGTTTTGCTGTGTTTTCTTCGGGATATCGCAATTTGCAGTTTCATACTCGTTGTGTGCACCTCACACCCTTGCTTTGTGAATGTCTTCATGTGTGCCATGTGTCCCGTGGTGATCCCCAGAGTGGGGATTCATTTTCGCCATGGTCCCATGGGGGTGTAGAAGAATTGGGCGCAGGTGGGGCCTGGACAAGGGGTCAGGGGGGTAACAGCAGGAAAAATGCAGGTACAAACATGACAAAACCACTAACAACAGGAAAATGGCAACTGAAAAGGGGGAAGTAGCCAATCAAAACAGAAAAGGGAAATCCATTTCACTGAGTGCAGCCAGCTAGGAGGAGTGACTCCCCGCCAGCTGTGTTGGCAACTGTGCCATGATTTGGTTGGTCTGCAGGTGCACCAGGTGACAGGCAACCTGCTCCTCCCCCGCCTCCCTTCGGTGTTGGTGGGTGGTCTGCCTCCCAGATTTCTCAAGGCAGGGCATCAGATTCAGCCCAAATTCCCAATCTCGGATTTGGACGCAAATTGCCAAAAATCACCACCGGCACTGAAATTTTGTGATAGCGGGTTGCCTTGCACCTGCAGGAGGTGGGGTCCACACCCACAGGGCACCCACCTGGCCTACACCACCCGGGCCAGCACCCCCTCGGACCACCCAGGTATATTTGGTCCAAGCTTTTTTTTTAGATGCGAAATCTTAATTTTTAGCACTTATCTTATTTTTTAGCATAAAAAAAAAGATTTCGCGCTAAAAAAAAAGATTCCGCGCTAAAAAAAAAGATTGCGCGCTAAAAAAAAAGATTCCGTTCTAAAAAAAAAGATTGCGCGCTAAAAAAAAAGATTTTTACATGATCATCATGTATGTCCCAAAAAGTTGCACGGGGGGGTTACAAGGAGTGCTACTGCATCAAGCCAACCCCTGCCCATGTTCACAACTTCATACAGTAGGGGAACCTGGGTTTCGGGACTGACCCAATATGCACCCAGTGGCCCTCTTTCCTTGTTGCCTGCTCCATGCGGTGAGGAGGTACCCTATGCAGGGATGTCATGAATGTGGAAGGTTTTGGGTGCATTACGCAGAACTTGTGTTTCACAACAGGGGTGTCCCTTTGGAATTGGGGGGCCTATGCAGAGAGTTCATCGGAGAGGATCACAGGTAATGTCTGAATGTTGTAAAGTAGGGTACTCAGCCACCGTGGCCAGAGCCCATGTGCACAATTTCATCTGCTCAGAGAACAGGGGTTTCCCTTCGCTGGGGGACCTATGCAGAGAGGTCATTTGAACGGATCACAGGTAATGCTTGGATTTTGTGAAGTAGGGCACTCAACCATGTTGGCCAGAGCCCAGGGGCACAATTTCAAGTCTCAGCGGAACCGACGTCTCAAGATCGAGGAAGGGACTACATGCTGGTAGCTGGAACAAATGTCTCACTCCTACCCCCCTGCCCCCCTTTCCTTCCGCCCCCCCCCCCCCCCCTGTCGTTCCCCACCCCTTGTCGTTCCCCGGGGGGGGCTGGGGGACCGTCACTTGGTCAACCCAAAATTTTTCGTTACGGCTCATTGTGTTGTTGTGTGGGTGACTGTGTTGTGGGGTACTGCCACTTGTATCCTTTGTACTCATGGCAGGACATTTTGCTCACTTTCGCTGAATGGAACTTGACAGCACAGCCATGTTTCTCCCTGGGACAAATGTGATGTTCATCCGCTCTGCGGGGGAAACTGTTTTGGCACAGGTCGTTGGACGCAGTTTTGGGAACAAGTTGTATTTTACAAGGGACATTCCCGAAGGGAAATAGGTTCCCAAAAATCTGCTTGCGCCTGCCAAGCGGGTCTGTAGTAAAACCTAGTAAACGTTTTTTCAAAAAAAAATTTTACTAGGTACCCCCCCCCCCTCCCATGCCTAGGAACCACCTTGCGCAAGAACCGCCCCCTGGTTCCACGGTCGAATTTTCCACATCACCTTCTTTTTCCAGGGTAATGGGTTTTTGATGGTTCTGGTGGATGTAGGACAGCTATTCAGGTGTGCAGGACAACAACGCCCCCCCCCCCCTCCCCCCATGCCAATGGACCCCCCATGCCAATGCCCCCCCCCCGTCTCGAAAGAAGAAACATGGCCCCCCTAGCTACCCCCTCTCGAAGGAAGAAACATCCCCCCCCCCCCGAGATTTTTTCACCAAATCGCACACAAATTGCCCTTTTTTGCCTAGTTTCCTGAGTGTGCAATGGCATGTGATGGGCACCATCCTTGGTGTCATGTGTTTGGTTTTCAATGTAGATTTTCATTTCTCAAAATGTTCCAAGTCTCCTATGGAGCAGACTGAGATTGTCTGGTAGGTCATGCCTGCATTTTGTAAAGCCGAGTACTTGGCCATGTTGGCCAGAGCCCATGTGCACAATTGCATGTTTCCGGGGAACCAAGGTCTCGGGTTTGAGGAAGGGACTACATCCAGCCAGGTTGTTTCTGCTCATTTCTTCTGGAGTGCATTGTGCCACCCAGCTGCCCCTGCTTTGCTGCAGCATTTGACAGCCATAGTGATCAACTTCTGGGAGCTTTGCAACGCAGAGTGATCCAGCCAGGTTCACAGTGCTGAAATTTTTTCAAGCAGGTGTGGGGCCACAGATTTCAGCATGTTTCGCTCAGGTCAAAGTGCCGTGATTCATTCTGTCATTCAGCCAATTGCAGTTGCATGGGATTCATGTCTATTTGATAAAAATTTTATTGCGCACTTCACAGAGCTGAATTTTTTCAAGCAGGCCTGGGGCCACCACTTTCAGCTCTGTTGTGTGCCTGGTTTCCACAATGCTTCCCTGATCAGTGCCACATCTGGACCCAGTGGTATGTTGCGATCCAATGCAGGCCACGCTCGTCAGCTTCATTGACTGCCACATAAAGTATATGGTGCTGAAAAATTTTGAACCAGGCCTGGGGTCATTTCCACATCACCTTCTTTTTCCAGGGTAATGGGTTTTTGATGGTTCTGGTGGATGTAGGACAGCTATTCAGGTGTGCAGGACAACAACGCCCCCCCCCCCCCCCCCATGCCAATGGACCCCCCATGCCAATGGACCCGCCATGCCAATGCCCCCCCCCCCGTCTCGAAAGAAGAAACATGGCCCCCCTGGCTACCCCCTCTCGAAGGAAGAAACATCCCCCCCCCCCCCGAGATTTTTTCACCAAATCGCACAAAATTGCCCTTTTTTGCCTAGTTTCCTGAGTGTGCAATGGCATGTGATGGGCACCATCCTTGGTGTCATGTGTTTGGTTTTCAATGTAGATTTTCATTTCTCAAAATGTTCCAAGTCTCCTATGGAGCAGACTGAGATTGTCTGGTAGGTCATGCCTGCATTTTGTAAAGCCGAGTACTTGGCCATGTTGGCCAGAGCCCATGTGCACAATTGCATGTTTCCGGGGAACCAAGGTCTCGGGTTTGAGGAAGGGACTACATCCAGCCAGGTTGTTTCTGCTCATTTCTTCTGGAGTGCATTGTGCCACCCAGCTGCCCCTGCTTTGCTGCAGCATTTGACAGCCATAGTGATCAACTTCTGGGAGCTTTGCAACGCAGATTGTGTGTGGTCAGTACATGGAAGAAGAATGACAGCGATCCCCACTGTTTGCCTGTCCACACAAGCAGTGTGTCGTGGTTGCTGAGTGGGGACCTCTTTTCAGACGCAGAGTGATCCAGCCAGGTTTTTTCTGCTCATTTCTTCTGCACTGCAAAGTGCCACCCACCTTCCTGTACATTGCTGCAGTGTCTAACAGCCATAGTCATCAACTCCTGGGACATTTGCATCCCAACACATCCGTTCCTGCATTGTATGCTCACTTTCTGGAGCTTTGGCAGTCTGCCCAGTCAGTCCCCAGTTCCAGATTCCTTGCTCAGATTTTGTTTACAGGGAGGTTTTTTCACAGTTTTTTTTTGCGCATTTCTTCTGCAGTGCATTGTGCCACCCACGTGCCTGTGCTGCAGTGTCTGCCAGCCATAGTGATCAACTCCTGAGAACCCTGCATTCAACACATCCGTTCCTGCATTATATGCTCATTTTTGGCAGCCTTTGTTGTCTGCCCAGTCAGTCCCAACGTTCAGATTGCTTGCTCAAACTTTGTTTAGAGGCATTATTCGGCGCACAAAGCCGAGTGGCATTGCCTCGTAGAGCTTGTTTTCAACCACTACTCAGTGGGTGCACAATTTTGCCCATAATTTCATGCTCAAGTTTTGCTCGTTTCAAATATCTTGAGGTGCACACAGGGAGGGATGCTGCTTCTGTATTTGTTTGGCATTTCCAAAAATCCACGGCATTTTAGCCCTTCTCCACAAGGAAGGCGTCTTGTGCATCAGTTGCACAGTGGCATGTCCCGACGCCATCAAGTGGGTTACATCATCTTCACGTAATGTACTGTTTACTGCAAAAGCACGTTCTGCAAGTGCTCAGCCATCTGCTCCGGTCTTGTTGGCATTCTTTACCGTTCTTTGCTTTGTGCCTTGTTTTGCAGGGTTCGCCTCAGGAATGTGGATGATTCGTCCGGTGGGGTGCCCCTAGGGGGGAGCCTTAAGCGCAGTGCGCGTGCAGTGCGCGCGCAGTGCAACTATTTGGGCGTCCGGCCGTACTAGAGACCCATACTTTGAGATACTAGGGGCCCCTAGGGGCATCATGGTGACCTCTAGCGGAGGTTTTGACTTCTGATTCTGTCCCCCTTTGTTTGGGTGTGCCAAAGGTGATTGAGCAGATCTTGCGGTTCGGCAAGGGTAACCACTTACCAAGGGATGAAGAAAGTGTAATCATCCAGGATGGGCTTGATGGTCAACCATTCTCTGAAGGCGGCAGTAAAGCGCCAACACTGCAGCCTGCGATTGACCGTTTGCGCCGTGAGAAAAGAGAGAGAGAGGCCAAGAAACAAGCAAAACATGCACAGCAGTTCCTAGAAAAGCGGCAACGCACACTAGATGCTTTTTGTGTTGTTGCGCCCCCTCGGGCCGATGTGGCTTCGTCCAGCTCCAATCCCCCTCAACCCTCTCAGTCCTCGCAACCCCCCGTGGCTACACAATCTCAACCCCAATCCGATTCTAACCGCAAGGGAAAGGAGAGAGCCCCTTCCTCACAACCGAAACCACGCATGTGGCAGTGGGGCATCGTAAGGAACATGTGTGTGTTATGTTAAGGGAAGGTAGTTTGCAACTTTCTTTAGCTGGGGCAGTTTGGGTCACCTAATTCTAAGGGCGTTTCCAAGGGGTGTGCTTGGGGGCTCTTCGGGGGGAACATAGTCTAAAAGTAGCGCGCAGTGCGCGCGCAGTGCAAAGATTCCCCCTAGGAACTGCATTTCTGCCTCCCCTCCCCACCCCTAGCTTTGTGTTCTCTTAGTTTTACCAAAATCTCACTTTTTACCTGGCCATCTAAAAAAAAAGATTCTGCTTTTTTGACGTTTTTAAACATGCGAATGACTTTTTTTTTAGATTTTGGGTTTTGTTGGAATCTTATTTTTTAGTAGGGAATCTTTTTTTTTAGATGCGAAAATTTTTTTTAGATGTTTTTGCTCATTTTTTAGCTGTTTTAGCTCATTTTTTAGCTGTTTTGACTTAAATTTTAGCACTTTTCTCAAATTTTAGCGCATCTAAAAAAAAGGATTCCCCATCTGAAAAAAAAATATTACCCCGGTATATTTCCCCTGTGCCCCTTTCCACCGAGGTCTTTGGGGGGTTGCACTACTCCCCGATCATTTTCTTGGTCCAAAAGTGTGGCACTTGGTTATAAACCCCATTGCAATCATTGGAAAAGATAGGGGGGGGGGGTAGGGGGGGCCTGGCTGGGACCTCCCAGGGACGCATTGGAGCGGAGGAGGGGGGAGTCTGAGGGGGGAGGGTGAACTCTCGTCCTTGACAACTGCTCCTTGAAAGGTTTTGGCACCCGAAAATTTTTTTCGCCTATACTGCTGGTGGTCTCTGGATGGTTGCTGTTGAATCCTGGTGGCCTCTGGGTGGTTGCTGTTGATTCCTGGTGCTCTTTGGGTGGTTGCTATCATTCACGCTCCAATGGAACCTGAAACTGTCAACCTAATAATTTTTTTATTTTTAGGCTGCCACAAAAAAATGCTGGTATGTTTTTTTTGGGGGGGGGGGGTGCGAGGGGTTTTTTTTGGGGGTGGGGGCTATGGGTGGCAGCCGTTCCAATACATCCCTGTTTTTTGTTCCACTACCCATAGACCGCAACAGCCAAGCAAGAGTCAGTGGAGGCACAAAACACATGGTGTGGCTATGCCCATTCGCCGAATGCCAATACCGTAGCGCCTAAAATGGGGCTTGTCTTTTTTGACTGGTTGTCATGGGGCACAAGCAATGTTGACATTAGGCGGACACGTCACATGGGCAGCCAACGTTGTGGAGTTGGGTGGCAAAAATTAGTGCGGACATGGGCTGCCACCTTTCTGAGCTGTCACAAGGGGAGAGGAATTACACATACATGAAAACCACAGGTCTCGAAAATGCACTGCAGATGGCTCGCCAAGTTTTGGGAGCTGGGCAACAGCAATTTGTCATGACAAAGGCTGGCAGTTTTAAGGAGCTACATAACAGAGATGCTCAGAATTCTACTGCAGCTAAAATAAAAGTATAGACAAATGCAGATTTCTGTGTCAATTTGCACAGGATTTGAAATGCACAAGTCACAGCGGCAGCCAATTTTTTGCAGTTTGGCAATAGTAATCCGTGCTAACATGGGGGGGGCACAACTGTTGAGCTGCACAACAGAGTTCTATTGGGTGAGAACTCTACTGCAGTTGTACAGGCACACAGTTCCCAACCTCTATCGGTCAGAATTCTACTGCAGTTGTCATGGAAATAAACACATGCCAAAATCTCTATCAATTTGCAGAGGATTTGAGGTCACAGCGGCAGCCGGCTTCTCATAGCGGTGTAACAGTAATCTGTGTTGACATGGGCAAGCAAATTTCTTGAGCTGCACAACATACATGGTCAGATTTATACTGGATTACAATTCTATTGCAGCTCAATTTGCACTGCACACCATTTCCGAACTCTATCCAGTGCTACGAATGGGCTCGTTTCTTGGTTGCATTTTTGGTTTCCTTCTCTTCATCATCTTCACCAACATCGCTTTCACACGCATTCGTACTACCGAGGGGCTCCACAACGCCATCATGCTTTGCGAAGCCGAACTCATGCTATGCAGCCAATTTTAACTAGAATTGATCGGGGTTATAGCCAGAGTGCCAAATCTTTTCAGGATGTGTCGCAGTGTTTCCACGCCTTGGCACACAACTGCCCCGGGGCCCAAACCACTACAAAATGTGAAAAAGTACCTGGCAGATTTCTCCAACTCGGCGTCCATTTGATGCCAGTACGGGATCATTTGGTTTGGGGCGGGGTGCAGTACGCCAAATTTGTGGTCAAATTATCTCCCTGCTGCTATGAGCTTCTCCAGTTCCCATTCCTTCGGAAAGAAGCTATTTAGCAAGGGAGTGGGTACGCACAATGTTGTACTGCTTTCTTGGGTGCGGCGAGGTACACTAGATCACTGAGCAGCACTGACGGGACATCTCGCACTGCTGTTAAACGCGCCACTCTGCTATGGCTTTTTTAGAGTGTGAGGAGCCAAGGTGTTATCAGGATTTGTAATGGAATTACCTTGCTCTCCACATTGAGATATTTCTTATTATTGATTTTCATTTGATATCTTTTCATTTGGACTCTTTCTTTTGGAAATCTAATACGTCGCAGACATGCAGCAAAATAAATCCAAAACTTAACATCATCCCGGACTTCTATAGTCAACAAGAGCATTTACAATAAAAAAGGGTACCAGAATTAATCATACTATCACAAATCCTTCACGCTTTCTGCGTCTATCTACATTCTGCAGCTGTGCGCGCGACCCAACAAGATTGCATTAAGGTAAAATGACCAGTTTTCAGTCCAGTGACCAGTTGTGGGTCCAGTTGTTCCAATTTTCAAAATAGACAGAAAAAAAACACAAAAACCTTGCCTTTTTGTTTGCAAAATGTTTCTTGGCCCTGCAAAATGTTTTCTTTCCATTTTCATACAAAAACCTTGCTTTTTTTTTGTTTTTGAAATATGTTTCTTGGCTCTGCATGATGTTTTCCTTGCCTTTCTTACCTTGCCCTGAAGCACCCACGCACTGAGACAAGCAGCAAGGCTGCAAACCTGTGTCGCAGTTTTTTTGTTTCTCTGAGGTTGTCGTGTTGAGGAACACACTTCCCTTACACTTGTCCTTAAGAGCTTGAGCAATATGACACATAGACTGTGGGGACAAAGTCTCCATCGGAGTCGGAACTGTGTTCCACGTCCTGGGGGGGGGGGCTGGGGGTTCTGGGTCTGCGTGCGCCACTGCAGTGTCGTCTGGGGGGGGTCCTGCCGTGCCCTCTTTGCCCTTGGTTGTTGGTGCTGTGGCAAGGCCCGAGGCCTTACACGGGCTGGTGAGGGAGGCAAACTCCCTCAGCCACTCGATAAAAATGTCCTCTGAGGACCAGCCTGTTTTGGTGGCTTTCACTGAGATAGGGCAAGCCTCATGCTGAAACAGGTCTCCTCTGGTCAGCGCACTAGGCCACAACAGAGCAGGACGAACATAAAAGCCATCAGCGCGTACACATGCCACCAGGGTCACGTGGCGTCTGTCGTAGCCTCTCCTCCTAGCGCAAGTTTTAGTACCTGTTAGGACATACACTTTAAGGCTGCCTGTGTCGAAGTCAATGAACATGCCTGACTCGTCTTCATTGAACACATACTGTGGGTCGTACCCCACTTTGGCGAGCGCTGGACCCAGGGACTCATTAAACCACGTCGTCCACTCATCCTTCGTCAGCTTCTTGTCGAGGCGCACACTCTCAGCATGCTGCGCAAGGCGACCAGACACCTCAGGGTGGCGACGAAGGAGTAAGTAAGTAAGTAAGGTAAGTAAGTAAGGGCGGCCGCGTCCGCAGCCTCATCTGACATCTCCTTGTTTGTTTTACATGGTGGCCGCCTCTGGCGGGAAGGAGAGCTCTCCACCATCAGTTCCCCTGGCGACCCCTTTCTCACCTCACGGCCGAGAACTTCAACCACGTTCCCTTGGGGCATGACCGCCGGTAGGCTCCCTTCAGTCGCTGCCCTCACGGTTTCAGCTCCTTCCGGTCACCCTTTGAAGGTGTGACAGAAGGATCCCCCGGCCTTCCCCCCCTAGCATAGCCTATTGGGCGCCTGCAGGCGGGTTTCGTGTGGATAGCCCTCGCCGACAGCGGAGCATTTCTCTCTGTCAACCACATTCCACCACTCCCCATCCCTCACGGGTTGGAGTACCCACTCGGCTCCCAGATGCACTTGGGTGTCGTCCATCCACGGCTGGAGGCCAGGGGGCGACCCTTTCCACGTTCCCCCTGGTCCCGCTCACGCGTGAACCTACGTGTACTCAGGCCATTGACCCGGGGATTTCAAGGTCAACCCTCACCCCTGCGGAAACCTCACGGCCGTCCCGGAGTTCAGGGCATTTTCCCGACGTCCCGTGGTCAGGTTCCCCATGGTTGGCCCATGGTTCACCAATCCATGGCGACTGGTTTCCCAATCCCATGGGGCTGTTGCTTGGCGCTTTCGGTCTCCCTGCCCATCCCATGTCCCATTCCCCTTTGCCTCATCCCGGCACCGGCCCGTTCCCAGCGTCCCATGGACTCCCTACCCCTGTACCCCGTCGGGCCGTTGTGCGGCCCTAGCCACACGCCCTTCCCCGCCCCGTCCCCTTGTCCCTTCATCCCGTGTTTGTACCCCACCGGGTCGCCTGCAACCCTGTGGCGCGGGCCCACTGGATCCTCTTCCATCCGGGGACCGCTTCGTGCGCCTAGCACGGGTCGCTCCCTTCCCGCCCCCGTCCCTTTCCCCTGTGCCGCGGCCCCGGCCTAATCCCCTGGGCTGTTGTGCGGCCCCATCCCATCCCTCATCCCGTGTTTATACCCCACCGGGCCGCCAGCAACCCTGCGACGCGGGCCCACTGGATCCTCATCCATCCGGGGACCGTTTCGTGCGCCTAGCACGGGTCGCTCCCTTCCCGCCCTTTTCCCCTGTGCCGCGGCCCCAGCCTAATCCCCTGGGCTGTTGTGTGGCCCCATCCCATCCCTTCATCCCGTGTTTATACCCCACCGGGCCGCCAGCAACCCTGTGGCGCGGGCCCACTGGATCCTCATCCATCCGGGGACCGTTTTGTGCGCCTAGCACGGGTCGCTCCCCTCCCGCCCCCGCCCCCCACTCCTGTGCCGCCTCCCATGCTGTCCTAGTCCCCTGGGGCCGTCGCGTGGCCCTAGCCACACGTCCTTTTCTGTCCCGTCTCCTTGTGGTGCTGCGGGGTGTTGTCCGCGTTTTTTTTTTCCCGACGAAGGAAGAGGCGCCACCACTGGTCCATACTCTTGAGCGTCAGCGTCGTCCACGGCCTGTCATCTGTTCGCACGCTGTCATTGTACATCCTGGATGCCTCGCTGATGATGTTGTTGCAATGGGTTTTTCCTGACAGGTACACAGAGTTTAGTTTTTTGACAGATTTTCTTGGATTATCTTTTGGATTTTTGACGGGATGTTCTGTGACAGGCGGCGCCAGGATAGAAGCGCGCGCCAGATCCCGCGCCAGATAGTCGCTGACGACAGAAGAAAGATAAAGAGAGAAGTAAATAATAGATGTCTGTTGAGTGTACAAATAATTTTTCGGCATGCATAAATGTAGATTTATTATATTTTAAGATTTTGTGTTGCATGCCAGCATGTTTCTCCTGCAGGCATGCAAATGGAACACTGTCGTGTTCTATGACTTACGAAGATGCAGAATGAACTATCATGAATAAGGGTCATAGACCTGCCCTTTTGTGCTCGCAGGGACACTCAGGGAAACGTGGACGAGGAGACTGGAAAAATTTTGCAGCGAGATTTTGAAGAGCAAAAATCACGTGATAGGATAAAGAGACAAGAACGAGTCCACTTACATTCCATTTGCTTCCGAGAGTGGGCGACGAAGGCGGCCCACTGACGCGAGCGTGAAAGGGATACACGGTGAACCAGGCATAGCCGAGACCGAAAGGTACGAAGGAGAAGACGGTGATTAGCATCCAGCGACAACGTGAATCGGTGGCGGAGGCAACAATACACCAACTACGGCAACTACGAACGCCGGACAGTTTGTTGAACGCTGCCACGGAGTGTACATGGGTTACGGATGATGAGAACGGAGTACGGCGTCAGTTTGAGGTTTGAGGTTTGAGGTTTGATTTTGCGGGTACTAGACGCCTTTCGGCCCCGGGGGGCCACCTGGTCGGGCCAGGTGATATCCTCCCCACCGGGCCCTAGTGGGGGGCCCTCCAAGACGCACCTCCTGCCTGGTGGCGGAGTCCCCCGGGTTCACAGAGCTCGGAGCCCCGTCCTTCCCCGGCGTCCCCGTTTCGCCACTCCCCGGTCAGTGCATCAATTCGCAGCCGTGGCCGCGGGCGCTTACCCACTGCGTCGCCCCCCTGATGCGTGGTCGCCCGGGGCACCGGCGCCGCCGGGCCCGTGCTACTGGCTTGTCGCCAGTGGGACCCCCTTGGGCTGGCGCGGAGGCTGCCTAGCCTAGGGGTTGGGGCGTGGCGCTGTGCGCCACTACTGCCTTGGCGGGTGCAGTGTCCCGTCTGTGTGTGCGCGGCGCTCGCGGCCGGTTCGGGGGGGTTCGGGCCGGTACCTGGTGTTGTGTCTCCCCTTCTTCCCCCTTCCCGCCCCGCGTGTTCCGCGCTGCGTGTGGCGGGCCGTCCCGTCCGGGTGTCCCTTATCCTCGCTCGCTGGTACGCCATTCCATGCGGTCTGTGCGTTCCGCGCGCTCGGTCCGGTTGCCCTTCTGGTGGTCCCCGCGTGTCCTTTTCGTGTGTGTGCGCTCGCGCTCTCGCGGTGTCCGCTCCCCGCTGGGTGGTGTGGCGCGCGCATCTCGCGTGGTCCCGGCACTGGGCGCTGGTAGGGCCGTTCCATGTGGTCCGTGTCCCTCCGCGTGTCCTGCCCCGGTCCCGTGCTCCGTCTGGCGTGCTTGGGGGGGGGCGGTCCGGTCCCGGTTCCCCCCTACTTGGCTTGGGGTTGTGGGGGCGGCGGCCGGGCGTCCCCGGGGGGGTGCCTTCGACCGTTGCGTGGGGCGTTCTGGGTCTTGCGCTCCTCTTCCCCCGACTGCCCGTCCACTAGGTGGGCTGTCGGGGTCTGCGTTGTGGGCGTGCGGTTGTGGGGGCCCCGCTCTGTTCTTGCGGGGGGGGAGAGAGGTGTCGACTTGGTGTCCAGGCGCCGGCCCGCCGGATTCCCATGACGAGCCTGATGCACACGGAGCTTCGCCCTGCGGGATGCGTGGGGGGCTGGGGTGACCGTGGCTGGAGTGGTGCACCAATGTTCCGGTTCATGGCCCAGCAGAGCACCCCTACCGCGGGCTTACTCTTAGCACAGGGGGAGGGGGTTGCGGGCGCGTTTGTTCTGTGACCCGGGTGCCAGTGTATCTCAGAAGGCAGCCGCCCCGGAGGTAGCGCACCAGGCGCGCGCCGCGAAGGAGCTGGCTCGAACCCCGGGATCGGTGGTCTCCCACCGATCCCTTCGAATACCGGACGAGGCCCCCCATCGACCTGTTCGAGTACAGGTGACGGTGCGCACTGCTGCAGGGGTGGGTGGCTCCCATGTGTTTTGTTTTTCTTGGGTGGGGGGTAAAACGAACGAGACCTCCACCCGATCCACCGGTATCGGTGGTGGCGCGAGTTGCTGGAGGGGGGGGTGGTTCCCACGTCGCCAACTAGAGAGCTCTACGTGCAGGGATCCCAGGAGCACCAACGCCCGGGATCGAACCCCCGCACTGGACGATTGAAGACCGACGCTCTCACTACTGGGCCGCGGGAGTCTCTTACGCCACTTAGGGGTGTCGTCGGCTATGAATCCAGTCCTGAGGGTGGGGCTGTGCGTTGTGAAGCGTGTTGCGCGTGCCGGGAGGCCCCAGTCCACGTGCACGGGGTCGGGACAGGGGGGGAGGGGGCTGGGTGGGGTGCGTTGGATCGCCGACTGACGTGCAGAGGGGTAAGAGGCGGACAGTAGCACCGCCGGATCGCCGACTGACTGTAGGGCGGGGGGTCGCTCTGCCTCTTTCCGTCCCTCTGCCTTCCCTGGGCAGGCAACAAAGCGGGCGTCACTGGCGTTGTGCTGTCCATGGGGGGCGTGGCCCCCCATACCACTCCGGTTCGTGTTCACCCGGCTTCTCTGGGTACGATCTGTGCGGCGTCCCGGTGCGCAGGCGTGGGCCCGCTTGTTCTTCGCGGCCCCCATGTGGGCCGGCGGCTGGAGCGGGGGGGCGGGTCACACTCCGGCTCCCCTCTCGGGTGGGGGGGGGCCATCCCCTTTGCCTCGGGGGGGGTGTCGCGCCGCGGCCTCCCCGCTCTCGTTCCGGGCGGCGGCCTGCGGTACCCCTTTCTGGCTCTCTTCGTGTCGCTGGCGCGCTCCCTTTCGGCGCGCGCGTGCGGTCGGGGCTGAAGTGCCGCCCCGGGGTGGGGGGGGGTGAGGGGCGGCCCGTGGACCGCTCCCCTGGGGGCCCCAGCTGACCTGCAAACCCCCCCTCTGTCCCCTCGGAGTGGGCTGTGGTTACGGGAGGGTCATGCGGGGCGCGGCCTCCTTCGTGTTCCGTTGTGCGCGTTGCTCCGGCACGCCGGTGTGGGTTCGCGGGAGCAGGTCCAGCCGCCGTTGCCCTTACCGTGTCGCCGTTCCTCCTGTGGGTGGGGGCGCCCCCCCGGCCCTGGGGGGGGCGGAGGGCCGCGCCTGTGGCTCCCCAGCTGGGGTGGGTGCGGGGGGGGGGGGTGGGGGGGCCGCCCCCCCGCCCGCTCTCGGGCCTGTGTGGGAGGGGGGGGGGGGGGGGAGTGGGGGGGGGCCTTCGGTCCCCTGGCGATGCCTCCTGTCGGCCAAAGGGGGGGGGGGCGGCTTGGCGGTCCCGGCCCCGGGGGCCAGCCATCGGCTAGGGGGGTCGCGCCCTTCCCCCGCCCCCCTCTACCGAGAGCCGGATTCTCACGCAGTCCCTCTCTGGGGCCCCTCATCCCCCGGCCGTTGTCGCGCGGCGCTGGCCGGCCGGGGGTGGCCGTGAGGGTCAGCGGTCAGTGGTTAGCGGGTTGCGGGGCAGCAGGTTTCCCCCCGCGCTTGTTGTCTCCGCACTCCCTCCCGCGGGAGGTGGCGCGCCGCTTTCCCTGGGTAGGCAGCAAAGCGGGCGTCACTGGTGTCGTGCTGTCCATGGGGGGCGTGGCCACCCATACCATTCCGGTTCGCGCCCACCCGGCTTCTCTGGGCACGATCTGCGCGGCGTCCCGGTGCGCAGGCGTGGGCCCACTTGTTCTTCGCGGCCCCCATTTGAGCCGGCGGCTGGGGCGTGGGGGCGGGTCACACTCCGGCTCCCCTCTCGGGCGGGGGGGGTCCATCCCTTCTGCCTCGGGGGGTGGGGGCCGGGGCCCCCGTGGCTGGCGGGCCGGTGGGGGGGCGGGGGGGGGGGGGGTGTCGCGCCGCGGCCTCCCTGCTCTCGTTCCAGGCGGCGGCCTGTGGTACTCCTTCCTGGCTCTCTCCGTGTCGCCGGCGCGCTCCCTTCCGGCGCGCGCGTGCGGTCGGGGCTGTAGTGCCGCCCCGGGGTGGGGGGGGTGAGGGGCGGCCCGTGGACCGCCCCCCTGGGGGCCCCATCTGACTTGAAACCCTCCCTCTTTTCTGTCCCGTCTCCTTGTGGTGCTGCGGGGTGTTGTCCGCGTTTTTTTTTCCCGACGAAGGAAGAGGCGCCACCACTGGTCCATACTCTTCAGCGTCAGCGTCGTCCACGGCCTGTCATCTGTTCGCACGCTGTCATTGTACATCCTGGATGCCTCGCTGATGATGTTGTTGCAATGGGTTTTTCCTGACAGGTACACAGAGTTTAGTTTTTTGACAGATTTTCTTGGATTATCTTTTGGATTTTTGACGGGATGTTCTGTGACAGGCGGCGCCAGGATAGAAGCGCGCGCCAGATCCCGCGCCAGATAGTCGCTGACGACAGAAGAAAGATAAAGAGAGAAGTAAATAATAGATGTCTGTTGAGTGTACAAATAATTTTTCGGCATGCATAAATGTAGATTTATTATATTTTAAGATTTTGTGTTGCATGCCAGCATGTTTCTCCTGCAGGCATGCAAATGGAACACTGTCGTGTTCTATGACTTACGAAGATGCAGAATGAACTATCATGAATAAGGGTCATAGACCTGCCCTTTTGTGCTCGCAGGGACACTCAGGGAAACGTGGACGAGGAGACTGGAAAAATTTTGCAGCGAGATTTTGAAGAGCAAAAATCACGTGATAGGATAAAGAGACAAGAACGAGTCCACTTACATTCCATTTGCTTCCGAGAGTGGGCGACGAAGGCGGCCCACTAACGCGAGCGTGAAAGGGATACACGGTGAACCAGGCATAGCCGAGACCGAAAGGTACGAAGGAGAAGACGGTGATTAGCATCCAGCGACAACGTGAATCGGTGGCGGAGGCAACAATACACCAACTACGGCAACTACGAACGCCGGACAGTTTGTTGAACGCTGCCACGGAGTGTACATGGGTTACGGATGATGAGAACGGAGTACGGCGTCAGTTTGATCTCGTGACGGGACGCTGGAGCTGGAAGATCAATGGTGTTTGGAGGTACGAGCAACCACAACAGGCGGCCGCAGTGCCCTTTACGGAACAAGAACTGCGAGTCTTATTGATCATGCGTGAAGTTCACCCGAGAGCGCCCCACTGGGATTCACGGACAATGACAAAGGACCAGATCGTGCAAGTTTTGCAGCTCAAAACGGCGTGGAAATGGGATCCAAAGGAGGCGCCGGACGCCACGGTATACAGGGTTTGCGCAGAGCACGGACCAGAACAAGAGGACGAAACGCTACCATCGACACACGGGCCGGTCGGCAAGGAAGTCATTGAGGCCAAACCTGTTGGATATCAAGGACCTGGGGATCCAGTATGGGAATATTATGGATTTGATCCGGAAACGCCGGGAAGAGAACCAGAAGGCGGGGAAGAGCTGCAAACAACGCACCATGGGAAGAGGAGAACAAGAAAGCCAAAGAAGGAGCGCGTGTCACGGCGTGACACAGGTCAGGAGTTCTGAAATGGTACTGTAATTCAGCTTAGTGCACCTCTCCACCCCATCGCCCACCATTGTTTTTTTACTATTGATTTTTGAGTGATTCTTTTTACCATTTGAGTGTATCGGCACCCGACGTGCTCCAGTGAGTGGTCAAGAAAATACTCCGGCGCCACTGGGGAACCTGATCCTGGCTGGCGAGTGGTCAGGAGCTTGCTCCGGCGCCGCCGGCAATACTTTTTGTGGGTTGGTCCTGCACACTCCTCCCCTACACTGGACAGGCCCCCGCCAGCCTGGGGCGCACAGGTTTTGGGGCAAGGGGCGAGCCGAGAGTGTTCAGGGTGGGAACGAGCGCCAACCCCACAGGGAGGACCGGTGCACTTAAAGTCCTAGAACGACAGCCCTGATGGCTGTCCGGGATGGCCTGTATGCGGTGGGGCCACATCGGGTGAGAGGCGGTAGAATTCCCGCCACGGCTGCCACCGTCAGATGGGAAGGCCATCCTCACACAGAGCATGGTGCAGGCACATGGACCCAGGGAAGCACAAAAAACCACACCCACAACAACCGTCAGTGCGGGAGCTGGCTGCAGGACTGGAGGAGGATCCCGCTGCAGGCCGGCCGTCTGGGACACACACCTTTTTTTTTACGCTGAGCAAGATCCACATGTACAACCTGGTGTGTGGTCAGGAGCTTGCTCCGGCGCCACTGGGCAGCGAACAGGGGGAGACAGGCCACCAACCCACCACGCCCACAACCCCCCCCCACAGCGTCAAGGTAAATGCACTGTTTTGTATTTCTTGCATATCGGTTGTTTCTCCTCGCCTTTCTTCAGGATTTTGCACTGTCCTGCGGAAATTGAACCCCCCCTACGTTTCTTTACTACACCTACCACGCAGGGATCACGAGGAATGACTGAAAGGGATTCATGGCATGCGGCAGCAGACAACACCGGGGTGCGAACGCGCCTGTGTACCATACGCCAACGGTATGCTACACAATGCCAGTGGAGAAACCGTAGGAGAAGGCCAAACCCCCCCCCTGCGGATGTGAGGTGCCTGTTGTTGTTGCGAAAGTTTGTAATGTGCACTTGTGTGTTCTGTTGCAGTTCTCCAGCAAGCCCTAAGGGGCCCAAGGGGGCAACAAGCCAGCAAGGCGCACCAAACCCCCCAGAGCCGAAGATGAGGAGTGAAGTCCAGCTCAGCACCAACGCAAGAGACCAAGAGCAGAAGTAATATAATTGAAGAGCCCGCCACGTGTACATACTAAGTGGGTTAGCGTGACACTGTAGAGTGCAGATTGACAAAAAATATTATGCTTCTTGGTTGGACTTGTGTCTGGTTGCACAGGGGCAGAGGACAGGCTTCAGACCCCCCCCTATGACAATAAAGACAGCCCGGGTGCGGACACTGCAGGCAAAACCCATCAGGTTTTTTTCAGCCAAAATTCAGCGTTGCACCCGTGATTTTCGTCTTGGGAGGGGAGTGCAATGGGTTTTTCCTGACAGGTACACAGAGTTTACTTTTTGACAGATTTTCTTGGATTATCTTTTGGATTTTTGACGGGATGTTCTGTGACAGGCGGCGCCAGGATAGAAGCGCGCGCCAGATCCCGCGCCAGATAGTCGCTGACGACAGAAGAAAGATAAAGAGAGAAGTAAATAATAGATGTCTGTTGAGTGTACAAATAATTTTTCGGCATGCATAAATGTAGATTTATTATATTTTAAGATTTTGTGTTGCATGCCAGCATGTTTCTCCTGCAGGCATGCAAATGGAACACTGTCGTGTTCTATGACTTACGAAGATGCAGAATGAACTATCATGAATAAAGGTCATAGACCTGCCCTTTTGTGCTCGCAGGGACACTGAGGGAAACGTGGACGAGGAGACTCGAAAATTTTGCAGCGAGATTTTGAAGAGCAAAAATCACGTGATAGGATAAAGAGACAAGAACGAGTCCACTTACAGTTGTCCCTTGTGGGTGGCCTTCCTTGCTGGCGCTCTCGCTCCAATCATTCAACCAGCGCGCTCTCGTCCACCAAAGGCTTGGGCCCTCTGCGCTTGGGCTGCAAGGTGTCTCCCACACTGCAGAGACAGAAGATGAAGATGGCAGACAACAATGCAAGGTTAGATCGCAGATGACGAACTGGGCAGAGACAAGTCCGTGCTCCGTGCTGTGGTGTACCTGTGGCGATCAACAGCGCGCTGTACATCTGAGCGGCTGACGGCGTGCTCCCTTGATGCTTGTCGCTCGCTCATCTGTCCAGCAATGGCAGCGGCGGCGGCCTTGGTAACCTCACAGCTGTCCTTGGGAAGCGGGTAGATGCAGCACGGGGCGGCCTTGGGGCTTGGCGGCTTCCTTTGCTTCTGCTCAGGCCTTCGAGACCTCCTGCGCACCCTTGAGGTGACCTCCGTGAGCCAGGGCTTGGCACGACCCTTCGCCGCCCGCATCTAAATATTTAAATAAAAGGAATCCAATTTAAAAACAAACAAACAGGCACTAATTGTTAATAAAGGCGTGCAAATCAGCGTAACACATCTCTTCTTGCCTGGCCCTGCTTCGGTCACCACCCCAAATCCGGTGCGATTCCGGTGCCCGGCAGAAGTGAGATTTCCCCAGCCACTAATGAAATGCAAGTGAGGATGGATTTAAAATCAAAACTTTCATTGTTGATCTACGTACATGTCCAAATTTACCATCCGACAGTAATCGCAGCCGCCAGGCCCAACGCTAAATCTTTGGCCTCATAACTGGTCATTTTACCTTAGCGATCTTTACATTGTGTCCTATTACACTCCCCTCCCAAGCTATTTGCTGGAGTTTACTTCAGCTGTAAGCGACAGGATTATCCCACAGCCTCAACGCGCATAAAGAACTGCACAATCCCATCTCTTGCAACTCAGATTGTTATACCCTTTGTCCGGGTCATGTCATATCTACACAAGAATGATATCAATAATAAAACACATACAAACAGGTAGAATACACATGAAATCTCATCCTTCGTAATCTCGGTTTAATCTTTATCTGCACTCACGCGCGACCTACATTCTGCAACTATCGCGACTGCAAGCGCTGCAACTCATTTCCATTACACTCCCCTCCTAAGACCTGACATACACCTATGGAGGGGTCTGAAAATCATCAAATCTTATGGGGATGAGTTGCTGTGCCATATATAATCTGTTGGGTGCCTCAATGCAATCTGCAATTGGTTCAAATACACCATGGGGTTAGTCACCATGACCCTACACACTCCCCTACCAAGCTTCAGGACCCCTGCCCCTAGCTGTCTAAGGCGGGCCTACTATGCCTCAAGGCCTAGCTGTTCAAACTGCTCTATAACATGCTTCAGTCTCCTTAGCTTTCTATAGACTAGTGTGCAATGCCTCAACCCCTAGCTGTCTAGGCCTGAGTGTGTATCATACAATATTTTGATAAGTTAGCTTGAGAATTGGTGTTGAATTGTACAAAAAACTGGCAACCCATATGGCACAATAAGATAAATTACAACATCAGTGGGGGGCTTTTGTATGTTTCCAGTGGCTTGGCTTTTCCTGCTGCACCTGCACAAAATATTTTGCTCCAAAAACCCACTGCTGGATTTTTTCCAAACAGTTTTCATAAAAAAGAGCCATCAGTGGTATGGCTACTCATGCAAAAACAATGGTCCTCTGGGCGCACACCAGAGACCAAAACTGTTTCTAGGGTCCATAAAAACAGTTTGCATGCCCCACGCGAAAAGGGCAGAGTGGCCCGGGCTCCAACTAGCGCCACTGTAACCAATTCCCTGCAATCCCTGCAAGGACCAAACACAAAGAAAGAAAAGAGCAAACTGCTTCCACACAAGCAGTGCAGAATTCCAAAGCTGGGCAAACACGCCAGCGCAAGGACTCACCAGAGTCCAGGGAGTGTCTCTCCAAAAGAAGACACCCCACAAAATTAGGTGCAAAGCCAAAAAACAGGCCTGAACTCAGGAGGGTCAGCGCCAAAGGCAAGTGCAGTGGCAGCGCCATCGCTGATATATATATAAGCCACTGAAAAAACTCGAACCCCAAAACAGCCCAGATGCCACAAAGGCACACCAGGGCACTGTCGCAAAAAACTAAGGCAAACCTGATAATATGTATGCACCAACCAGTGCAAAACACGTGTCGGCTGAGGCTGCCGGCGCCTCAGTGACATACCTGTTTTCCTCATCTTGCTCATTTGCATGCAGAACATGCAATAGTAAGTGCCAAACAAACGGCGCTACCCAACGACTGACAAACGAGGGAATAAACACTACCAAAACTCAGTGAGCAGGGCACACAGGACGCGCAAGCACATCCACTACACACCCACACCCCTTGGTGGCACTGTTTCGCACAAACACACCCAAGAGCGGACGCGCACACACATCAACACTCGTGAATGCATAAGCTGTGAAACCTCCCACAAATGTCATCACACGTCAAGCGCCTCTGAAGAACTCGTCGTTTGTGTCGCTCGTCGCTTGCGACACCGCGTCCTCTTGCCTCTTGTCTTAGGCTGTTCACACGCCAACTGCAACTCTGCCTCTGCCGCATCTAGCGCCGCCACGAAAGACTCCCAAAAGTTACGTTGGCTGTCCTCTTTTTTTCGGTTCACCGCAACTTCTGGTTGCTGCTCAACGAGTGGCGAAAGGTTGGGATGCACCTTTTCATAAAACCGGCTTTGAAGGTTGGCCTCTTCGTCTGATTCGTCTTGAAGGATGGCTTTTGCCTGCTCAACTCCTCCGTAACCCATTTCCCATAACTCCTCTTCTGTCAACGGGCGCTACATGGGCAAGCATGCCCTCTATCCTTTTTCGGGTAAAAAAACTGACACATATCTCAGTGGGGGGTGCTGCCCTTTAAAAAACCCAAGCTGACTGTCGGGAAAAAATTTCTGAGAAAGCTTGAAAACTCTAATCAGAAAATTCTGACTAAAACTTCTTAGCCTAAAACTCAAGGGGCAGTTTCTCCAAAAACTGATATTCAAAACAGAAATCACATCCATTTATTGCCCATGCCATCTGTTTTTCTGCACCAAAAATTTTCCTGCTCAGAAGTTTATTTAACATCAAAAAATTGCATCTCAGAATTCAAAAATCCAAACAGGCACCAACGCAGCAAAAGCAAAGCAGAAAACAATGAAACATGTCACTGTGTGACCTCAAAGGGTGTGGAGAAACCCGTAAGCCAATGTACAAACTGCTGCAGGTCTTCAACCTGGCACTTAACGTGCCTTAATTCTGAGATGCCACTTCTGAGTTCTTTTTTCACGCCCGCTCCCCATGCTCCACATCTGTGAAGCGCCGACGATGGTAGGGGAGGGGTTGGTGCAGAACTGGAACACAAAAAGACAGACCTGGCACTGTTTGGGCATCTCATCTGAAATTTTTCCATACTCGACCACTGTTATTGACCCCACTTGGATTATCCACCTGCAACACAAACACAAGAAGGAAATGTGGATCAGTATATACAAGGTCAGGGCAAAAGAAATATCTGTTATCCAATTCACCCCCACGCTCCCCTTCCACAGTGGTAGAAGACACAGGAGCTGAGGACGACCAAATTCTACTCAACATTCACCCACAGTGGCAGGCCCAATGATCATAGAAAAAAAGATGGGCAATGCCTGGCCATGGCATCCAGCCCGCGGCCTGCCAACCTGAACCTCAGTGGAGGGGTCAACCTTGGTCTAGCTGGGTGTACAATCCACCAGACCCAAGGGACCTACAGGGTACAAACCAACACAGGTCACCCACAAACCTGCTTACCCACTCACTGAAGTCGTTAATGCGATTACCTATCTTGTGGTGGGGGGGTTTTCCACTGCACCCGAAAAACGTGCCAGCCCTAGGCTGCAGAGACAAACAAAACAAAAGGCGTGCAGTGTCAGGAGGACCCTGGCTTACCAAGCCACAAAGGCGTCCCCCTTCCAACACCATAGGTACACTCGTCAGTGCACCCGAATTCTGATCAGAACATACACCATGTTCTGTCCAATGAAAAACAGAAGCGGTACTGTGCCCTATGCTTAAAAATGGAGGCAGGGCAGCCACGCGCCAGCCCAGAGCCTCCAAACAGGCGTTAACCCGGGTCACACTGTGACTCAACACCAAAACAACCAAAGTGGAACCAAAACAGAAGTCATAGAATAACATTCCTCTTGTCAGCAAAACCAATCCTACTATGAGCAGACACTATCGTGAGCCAGAAAGGCTCAAACCAGCCCAGTGTAAAACTGGACTTTTAGCTTCAAAATCTGAAAACCAAAACAAGGCTGCATATCCGTGCAAGCCTGCAAGCACAAAGGCAGTGCTTTTTCAGCGCCACAGGCGCTAGGTGTCAAACCCATTTTTCTCATCTCACTCTTTTGAGTGAGATTTAGACCAAAAACCGGCGAACGTTGAAATGCTCCACTGCAGTGAACCCTTGAACAAGCATGCGCGAACACACATTGACACACACAATTAACCTTTATGAAGCAACATCCTCAACGAACTTTTCGCTGGGCGCCCCTCCGGCGTCAACAGCATGTTGAACATCGCGACCTCGTGACAGCGTTGACGAAGGGGCTGCGCACGTCGCTGGGAACTGGGAGCCGCGGCGAACCTCCTGCATAGCTCATTGCAGCGGCGCTTGCGCCGGCATTGTTCAGCAGCATCACCAAGCTCATCAGCGACGCCTTTGGCCTAGTTCGCCCAAGCCTTGCAAAAAAATTTCCCCAAAGCGTTCGCGTTGCCATCCGCTGTCCCAACTTGACGGAGGTATTGACAACAAAACTGTAGCCTTGACGAAGGAATTTCCGGATTTCCTACTTGTTGGCGCCTGCTGCCGAATGAATGCTCCCAACGGCATCTGTCTACAGTCTGTTGCACTCCGGCTGTCAGTGATGGCGCCTGCTTCCGGACGCAGGTTGCTCTGTTGCCTCTGGCCGGACGAACTTCACCAAAACTTAGGCGTTGATTTTGCGATGCTGTTTTGATCTTTTTCTCCGTGACGCTGGTAACGATCTTGTATGCGGATCCAACGGCTCTCCACGTCCACAACGAGCATACAGGGCAAAACTGCAAAATCCCAACACGGAATCCACAAAGTCCCCAGATCGTTAAATCCTTTGTCACATAATAATACCCTGAATTACAATGCATTAATTCTCAACGTTAATCTACAACAAAACAGCACTTTTCATGCACTGAAAATCCTTCACTTCTGCACGCGCGCGACGCATCCTAAGCTGTAGGACTCGCGATCTCAGCCTGGGCATGCGTGCCCATTACATCAGCAAATGGCTGACTAAGGAAAATAGACACTCAGATCTTTGCACTAGTGTTGGGTGGTGGGGGGGGGCTAAGCTGCTGTACACAACCCGTGCCGGGTGTCAAACAAAAAAGTCAAACACACAACCGGAACAACTTTTACTGTGGTGTGCTGCAGTGCAGATTTGCACTGCACCCCTGCATGCTAGTTAGCGTGGGAGTGGGAGTAGTCCTGTGTGAGGTGGGGCTAAACAACAATGCAACCCTACAGTACTAATCTGCCTACAAATAGAAAACTGCCTGCAGCAATGGCAAAGCAGGCATTGCACTACCAAAAATCCGTGGATAGAAGGGGGGGGGGGGCGCTCTCAGAAAACTTGTAAGAATTTTCTGTCTGCCTATTTGTAAAAAGGTTAGATTATTATACAAAAAAAACTTTGAGTATCCCTGCACCTGCAGCCCTGCAGACTTAAACAGCACCAAACAATTTGTTATCATTACACTTTTTGGTTTGCTATGTATTTTTGATATCTCTTGCAAAGGTAACCTTGACTCTGTAATCCAGTGTGGGTTTGTGAGCATGGTGGTTGTGGTTCACGGTGTGATTTCGATTTGACATTTGATTGTGGATGATGTTTGATGTCATTTAAGGTTAGGCTTTTTCAAGACCTTTAAACTGAAGAGACAGTGAATTCAACTGTGCATTGCCAAAGATCCGGTGCAGTCTACGCACGCATTCATAGCAGGTATTGAAAACTGGAGCGGAACGTGTCCAAATTTTCAACACAAAGGCGACAGAACAGATGCGTGGTGGCAAGTTGATGTTGAAAGACATGTGTCACAACATGGAAGCATTCTGCAGCGTATGGTCCACATCAGAGTGACGGGCCAATTTGAGAGGCCCACGGCCATAAAAACAGCAATGGATTTTTTTCGTTTCACCATTGAATTCACCAGTCCTATGTGTGCGCAGCAAGAGGGCAGCGTGAAGTTCTCGTGATACACGGCGGTTAGTACACGGCTTCCGGCCTAGCGCAAACAAGTTCAGATCTCATCCAAATTGGTTCCGTCAATGGCCCAATGTCCTGGTTGTCAAGGTGCAGCGGTCCTTGTTGTAGAAAAACTGAAGGCGGTCCAGGCTACTACCTTGTTTTGCCTTAGAGAGTTGGAGCAACCGAGCGGCGAAAGCCGTCAGCGGCCGAGGGCTAGCATCGCCCACGAAAAAATTGTAATGTGGGCCTTTGGAGGTCACTTAAAGGCCGCAAGAAGGTGAGACACTGGGCTCAAGAGTGCTCAAGTCGACAACGCAGGTCAAGACGCGAACAACGTGCACCACAAGGGTAACCGAACGACATTTCGGCAGTTGTGCCGTCTGCATGTGCATAATCAGCAATGATGAGGAGCACTGTTAACAATACTTCAATTTTGAAGCACATGGAATGCAGAGACCCGTTTGCAACACATCAAACTCCTCTATGGACAAAAAGGCCAACGTCGTGGCGTATCTGGCAAGAGGGCGACTACGGATCTTGCGGAGTTACCTATCTGGGCTTGGCCGTGAGGATTCGCTCCAACTGGCGTGCTATTGCCTCTTGTAGCTGGGCTTGATGGTCTTGGATCTGCCTCAACAAGGCTCATTGTAGTTGACCAGTTGTCCATTCATGGCATACACTCCGGACAAGAAGGTGGCCTATGTAAAGGCGATGGTGGCCAACAGAGACATTCCTGAGATGTGTTACATTGGTATGGCATTATGCAATGATCACACTTCATGCAATTGTTGTTCTTACTGTTGGTTTGGCAGACTTCAGGAATCCATAACAATCAACAATGATCAAATGCACTTTCAAAGGAGTTTGATTGATCAATGTCTACTTTCCAGCTGTTTTGTCAAATTTGTGAAATCCTAATGCTCCTTATTTTGAAATGTATTAAGTTGGTGTTATTTTTTCATCACACTTGTTTTTGGAGCCATTCACGACCGCTGTGACAGCCAACAACAACAACAACAGCCCAAAACCCGTGCTGGAAGGCGTATGTCGCGTGCACACAGTGCACACTCCGCTTTGTGGCCCGCAACTGAAAATGGGCAAATGTGATTGCCGATCGGTACCGAATAGATAGCGCTGTGAGATTTGTGTAAATATTCTAGTGTTTGATGTGAACTTTGGATGTTTTTGAATATCCCATCAATTGAAGCTGTAGCCTTTGGAAATGCCCTTGGCGAAGGTTCCGCTTTTCCCTTATCCTCATCCTTATTCTTAGCTTGTGCCTCTTTTAGCTCCTCGCGTAGCATTTTACAACGTGATGGCATTGGGATGTTTGCTAGCCCGCGTATTTGTCCTCACAACCAATTGCTCACAAACCTTCTTGACTGTTTTGATGCTACCACCATCCGTGGTGGCAGCACCACACGCATTCCAATTAACGACACGAACACATGCACATGCACATGCACGAGACACATGCAATGTGGAGACGAAAGCGCACACTACATTTCTTGCATTCTCAGCTTGGTTTGTGATGTTACTTTGATAAGTCTCCCTATTGCCTCGCTTTGCCGTGCCAACCAGAAATGGTTCAAGCCACTCATGGATGATCCGACCACTTTTGCTTCTCGTGTTTCATTCTTGTGTGCTTGTGCCTCTTTGTGTCTACATTTAGTCAAAGCCGCAAACTTTTTTTTCGGGAAATGGCCAAAATAGATGTTGTTGGACTTGGTCTATGCGAATTCCCAGCATCTCGTCAGCAAGACATCAAGATCCCTTAGATCCCACCCCGCCAAAAAGTAGAGAATTACCTCGGACCCTCTCACAACCGCAAACGAAGGCGAGACGCGTATGGGCCGGAGGATGGTAGTCCCTCCGTGTAGGATGGGGAAGAAAAGAGGAGGGAGGTGTGACAAAGGGGTTTCTGGTTCGGCTTTTGGTTGCCGGGTCCAAGCACTTGTGAGTATGACGCTTTCCGCGAACAAATTTTTTTATGTCTATTGGCTTGTCGGATATGGGTTGGGGTACACCAAGTGCAGGCCAAGCACAAATGCTTTGCAAAAAAGGCGAATAAGGTACGCCTCAAACTTTCGGCTTACGGAGTTGAGGTTGTGGTGCTTGTTATCACTCTTTAGAGTCTCCTTAATCGCGGTCAACCTTCGGTCGGGGGACTTGAGGTTTGATTTACTCGGCTTGACTTATCAACCTTACTTTATGTTGGCTTGGGAATTGTTTTTCTCGGGTTGCGTCACAATGTGCACGTGGTGTGTGGGCCTGTTATGATTTGAAGGGACCATTTGTTGGGTTGTGGCTTGGTCGGCTTTGATGCATTAGTTAGCTTCCTTTCTAGCCATCGCAGCATGGATGCGAAAGCGAAAATGGCGGCGCGGATGGCGGCATTCCGTGAAGACCGGGCCCCAAAGCCAAAGAAGTTCAAACCCAACTCCGCCGAAAGCAAGAAGCGGAAGCAAGATTTTGATTTGATTGTGAGCGAAAAGCAAAAGAAGGCAATCCCCGAAGTATGTGTCAATCATCAATGATCGTCAATTTCATCATTTCCTTCACAATTACCGTCGTCAGTTTTGGCATCGCGTCATGGACTAAGGCGGGCTCGCCAAAAGATTGAAAGATGGCACGCCAATTTGTGGTCGATACGATTTGAAGCCGTTGGGTGCACCTAAAGTTCCTGTCGTTGAAATATATGATGGCAAGCCCTCGCTACGCCATTGCATGAAAACGGACGAGCGAGGGTAATGCAATCCACACGTAGGCTATCCTCCGTGGTTTGGGCCCTGAATGAATCATCAACGATGCCGTGCAAGTTCTCCTTTTTGCATTTCATGATGACTGCATTTCTAGTTGCCTGCACGCAACGTCGCTTGACGCGCCCATGAGCAATTTTTGCCTTTCTCATGCCGTCTACTCTATGATGTCTTCCGGAACATAATCATCTTCTTTTTTGGGCCAACGTGCGACCGAAGTTTGCAAGGAACCTCACTAGGCAGGAGGACCATTTTGTTGCAAATCATCACGGTGATGAACATTTGGTGTTAGTTCACCCGCTCACCCAAACTTTGCGCACATGTCCATCGTCATCCGTTAGATGAATCCCAAGGGTGTTTGTTACATGTGACTCTTTTCCCATGCGGGTGATACGGTGGTAAAGTTGTGCTAGACGCAATCGCCAAACGAGTAATGTTGGCAATACCGGTTGCTACGTACACATCCCCACAACTTCCATCTATTTTGCAAACACTAGATATTTTCCCATCAACAAACATGGTGCGTAAACAATACGCGGCAGCGACCATGCATCTTTCAAGGCGGGTGGTGCCACATTCCCATATGTGCTTGCCAAAACCTTTGAACGCATGGTCCGGTACACACCACCAACCACGAACAAGATGGTCCTCAAGAACATAGATTTGTCGGCCTTCAAGCGTACTTCGCGACGTCTGGTGTTGTTGGTGTTTGTGCATTTTTCTAGAAAGCGATCGCTCGTGTAGAAGCTGCCCAAGGCGGGTTAGCTTGAGCACGGTGCTTATTTGTTTTCGTCTCTTGAACATGGTCAATGGAGAAAGCTGCTCTTGTGCTTGTGATCGCATAGCTCCTACCAACCTACTAGTGCAGTGCGAACGCCAACACCCTGGGACCCAACCAAGGTGCAATTCGGCTTCATTTATTTGCGAGAGCACAGCACATGCACGCCGATTTCAAATCACGGTGAGCAAGTGAATGTGTGCAAGTTTGTCCTTGGTATAGGCATACATATGTCTACCGAGGTGTGAGCCCCCGAGCAACATCTCACTCATGTTGTAGGAGTACACTGCGCAGGCTGCTGCGCGAACTGCGAAAAACCTTGAAGCGATAGTCCGCGAGGACGAAGAGAAGAAAAAAAGAGATGCCGAGGCTGCAGCCGCCACCAACCCTAAAGCAATTGACCCAAATGCTCCCTCCGGTACCGACAAGGCGAAGGGTGGGAAGGCACGGGACAAGGTGTCGAACGAGGATGAGCAGCCGGCCATGGAAATCTCTGCGTGGTGTGTTTTGTGAGTTCAAGGTCGGCTAGTGATGGTGTGGTGTGCGATTGGGGCCATTCTCCGAGCTCGTCGACGGTAAAGGTATAAACCTAAGCCAGCGTCATCTCATACAAACAGAGGAGATGGCGCCGACGGGCACCAACACCACATAAAGAGAGCATTTTTTGATTACTCTTGGGAACCTCCTCCATTGAGAGGCTCTACCGACGCATGTGCCGTTTGTGACCATCTTCACGACAAACCGTGTCTCTGTGAGGAACTCCCAATCCAAGACGTATGATTATTGGTTGGCGTGGCGAACATGAACCATCCGAGGTAACGAGCAACTAGTACTCTCCTCTCGCGTGGGTGCAGCCACCGCACGCAGATAGTGGTGGCAGATGTCATGGAAAGTTTGGCCATCGTTGTACCCCACACAATATGGTGATGTGCAGCGAGAGTGTTGTGGTCGGTGGAATTTGATTGTGGTGGACATACACCGGAGTTGGGATTGCGTGGCTTCTTGCAATAGCTAGTGCATGCGTGCATCGCGGAACAAAAATGCATGATTCTTTTTCGCATCGTGCATCGTGAGAGAGTGTGATTTGGTTCAAGGAGGGAAACATCACACATCGATGTTTGACGTCATTACTTTCATTTGATGGATATTTTACTTGTGGTGCTCAACATGTTCTCTTACAGCGCTACCTCGGAGCGGTACACTGATTTTGGTGGACTCAAGAAAGAGTTGGACGAGATCCGGCGGCTGATAGAATTTCCTCTGCGGTTTGTTTGTTTGTTTGCACGGCCCCGGAATCGAGCACGGTTTGGCTGACAAGGTTCGGCTCGGGTGATTGACATTTGGTGGTAATACGTTTGATGGGTCCGTGCCCCCTTCCGCGTTGCATCTCCATGGGTTATACCACCGACCCATGTGTTTCTTCTGAATGCTTTGGTGCCCGTGGTCTTTGCAACCAAACAAAGCTCACATTTTAATTCCCCTCGAATTTTTGTGCAGGTATCCGCAGGTTTTCGACCATTTGGGAGCGGATCCCCCGTCCGGGGTACTGCTACATGGCCCTCCCGGTTGTGGTAAGACCAAACTGGCCCATGCAGTGGCGGGAGAACTGCAATTGCCGTTTTACAAGATTTCCGCCCCTGAAGTCGTGGCCGGTGTGTCAGGGGAGTCTGAGCAGAAAATCCGGCTCTTTTTTAAAACGGCGATGGCCCAAGCCCCATGCATTATGTTCATCGACGAGATCGATGCGATCGCTGGCAAGGTCTATGCCCGTGTGTGCCCGTGTTTGTATTTGATCACATGGTTTTTTCAGTTCGTTGAAGTCATCCCAATCAGTCATCTTTTCTCTCCCTCGCTGCATTTTTGCCTCATAAGCGTAATTGGAATCAGAGGCCTCCGATGAAAGATTTCCCAAGGTAAACCAGTGACCCCGGACATTTGTGGGTGCTAGAGGACCAACGATAGGGAATTAAATGAAAGAGTCGTGACAGCATTCGTTCACCTTTTGGGGTTGGGACAGCAGTGGTATTTGCAGGGCGGCTGTGTCATTTCCGACGGAAAGTGTGCGGTGGGTGTATGTTATGGCTGCCTGATTTTCAATGGAGTTCTCCGGCAGGCAGGGAGGGGGGCATTTGGGTGTTTTCGGATTGAGGGCTGCCAGGTCAATCTGCATCCACGCCGTTAGACCTGCGTGCCGCTGTTGGATGTCATGATTGCACAGAGAGAGTCCGCGGGCAAAGAAATGGAACGCCGCATTGTAGCCCAGATGCTGAGTTGCATGGACGAGATTCCCGTTTTGTGGAGAGACCATCGGAAAATCTGTATTGTGATGGGAGCCACCAACAGACCGGATGCCATTGATTCAGGTCACATCTCAAGCCCTTTCACATAAAAATTAAAGCTTCCATGAGGCTGCGGTTCTTGGAGAAAGGGTGGTCGGATGTTCCCAGTACTGTTTCCCTCTTTCCATCAGCCCTTCGCCGTGCTGGTCGATTTGACCGTGAGATTCACATGAGCATCCCCACATATGAAGGTCGAATTGAGATCTTGCAGGTACGTGTCCTGGGCGCTCGAATGCCTGTGGTCAGATCCAAGTTGTCCTTTGTCCGTACTGCGAGGTCTCTTGCGGTGTGAAACGCAGGGATGATGCAAGAACGGTCCCATGTTTGCACTGTGTTGGGGGGGGGTCCTCTTGGGGAGGAGGGTCCGGTTAGGAGGATGAGAGTCTTGAATGATGTGTCCGACGTCCTGTGGTGTAAGTTTTCATGTTTCGTCTAAATGAGCCCTCATGAACAATGCACGCAGGGTATTTCATTTGTCGCAGCGGATGGCACTGTCACTGAAGAGCTTTGTGTTGTGAATTTGTTGCTGTGCAGCCTGTGTGTTGCAGGGTACAGGTGAGCATTCAACATCTGCACCCCGCAGCGGGTGTCTGCTGTAACCCTGAGAAGGGTTTTTTTTGTTTTGAAGCCGACAGCAGGCAGCAAGCAGGACACAAGCTCCTCGTGTCTGCCTGCAGGGAAGCTGTAGTGAAACAGTGTTCATCATTCCGCGACTAATCAAATTCTGGGATGCAGATTTCAAGCATCTGCAAGGGATGATGTGAATTAGGGGGAAATAGGCCCAGTGTCCCTCTCTCAAGGTGCTCTGGGTGGGTCCTTCAAGCGTGCTGTGAGCTTTAGCCAGCACACCCATTGCAAAGTATTCCATGTGTTTGTGTGCAGGTGTTGACTCAAAAATTGAAACTCGAAGGTGAACTGGATCTCAAGAGCATCGCGTTTCGCACCCCGGGGTTTGTGGGTGCAGACCTGCATGCCCTTACGAAAGAGGTATACTTCCGCAAGAATATCCTTTCACCATCACTGTGTGCCGCATATGCACCATTTTGCCGGACGGGATTTGGTGCGATTGGACGGAAACGCGACGCGTGTACGGCTTTTGAAGTCATTTGATGATCTACCATCCGTTGTGCCGCAGATTTCTTCCGACATGGCGCCCCTGAAGAGGTGGTCCCCTAAAGAGGATGGTCGGATTGGGGTTGGGGGGGGGGTTCGCTGGTTGTTGTGTTTCTTGTTTTGGGGTTGTTTGGGGGGGGCACACCATGTCCCATGGTCCCGCTGCATACAAAAGGCATGTCATCTAAGCGGCAAGGGTGGGGGCCACTCGAAAGTTCAGTGGTGCATTTTTCCCCTGTCGTTTTCTTCATTGCGGGGCGGAGGGGGGGGGGGAATGGTTTCCTATACCCCACCCCAAGAACATCATCAAGGCTTGTGGGCCCGTTGGAGAAGCACGACTCTAGTCAAAACAGGGTCCCGCTGCACGAAGCGGGAGGTGCCACAGGTGAGCGTGAATTTTGAAAGAGCTTGCCAATCAATCAATGCAGCAATGAGATCGATTGCGGCCTTGTGAGTCGGGCTTTTTCGGGGTTGAAGAGTAAAGTTTGCAGCTCTTTCCTTCTGATGCGCCCACAGTCATCCGTGGATCTGCAGGTGGTCATTTTGTCCCATCCTGACTGTTTGGCAGAGAAGCCCGCTGCTGCACAAAATGCAGCGCCGCTTCTTGATTAACGCCGCGTGGGGCAATGCACCTGGCATCTGCCAGCGCCACTGTGTGCCAGGGCATCAGCAGCATAGCGGGAAAACCACACCAAAGCGGCAGGCACAGCGAATGAGGGTCTGGCCTTGGAACCAACACTCCTCATTCCCTTCTTCTACAACGTGCCAAAGATTTCGCGGTACACTCCGTGCTTCTCAGGCCTCCGCAATCGCCCTTCAACGCATTTTCAACCTCATCGTTGACAACGCAGCCGCGGATGCAGCAGCATCCGCGGCCGAACCAGAGAACGATGCAGCAGAGAAGGTGCAGAGGCGCTCCAGTGCTGAGTTGTGTAGGCGTGACGTTGATTGTGCCGACATGCCCGTGCTGATATGCGTGCGCTCGTGTGTAACGGATGCATTTATGAGACCAGCCGCCGATTGAAATTCTGAGGCGGGTTTTAGATCGAGCTGCTGATAATTTTGAAGGCCAAGGCGCCCGGTCGCACTCAAACCGACCTCTGTTGGGACCAGCCGCCAATCTAGGGCAGCTGGCCGCCAACTCCCCCGGCCCCCAACACCTCGCAGCGTAAAGCGCCCTTCGTGCGAAAAAGAACAAGCGAAAACAACAAGAGGCATTTCAATGGAGACAGCCCCCACCACTGCACGCGTGTCTACACAATGGCTGTGAACAACACCGGTCGCAACCTCACAGATGGAACACTGCCATGTCCTGTGCTGTCACGGCGGTCCCCGGCTTCAACTGCACTCCCCGTCGCAGCCGTGCGAACGCGGTGTGTTTCCCAATATTGTGTGTCGGCATCTTAACGGTCCACGAGACCGGATGTGCAAGGTCACGGCCAGGCCACACCAACCGATTTTCTCCGGTGACCACCGTCAACTTCATCTTCCCTAAGCACAGACGGGGCATTTTGGCCTGTTTTAAGGAACTGGTTACAGCCAAAGATACCAGCAACCGCACGTTGCTTGCTACGCAAGAACCGATACACTATCCGATAATTCAGGGCGTCTGGGTGGTGCATCATTCATCATGGTGTATGATTACGCAAGGTGTTATTGCTGACCAGTCATCATCTTGGCCTCAATACTTCTTCAAACCAGGCGATGACGATTTGCATTGCGTGATACCCCCTTTATTGCTGCAGGGGCATGTGACCTGTCGTAAGTACCTCTGTACTCGTGTACTCATGGGGTCCATACGGTGCTGCTGTGGATTCTGCATTTTACAGCACCCGACTACATTTCTGCAGAAAGCTGAAGAGAAAGCAGACGAGAAACCCTCTGGGGCCGACGAGGAATGCGTGTTCCCGGCTCCCCCTCCTGCCCGAATGCCCCCACCCAAGATCCGAAGCAGTAGCCCCCCACTTTCTGTAGGTGTGTGTGGGGTGGGTGGGTGCACGTCTCTTGCCGGCAGAGAACCTGTTGCCGGTTTTGGGGGAGAAGGGCACAGCATCAAGACTCGTGCAGGGAGGGCAGTGTGCGCACCAAAACTCTCGTCAGGCTGAGCAAAACATGGAGGGTAAGGAGGGCTGAAGGGGAGACACACTGCCATGGTTGCTGGAATAGTCCTGAGCGTCGACAGGCCTCCCTGGAACATCAAAACACCATCGCACGCGAGGCTCAGGCACAACAACACTATTTTCGACAAAGGCACATCCTTGTCCCACACGCGACCTACACACAGTCCTCCCGTGAACTGCCCAGTGCACCTTTCCATCGGATGCTCGCTGAACTGCCGGGCAGCGATGGCGCGCCCTTCTGGATTTATCTTCTCAGCAGCTGCAGCGCCCTCCAAACGCAAGTGTCTAGTGCAAACACGTGTGGTAAGTGACCATCAGAGCGACAAAGCGCCTACTATTGGAGCAGCTGTGATCCAAGGGTGCAGAGGGTGCCCACCGCCGTGGACGGGGGGGGGGGGTGGGGGTCGCCGCATTCCCCATGATCTGTCCATCAGTGTGAACTCTACGGCGTTGTACGGCAGGTCCAGGGGTCCTGCCTGGCGAGGGCTGCTGGTTGTGTACCGCTGCACGGCTGCTGCTTCCTTGTTTGTGGCCTCCGCACACCCACTACATTCCGTGTGTCCTCCAGCCGCTGCCATCTCCTCTCCGGCCCCTGTCAATGCAGACAAACCAGACGCGGGCTTTGATCTCGATGACCCTGCCGGTGCAGCCGACGACCCACCAGAGGGGCCTCTAGAGCCAGCAGCCCCTGTCCCAGAGGCCATTGCGCCTCCCTCGTCTTCGCAGCCGTTTGCGCTGCCGGTGGTTGAAATCGGGCCCGAAATTTTGGAGAAGTGCAGCATTATGATGGCGGATTTTGATGAGGTGCGCGTTGGGGGAGTCAATTCGTGATGCCGGGAATGGATGGATTCCATCGGGGTGCATGCCGCGCGGCAGAGCGCTGCAGCACAGTCTGCCTGTTCCGGTGGTGTCCAGTCCGGGATATTTGACCATTTATCCAAATTTTGTCGAAGAAGCCGCATGCTCCCGCTCAGCCAACAACGTTCGATTCCCGAGTGGGTGCGGTGTTGTAATGCACTAGGCCAAATGACACGTTATGCCGTGGGGGGGCCGCCCGTTCAGATACCCGACCCCAACAGCCCCCCACCCCCACCCCCCCTCCGGGGCCTCCAGCCGCCACAACCGTGACGGGGTCTACCAGGCGGCCCCCCGTGCATACCTGGCGCTAACACCTGCCGCAACTTTTATGACACCTGCCGGCATCTGCCAAAACTGCTCGTGACACCTGCCGGCACCTGCCAAAACTGCTAGTGACACCTGCCGGCACCTGCCAAAACTGCTAGTGACACCTGCCGGCACCTGCCAAAACTGCTAGTGACACCTGCCGGCACCTGCCGGACCTGTGTGTGTGTGTGTGTGTGTGTGTGTGTGTGTGTTTCCGTGTGCCTCTACCAAACTGCCTGACACCTGCCGACACCTGCCGAAATGTTTGTGACACCTGCCGACACCCGCCGTGGCAGGTGTTAGCGCCAAGTATGCCCCCATGCCTTATGCCAAACCTGGTGGCCTGGAAACCTTTTTGAGGGCGCCTATCGCATCCATCTGCAACGGCCAGTGATGGGCCCCAAATCAAGTTGTGCTTGGGGTGCACCGAGCCAGCCTGCGTTACACAACAGCAGTCTGTCCGTTGCGTTCCATGCGACGTGCGAGACGGGTGTGGGACGCGCTGTGATGCCAGACCACTTCTTGCTGGCACCGCAGACCTCACGTTTGGTGCTGCCCTCTCCAATGCCCCACTCGATCAGTCCAGTGGACAAGATAGAGGCAGGCTCTTTCCATGCAAGGACCGTGTACCACCACGTGAACATCGACCCTCAAGGCAATGCGTTCCTTTCGTTGAAAATCGGTTGCGGCTTGCGGCTTCACGTGCGACCTTCACAGAATACCGCCGGTGACCGACGCGGTTTGTGTCTCCGATCTCTCGTACAGTCACTCGGGGTCGTGACCCACACAGCGTTGGGTCACTCACCCACACACCCACTGCCAGAGTTGTTCCTCCGGCGCCGCATCTGTGGACAATCCGTGACGGCGCCTCGTGGCGCCGCGGTCATGACTATGCACTGAGACGTTCCCGCAGTGGTTCCGGAGGGTGAGGGCCATCGTCGCAGAGTTCCTGAATCCAAGTGATGCCCAAACGCTCCAAACGAGACGTCGGGGCTCCGCGTGCACCGCACCGCCAGTACCTCCTTCTCTTTTGGTCATGCGCCATAAGACAGACCGGGGGGCGAATCGAGAGGACGTCGCTCGTGACATCGTGCGCAGCTCCGAAGCACCGACTTGTACTGTTCGCCCTCAGGCGGTGACCCTTGTGCAGCCATCCACGATGAGAGAGGGCTTCACCACCGTCCCGTCCGTGACGTGGGATGACGTAGGGGCCCTGGAGGATGTGAAGGTGGAGCTGATCAACAACATATCGAAGCCAATCCTCAGACCAGACGTGTTCAAGGCTATGGGATGGTGTGTACAGGAACACGCGGCCGCGTGCGCGTGCGTCCGCCACTCCTGTGTTTCCCCTGCGGGGCAGATGTGTGTCGGCGTCTGAGCTGCGGGAGGCGTGTGGTTGCACCGGGGGTGGGGGGGTCCTGAGGGTGGGTGGGTGGGTCAAACCCGCGGTCCTTTGCAGCTTCGGGGGAAGGGGGCCCTTCGAGCCGGTGGCAATTAGGGGAGGGGGGAGGTCTGGAAAACAGGCTCGGAGGGCCGGGCCTTGTTTGTCCCCAGGGCCAAAAAAAAATGGGTGGGGAACCGGACTTGCCAAAGTTATGTGTGGGGCAGCTGTTGGCTGGTGCCAGGTTCACTGACCTTCGGCTTTTGCTGGGTCTTGGGATGACTTGCGGTTGATCCGCACCCTCAAAACAGGGGGTTCCCAACAGAATCGGATGTTTGACCAACACTGTCACATTTGGATGCCGTTCCTCTTGGCGTTGTTGTGGAGATTGGGCTTTACTCTCTTGTTTGCTCGTAGTTGAATGTTCCATCGATGTTGATCATGTCGGATGTACGCAGCTGAATTGCAGCTGCGGTGCAGGCATTGTACTCCTTCGCACACCCGGTGGCGTGTGCCCGTTTCTCGTCCCCGGGTACCGCTGTGCCTGGCACGCACGGACCCCCAGTGAGAGGAGTGTCGACGCACCAACACATGATCGACGAACAGCGAACGTGCAGCCGCCGCATCGATGAGGCCAAGAGGGATGGGCCAAGGGAGGAGACCCACGCGCCACAAATGGAACAGATACGTCGTCAGCAACACCCGCCTTGTTCACGGGGGGGGGGGGGGCCTCCTGTGCGCGTACCGTCCGCTCGTGGTAGCCCCCCACGCAGATCTGCAATGCGGAGGGTTGCCGCACGTGGGACCCCACTCCCCAAACCGGGGCTACGCGGGACAGCCGCCACGTGCCACAAGGATCAGCAAAGCCAAACCTCGACAAATACGCGGGCCTTCGCTTAGTGGCTGGTTGATACTTTACACCGGGGGGAGGGGGGTCCTGAGGGTGGGGGGGTGGCTGGGCCCCAACCCCAGGGAGGCCGATTTAACAACCCCCCCCCCCGCGGCCAATCACCAAGGCATTGTGCCAACCCCCCCCCCCCCCGGGGGTATCCTTAAGCAAAGGCCTGCGCACCCCCGCTCTCATTTGCTGCGGGGCCGAGGCGGTGGCACGGCGCGTGCGCATCCGTCGCACCGCCAGGGGCCTGCCTCGACGGGCGCGAGTTGCCACCCCGAAACTGCGCACGCCAGCGCACAGACCAGCGGCACTTGACCCCGCGGGGGAGGTGTGGGGGTGGCCCGCTCCAGTGCGCCGTGCGCAGTGCGCGGCGCGGGCGTACGGGAAGCCCCGCTCACTGCCCCCGCTGGGCCGACGGGGCCGGTGGAGGGTGAGGTCAGGGGGGGGGGGGCGATGGGCGTTGGGATCGGGGGCTCCGCTGTGCCCATGGCCCCGGGCAGTGCGGACGTGGCGCGCGTTGCGTGACTCCGGACATCACCGGCGACGCTGCGGTGGGGCCTACCGGTGTTGGGACGCGTGTCCGTTGGGGGGCTCGTGTTGTGTCGCGTGCGAAACGCGTTTTCCTGGGGTTTGGATTGAATGGTCTGTTTTGAACATCCCCTCCCCCGCTTCTCGATTTGTGGGTCCCCCAACGCAGCGATCCTCCCCCTCCGCCCTCCCCCCCTCCCTCCTCTCCCCCTCCGCCCTCCGCCCTCCCCCCCTCCCCCTCCGCCCTCCCCCCCTCCCCCCTCTCCCCCCTTCCCCTCTCCCCTCCCCCTCTCCCCCTCCGCCCTCCGCCCTCCCCCCCTCCCCCCTCCGCCCTCCGCCCTCCCCCCCTCCCCCTCCGCCCTCCGCCCTCCACCCCTCCCCCCTCTCCCCCCTTCCCCTCTCCCTTCCCCCTCTCCCCTCCGCCCTCCGCCCTCCCCCCTCCCCCCCTCCCCCCCCTCCCCCCCCCCCCTCCCCCCCTCCCCCCACTGCCGGTCACGGACGTGAGAAGCCGGGGCCGGGGAACGATCCGCCCTCCCGCTCCCCCTCCCGCACGCGCCCCCCGTTGGCCCGCGTCCATCGCCCGTCCCCCCCCCCGTCCTCCCAGCCTCGACAACCCCATCGGGGTCATGCTCTACGGACCGCCCGGGTGCGGCAAGACGTTGGTGGCCAAGGCCATCGCGAACGAGAGCGGGGCCAACTTCATCTCCATCAAAGGCCCGGAGCTGCTCAACAAGTTCTTGGGGGAGACGGAGAAGTCCGTGCGCACAGTCTTCGCCAGAGCCCAGTCCTCAGGTGCCCGCCCCCCCCCCCCCGTCGCGCGCCGTCGCCGGACCTCGTCGTCCCCCCCTCCGAAACCGGAGCGTCGGTCCCCCGGGCCTCCGCGTGTCGCACGCGCCCCATTTCCGTGGAACACCCCCACGCAGATCGGGGGGGTTTGGGGGGGCACCCCACAACAGAAAGGGTGTGCCCCCCCCTTCGCCCTCGGGGCTCATTGGGACGCCTTCGTGGCCCGGGCACGCCCCCCCCACCCCAACCCCCCGGCCGTTGGGGGCACGTTCGTTGTCAGGGACCCCCAGGGCCGTTGGCGCGCCGGAGGTGCCGGAGCAGTTTGTGGATGGCGCCTTCTATGAGCTCCTCCCCCCCTTGGGTCGCGCAGCTCTGCGTGAGCTCTGCGTGAGCCGAACCATCGGCGAGTGTCGGCGAGGCAAGTTCTTCCCTTTTCCAGTCGGCTGGTTCGGCTGGCTCAATTCATCAAAGGAACTTGAAGGAAAGGTGGCGAGGCTGTGGGAAATTGGGGTAAATGGGATTGGCAAAAACGGGACAATTGTCCAAAAATTGTCCCATTTTTCTCCGATTGTTCTCCTGTTTCCGGTCAATTTCACACATGTTTTATACATTTCCCAAAATATATTTTTGGCAATGTCTCACGACTCCCCATTTTTCTCTTTCCCCCCATTTACCCCATTTTCCATTTTCCCCATTTCCCCCAGCCCCTGCGGCTGGGCGGCTAATTCGGCTGCGGCTCACGTGCCAGCCCGTGCAGCCATTGGTCTCATCCCCCGGATACAGCAGGGGTCATGGAACCACAATCCGTCCTCTCGTCTGGGGGGCGGCCCGGCTGCGGTAGGAATGGGATGCACCACAGTGTTGCTCATGCCTCCACTCGTCGTCTTGCCCTCTCTACCTCCGAGCAATGGAGGGAACTGTGGTGGGTGACGGGCACGCCCCGAAGGCACGGAGTATGCCCCCCGGCCCCCGCAACATCCCCCACACGCCTGCGGACAACAGGCCGACCAGCAGCTGCAGGTTCACGTTGCGTTTTCGATAGCGTTGTTTGTTGTTTTTGCACGCACAGACATCAACCATCCGCACCAGCCGCTGTGGCGGTGAGTGTCGGTGAGTGGCAACAATTCCCATTTTTCCGTCGGTGAGTGCGGTGAGGTAATTGTTACAAAGGGAACTGGGGTTGATATCTTTGAAGATGGGGGAAATGGGCCTTGTGAAAAGTGGGTATTCTGCCCCATTTCCCCCTCAATTTCCCCCGTTTTCTCCCCCTTTCCTCCACTCCCCCCCCCCATTTTTCTCCCACTCTGGAAGTTATTCCTACATTTTCTGTCTTGATTTGGTCATGATTCCCCATTTCCCCCCATTTTCCTCCATTTCCCCCCATTTCCCCCCATTTTCCTCCATTTCCCCCATTGTTCCAGACCCCCAAACCCTGGTTCGGTGGGTTGGTGAGCTCGGTGGCGGTGAGCTCGGATGCTTCATACACCAATTTGCATCGTCACTCCTTTTTGAAGTTACGTGCTTTTGAGTGGTTGCAATCCAGCAGCTCTGGGCGTTGCTCCGGGTCGGTCCCCCGGAGGTTCCATCGTCACCTTCGCTTGGCTCACCCCCCCACCCCCACAACCTGCACAACCCACTCTTTCTTTCTGTGGCCCCAAATCTATGATCAGCGCGAGCAGGTGATCATTTGTAGGTCCAGGTGTAGGCGCAGCCCCCCCCCCCCCCTCCACTCCGCTCCCACGCCTCTGGCCCATTTCAGTTCGGGGGGAGTTTAGGGCGTCATCAGGCGGGGAGGCGACCCCCCCCCCCCCCCCCCCCGCAAAGAGCCTCCACGGCAAAGATCAGGCAGACGCGCTGCGGGTTGGTGCAGCTGCCTCATCATGTGGGGACATGGGCTTTGTACCCCCTGCACAACCGAAGTCCGTGGTCTTGGGCGTCTTCGCAATCCGCCCTTTGAGACCCCGCGGCATCGCCCTCCCGACCGCCGATCCCGAGCGCACGCGCCCTCCGGACGCAATGCGCGTGTGTGTCGTGCCCCGGCCGGACGCCTGTAGCCAGTGATGTATTAGAACGGCCGTACACCGCAGGAGGAGGGGGGGTTGCCAGACGGAATGTCACACAGGGGGTGCCCCCCCCCCCCTTGGACCCCTGCCCCCTCCTCCCCTTCCAATGTTTGAGGCTGACAGCCAAGATTTCTGCTTTGGCGCCTTCGGTGCCAAGAGGATTTAAGCTTCAAATTTTCGGCCCCCCTTCGGCGGGGACCATAGGGGGACCCTGGGAGGAGGGGGGGGTCCCAGCCAAACCCCCCCCCCCCCCCTTCAGACCCCCTCTCCCCCCCTTCTAATACATCCCTGCCTGTGGCTGCCCTGGGGTTGTGCTGTGGTGCCTCCCCAGCGCCGTGCATCTTGTTCTTCGACGAATTGGACGCGCTGGCGCCCAAGAGAGGCAACGAGAGCGGCAACGCGGCGGCAGAGCGGGTGGTCAATCAGCTGCTGACGGAACTGGACGGGGTGAAGGGGCGGAACCAAGTGTACGTCATCGGGGCGTCCAATCGGCTGGACATGATCGACCCGGCGATGCTGCGTCCCGGTCTGTTTGGGGGCCTGTGGGGCGTGCCGGGGGTGCAGGGACGCGGCTGTGCGGAGCAGAGGCTGAATGAATAGGGGAGGGTGTCAACAACCTCTTCCCAGACTTGCCACTCGCGTCTGCCGGCTCGGACATGATCAGATGGAGCAGGGTCCTACTGAGCCACACACTGGACGCGGCACGTTCCTACCAAGTTCTGGTGGTGCATGCGGCGGGTCTTACTGATTGGCCTTTGATACGGGGCCGATTCCTACTGAGAACGATTTTCCCTGGCAAACGCTAGTGGCATGTCTGCCTCCTCCCCCTCGGGGTGATCCCATGGGCACAGGACCCCAAATCCAATTCCTCAGGAAAAACCATCTGTACTTTGGTGGTGCGGGAAGGAGCATGCTGCTCAGCGCGTTCCCTCCGGAGGCCGGCAGTTGTTTTCTGCCTCTTCCGCCCCCACACGCCGCGCGGTCGGACGGTTACTGACGGTTGCTGTCGTCAGTTACGCGCCAACCGCTGGCGATCACCGTCCATTTTGTCGGTGTCCCACCCACCGTCACGTCCGTCGGCCGCCGCCGCCGCCGCCGGTAGGCCAATCCACTGTGGGCGGCGGGCGGCCCCTTTGGTCAGCCCCCGAAACCGGACCTGCGGAGTTCTTGTTTTTTCTGTTCTGGAACGTCCTGATTCCGGCCTCCCACTTTGTGGACGTTATCTACGTGTTGTATCTTTGGGTGGGGAGGGGGTGGGGGGGCGGGGGGGGTAGATTTGAGCTTTGAATCGGAAAAAGGTAAGGAGGAGGAGGAGGAGGAGTCACCCCCCTTCAGCCCCCCAGAGCCCCCCGCCGTGCGGGTCCGAGAAAAAAGTCCTCGGGGGTAAAATTACATTGTGTTCAGGGAAAACATTTTTGGGCCATGTTTGGTACACATCCCCCCCGGATGTCAGACCCCACCCCCTCCCCAAAGGTCGATACCCCCCTCCAGACCCCCGGTTACACACCCGGGCACGCCCTGCGGGGGCAGCCTCCGCGTCCAACTCGAACCGCATCGCGCGTTGTCGCTCGCACCTCCCCCCCCTTTCCAATGCATCCCTGAGTCCTGGGAACCAGTCAGCGGCCTGGTCTTCCTCTGGCCATCCCACAAAAAGTGGGCACGCGTGGGAGGACACCATGGCGGCAGATCGCCGCATTCGTGAGCAGCTGGACACACCTCCCACGCTCGCCTCCAACCCCCCCACCCCCCACCCGTTCTCCCCAACGGGTCACCAACCAGCCTTTATGCCCCACCCCCCCGGGATGCATTACAAGGAAAGGGACCTCAGAGGCGGCCCCAGAAGTGGTTAGACAGGCGGTTGGAGGAGGTTGCCAAAGCGGTTGGGGGCGGTTAGCGGTTACTGTCGGTTACAAATGCCATTGAAGCTGGCACTTGCCGTCAGGGAGACAGTGGCTGGGCACTCCACCACCCACACCGTCGCATGCGCACGCGGTGCTGACATACGACCGGGGGGGGGAGGGGGGCATGGAGGGGAGAGGGCAGCAAACACCCCGACACGACCCCCGCCACAGCCAGCGCGACCCCACTACACCAACGACTGGGCTCCGCTGACGCGAAAACGACACCAGCAGAAGCACCGGCCGCAGCGGCCAACAGAACGCGGCGACCCGACGCAGCACGCGGAGGGAAGAACGGGTGACTGCGCCGTAAAGAGACTGCAACCCGACAGAATGTCACACAGGGGGGCTGGCCGGGATCCACGCCTTTTGTGGGGATCGCCAGGGGCGGCGCCGGGGTTTTGAGTGGGGGAAGCGGAAGTGCGTGGGACTGCCCCGGGGCCGCACGTCCCCGTCACTCCCCCGGCCGGTGCAGGTGCGCACCCCCTGTGCCTCGCGCTCCTGCAGGACGTCTGGACAAATTGCTGTTCGTCCCCCTGCCCAACGCTGCACAGCGCATCACGATCCTTCAGAAGCAGGTCCTCCCTCTCCATCCGTTTCACTCGGGTCTGCGGTTTGAGTCCCCTGGGCCCCGCCAAATCCAATTCCTCAGAACCCCGGGACAAACCATCTGTCCTTCGGTGGGGGCGTTCTGCTCAGGACGTTCCCTCCGGGGGGGGCACACTGCTCTTCCTGCCTCTTACGCCCCACACGCGGAGGTCTGACGGTTACTGACGGTTGCTGTCGTCAGTTACGCGCCAACCGCTGGCGGTCACCGTCAATTTTGTCGGTGTCCCACCCACGACCCGTCCGTCGGCCGCCGCCGTCGCCGGTGGGCCAGTCCGCTCCTGCGGAGTTCTTGTTTTTTTGTTGTGGAACGTCCTGATTGTGGCCCCCGCAATGCCCCAGGGTCCCCATCAGCGACCGACATCATGGCCCTGCATCGGGGGGGACCTTGAAGGCGTGGTGGTGCTCAGGGGGCCTGATCGTCAAAGGCGCCGGGATGTTCTTTTGTGCGGAGGGCAGGGGGGTACCGTTGTAGTGTTGCCGCACTGGTCTCCCCTCAAAATGCCCACGCCGTTTGGTGGAGAGGGGGAAATGAAGGGGAACAGTGCCTGTTGGTCGCGTGTGTCGTGTGTGTGGGAGGGGGGATTGGGGGGGGGCGGTGCGGTTTTGTGGGTCCCAGTGCAATGTCTGTCCCCCTGCTCGCAGTTGCCGCTTGTTTGGGGGCGGGGTGGGCCATCAAAAAGGGGGAGGGGGTGCGCTGGTGCTTGTGGGTGTTGTTGTTGTCGGGGGGCACCACGAAGGTCAGGAGCACGGGAGCGATGCGGCATGGGGGCTGCTCGACGCCTGGGTCAGGGGGGGGGGGGCAGGAATGCATTGGAAGGGGGAGGAGGTCCCCCCCTCCCCCCCACATCCACGGCGCCCAGCCTATGCCCAGCCACTGCCATCTGAATGGCAAGTGCCAGCTTCAACGGCATTTGTAACCGACAGTAACCGCCCCCAACCGCTTTGTCAACCTCCTCCAACCGCCTGTCTAACCGCTCCTCGGGCCGCCTCTGAGGTGCCTTCCCTTCTAATGCATCCCGGGGGGTGGGGGTGGGGGTTGTATGCACCCCCCACCCCCTGAAGAGGGACCACTGCCCCACTCTCATCCCCCAAACATCCATTGCCCCGCCGTCGGTGTACAAACCATGCGGACCATTCCCTCCCGCAGACCCAAAGCCCCTGCGTAACCCCCGGCAATACCGGCACACTTCCCGGCGCTTTGATGGCAGACCCCCGGGGGTTCCGGACCTGCGCGTCGCCGCGGAGCCAACCCCCGGACCGGACCCGCCGCAGAACTGTTGTCCCCATGACACACGGCTCATCGCGACCGGCGGCACGAGGCAATCATTTTGAGTCATACGTGTTGGCTACCCCCCCTTTGCCCCCCCCCCCCCTCCCAACACTGCGGCCCTGAGTTGACCCCAAAGGCATTCCCATACCCCAACACCAGCCCCCAACTGCATTTCCAACCGCCGGTAACCGCCCCCCCCAACCGCTTTCCCATCCCCTGTGACCGCTCTGCAACCGCTGTGGGACGGCCCCGATTGCCCCCCCACCCCCTCCCCTTCAAGCGAAGCCCTGCCCCCCCCGCCCCCTCGTCACGGGGGCGGTGGCAGGGAAACAGCCCCCCCCCCCCCCCGGGGGGGCTTGAGTTGCACTGCGGCGCCTCTCTTTTGTTGTGACGAGGGATTGTGGGTCGACACTTGTAGTCCCGGGACGTTTTTGAGGGGGCGTGGGGGGGGGGGGGGGGGGCATCACCCCCGAGGGGCCCCTTTGCACAGGCGCGTGCCCCGCGGCCGTCACCCCCGCCCTCTGCGCAGGCGCGCAACGCGCCTCTGGACGGCGACGTGGACCTCGGGACCTACGGATCGGACAAGCGCTGCGACGGGTTCAGCGGGGCCGACTGCGCGGCGCTGGTCCGGGAGGCCGCCGTGGCTGCGGTCACGGAGTTCTTCGACTCGATGCAGGACGACGACGACGCACGAGACACGACGAGGGACCCGCCGACGGTGCGCTGTGCTCTTGTGGACCCCCACGTCCGAAGTCCCGAACTGCAACCCCCCCCCCCTCCCCCAACTCCAGAACACAGCCGAGGGCGTCCCAGTGACTCTACCCCAGTCAGCCTCCGGTGCACGGCGCTGTAGGACGGTGTAAGTTCACTGACGTAATCATTTTGGTGGTGTGTGTGGGGGGGGGGGCGCGGGGGCTCTGTTGGGGCTCGTGATTACGAATCACGAAAGTCCCGCATGAGTCTTTAGGAAAGGGCAGCCTGAGCACTGGTGATGGCTCAAGTAATTGGGCCGCAAAAGCGGCCCCGAGGGAAATGGTTTTTAAACAAAGACCTCCCCCGTGGAACACACCACGAAATGATCAGCTCGTGTGATTGCGCACAGGCCCTGGTCACGAGTGCGCAGGGGCGCCAAACCGCAAGTACCCGCCGGCAGACCTACGGCACCCTTTGTGCCCCCCAGCCCCCCCTCTAGACCCCCCAAAGACACCCTCGATCAACGCAAGCAGATCACACAAAACACATGGTACTGCACACCGGTCATGCCACAAGGTGCCCAACCAGCGTCTACCCCCCCCCCCCCAACGGGTGGAAAATCGATGGACGTACGTATGTTTGGAGGGGGGGCGGGGGGGGCTCTGTTGGGGTTTGTGATTATGAATCACGAAAGTCCGGCATGAGTCTTTAGAAAAGGGCAGCCTGAGCACTGGTGATGGCTCAAGTAATTGGGCCGCAAAAGCGGCCCCGAGGGAAATATTTTGCAAAACATTTCCTCCATGACACACACACACCCCTGCGGGCAGAGGGGGGGGGCGGATTCCGCGGGGGTCATTTGTGCGGAAATCACCTCGAAGAGAGGTTGTTAGATCAGGCGCAGGCGCGGGCGTTGTATACCCCCATTTTTGGGGGTCGTTCGCGTAGCATACCCCAAGGCATGATATTGGATGTCCAACCCCTTGTAAAATCATTATTTTGCCCAACAAAACGATCCCCCAATGGATTTTTTGATTCTGAGGCCTCTATCCCCTGAAACTGGGTATCTTTTTTTTGAGGGGGGGGGGTGGGGGGGTAGGGGGGGGGTTCAAAAGTTTGTGCTCAGAGGGATTTGAACGAGGGCCAGGTAAGCAAAAGGAATCGGCCGGCGGGAGCCGAACCGCCGACCTGCAGACCGCGAGCCGAGCGCATTACCGCTTGACCACTGTCCCAATTAACGCCCCCCCTTTGAAGACCCCAAAGCCCCAACTGCCTCACGCACACCCTAACGTGCCGGCCCTGCCGACACCTCCGAATTTCGCCACGTCCCTTAAAGACGAAATTCTATTGCCTTCGGCAGTGCACCTCGAAGAGAGGCTGACAGTCAGCCAATCAGTCAGTTAGTCGGGCAAGCAGTCAGTCACGCAGCCAGTTGGGCAAGCAGGCAGGAAGACAGGGGGCCACATCTCCCCCCCCCTCCCCCCTGAGGGGGGGATGTCCCGGATATCGTATTGGCACCGTCGGTGTGTGCCATGGGTCTCGGCCGGAGCCCGAGGGATCGGTCGTGCCATCCCCCCCCCCCCCCATGGCCTGGGCCATGTTTCTTGTTTTGCAGGGGAGCACCCGACGGAATGTCACACACGGGGCTGGGGGTTAGTTGCCGAGCGAAGTTCACTTGACCGGACCTGTTCACCATTGGTCTAGTCGTCGCATCGTCCCCTTGGACAGACCCCCCCCCCTTCATGTGGCCTCCCGAAGTCGCCTCCACTCCAGCACGCGTGGCGCTGCGGCAGCACCGTACAAACACCGCCCGATCGCCACGCTCACGCCTGCGGTCACGTGCTGATACGCCCGACCCCGTTGTTGCCATGAGCCCTGTGCAGACCTGCCACTGGCGTCCGGCAGATCACACGTGATCAGCAAGAGCCGGGTCCTACTGAGTTGGACGCGGGACGCAGCCGATTCCTACCGAGCGCTGGGTGCCACATGAGCGGGTATTGCCGAGTGGCGGGGGGTGTGGGGCGGATCCCCAACAAACCAAGGGGGGCTCGCCGGGACCCGACCCTTTACGCCGACCCCCCCCCCTCCCTGCCGGAATTTGGTCCGAAAGTGCTGGACCATGGGCGCCGAAGGCGCCCTAAGGAAAATTTGCTTGATCTAGTAGAGGGTGAAAAAATTGGTTTTCACCTCATGTGTCTATACTCAAAATACTCACTTTTTTCAGGAGAACCCAACAATGGATGAAAACCAAATTGGACCAAATAGCAATACCAACCCTATGCAGAGGCCTGTCAGAGATGGCTCATACCCTAGTGGGTAAAGTAGTGTCTGTGCAATTGCAGGGTCCTAGGTTCAATCTCCAGTGGGATCAACTTGTAGGACCCTAGGCAGGGACAAGGACGCAACGTAAAATTTTTTGGGTTTTTTTGTTGTTTTTTTTTTTGTGCTTTGATTTTGTCCCCTTTGTTGGGGATCCCTGAGAATGCAGGGGTGATGTAGCATTTCCGCCCTCATGGTTCGGCTTGGGTGGGGTGCCACTAGCAATAGTGGCCAGGAATTGACTCGGGGGTGCTATGCCCTTAAACAAAAGTACCACCTACCCCCCCCCCCCCTTGTTTCAAAAAAATTTTCTCCCATACCCATGCCTCGAAGTGATTAGCGCGATGAGGCGGTCATTTTATGCCATATATGTCAGGGTCTGAAGCCTGCCCCCCCCCTGTTCCTGGCTGCCCCCAGACCCCCCAGACCCAGCCCCCCCCCCCCCTCCCCCCCCACCCTGAAAGTGGTCCGAGAGTGGGAAGGAGTCGGCGTATGGCCCGATGCTACGCCCCCCCCGTGCAACAAACCTCAGCCCCGCTGCCAGTCAGTAGTGACATGTCTGACCCTGTGCAAGACGCCGCATTGGGGGCGAGGCAGGTTGCGGACAACCGGAGGGCGGAGGTGTATGGGCAGCAAAAACCGTCAAACGACCCCCGCAACAACCATCACAACCGCAGTACGCCAACTACTGGGCACCACTAACGCACAAACGGCACCCGCCACAACCAGCACAGCCCCGGCACACCAACCACTGGGCTCTGCGAACGCGGAAACGACACCAGCAGGAGCGCCGGCCGCAGCGGCCGTCAGAACGCAGCGACCCGACGCAACATGCGAAGGGAAGAACGGGTGACTGTCCAGGGCCCCGTAAAGAAACAACCCCCCGACGGACTGTCACACAGGGGCAGGGGGGGTTGGCACGCAGTGTGCCCGCAGGACAGGCCCCCCGACCCCCCAGCCCCGCGTCCACCATCGCATACCGCCGTAGAGTCAGAGGTGGCAACAGCACCGCCCGACGTACACCAGACGAGTGGTGCGTCGGTGTAGTTTGGCGGTGCAGAGCGACCGTGCCCCCCCCCCCCCTGTTCACACGGGCCCCTCGCCCTCTGCACTGGGCCCCCACATAGCCCTCGCCCCCCCGTCCCACTGCAGGTGGGGGTGCGCCACTTCGAGACGGCGCTGCAGAAGGTCAAGCCCTCCGTAAGCGTCAAGGACCGCACGCGGTACGAGCAGATGCGGTCGGGCATGTCGGCGGTGCCGCGGTCCTGAGCCCTGCGGCCCGGGCTCCGGCGGACCATTGCACAGGCCCGCCTCGCCTCTGGATCGCACTGACCCCATCACGCCCTCTCTACCCGTGACCTCGCAGCGCCTCAAAGGGCCGGAGGGGGTGGCAAGGGATGCATTGGAAGCCCCCCCGCCCCCTTGAGAGCGCGCAGCCTATGCCCAGCCACTGTCTCGCTGACGGCAAGCGCCGGCTTCAATGGCATTTGTAACCGACAGTAACCGCCACCAACCGCTTTGACAACCTCCTCCAACCGCCTGTCTAACCGCCTCTGGGGCCGCCTCTGACGTCCCTTCCCCCCTTCCCTTCTATTGCATCCCTCGGGGGGGGGGGGGGGTGCTGCACGCCATTTGGGGCACACGTCCGGCCACCAGGCCACGGCCGATACCCGGGGGAGGGGGGGGGGGTCCAGAGGCCAACAAAAGGTTTATGGACCCAAATTGGACCTCCCATTTCGGGCCCTTCTGATTCATGTCATTTGGTTCCTCAGGCCCGACAGGCCCTTGGGGGCCAAGACGCCGGAAGGAACACCCCATCGATGGTGGCCTGACCCGGCCCCAGGCCACTGCTGTGCCCCCACGTACACACACCTCCAAAAGAGCAGCGCAATCGTTTTGAGGTGGATACAGTGGGACCCCCCCAAAAGGAGCAACACCTCTGCACAGTGGCTCAGAATGTGTGTCTCTTGGAATATTGACGAATTGCTCTGCAACGCACGCACGGTGGCCAAGCAAAAGCAATCGCAGGAAAATGGCGGAAAAGTGCAGACCTCAACCCCCCCCCCCCCCCCACCTGCTGAAGGCTTTCAAGCAATTTTCCCGGAAGTTTCGCCCAATTTCCTGCACAATTTTTCGGAATTGGATTTGACCCTCCCTAACCGCACCCCCCCCCCCCCCCCCTCAGTGCACCTCTGCCGCCGGTGGCAGTCGCGTCTTAGACCCCCTCATTGTGCACCAAATCTCATGTGCACCCTCTTCTCTCCGAGACATTTGCCAAAACCGTTGAAAGAGGGATTTGCCGGAACGTTTTGGGTCAAAACCAAAAGTTGACTGCTCGTGGCCCCATCATCGATGGTCAGCTTAGATGCCCCAAATGGGGATTCATTGATCACTGGGGACGACCTGGTCCGTGTACCTTTCCATGTCCGCATGGCTCATGGCCCAAGGCTGCATGCGATGAGACCATCCCGTACCCCGCGCTGGGGGGACAGAGTCACGGGGTCTCCAGTGCAGCGGCTGACCGTTGGCTCGTTTTTGTCGAGCCCTGGCAGCCGCCAGGCACAGGGCCCATGATGGCGCATCCTTCGGGGAGGCCGGAGCGGGACGGTGTCCGTCACTGGCCGGCCGATCAATCCAACGCCCACGTGGTTGCCCGCGCACCGTAGGTCCGCGTTGGATTGCCCCGAGTGACCCCACTGCCAACCCGTTTGAACTGAACGCTGCCGGACTGCACCGCCCCATGTCCCGCAGGCATCTCTTACCGCAGGCGCCCCAGGGGCAGCACCCTCAACAATGTCCTACCCTCTGCTTTGCCCCCCCCCCCCGCCCCCCCCCTCTGTTCTTGGCAACACCTTCAGAGCCCCAATCCCTCCAACGCCCGAGAGTGCTCACTTGATGGAGGATTGTCTCCCAACCCGAGTTCCATTCCACAGAGGACATGCGGGGGAGGGGGGGGGGATGGGGGGCTGGGGGTTGCACGAGGGGTCCAGCAATGCCCTTCCTGTCCCTGACCTGACCTTCGAACCCGAGCCTTTGCTGTTGAAGTGGCAAGTGCCGGATGACCGACCGGTACAAAGGGGGGCTTGACGATGTATCGGAGGGACACAAGAGAGAGGGCGCAGACTGGCCATGGCAGGGCCATGCAGGGACATTGGCGGCAGTGGGGCCCCTCCCCCACTGCCGGAGGGGCCCCACTGCCGGGACGTGGCATGCGCACAGGGCGGCCGCAAAATATTTTTGGCGGTTTCGGGCCCAATTAGTTTAGACCAAAAATTTTCTTCGGCGCCTCTGGCGCCTCTCAGCACCGCTTGGGGGGGTGGGGGGGGGCTGGACCCACCCCCCCCCCCCTTGGCTTCACTCGGCAAGTGCAGTCATCGGGAGGGGGGGGCGCCCAACCCCCCGCAGCCGCACCTGCACCTGCGGGCGCGGATGGGGGAGCGCACAGCCCGAGGTCTGGGCAGGGTCGCTCCTCAGAGGATCCCACATAGGACGGAGGCCCGGGTCCTTCCGTCGCGCCGCGATACGCTGGGGGGGCGGGGGGGGGTAAGGGCCTTATATATCTGTATACAGCTGTATATAGATGAGCTCTCACCCGCTAACCCCCTGATCCCCTCAATCGCACTAGCGTCCAGGACTTGAAAAGGCGAATGCCCCCCCCCTTTAAAAGGAGCCCTGGGGCCATGCCTCACACACACGCGGCTTGTGGCTCAGCTGAAGATGCTACATACTTCCTTGGCCAAGGGGCCTCAACACACCAGTGCACCTGTCAGCCCACACCAAACCGGCGTCAGAACCGCAGAGAGAGAGGGGGGGGGGGGGGGCGCAGACGGGCCATCTCGTGACATGTCAGTTCCCTCCCCCCTGTTGTGTAAGCCGTGTGCAGCTGCCAGTGGTCACAGGGTGGTGGCGGGGCTTGCACAAGCCGGTGAGGAGCATCAGGGAATGTGCCGCACCGTTGCGGCACAAACACCCCAACATCGTTTTATGCCGCTGCAGGCGACCTGGGGTGCAGGCACTGGACCACACAGCAAACAGCGACCAGTGAGACACCCAACGGGTAAAGCGGACGAGGCAGGCCGCTGCCTGCTGCCCTTTGTGCCAACTGCCAGCGCTGACGTGCCTTCAATCTGGGGCCCGTGCGTCCCGTTCATATATCTCCGCTCCTCCCATAGGGAGGAGGGCCGTTAGCGTTGATGGTGATGCATGCACCCACAGGGGCGAACTGCCAGCACAGCCGACAGTGTTTCCACCCGCCACACATTGTCATGACAGTATCGCGAGCCAAGGCTGCCTTTCTTTGTTGTGCTTCGGATGGTGTTTCAGTGTAGTGTGGCAATGCCGGACCGAAAGCAGTGCCTATTCGTTTACCCCCTGGGTCCTCGCGTATTGTCCTGTCATTTGGTGACCGGTCCTCTCGGCGGTTGGGGGGACCGTCGCGCATTTTGGGGGGACTGTCCCCTTTGGGGCGGGGGCGAGTCCGGGTCTCCACGCCATCTCCCCGGAGTAGCCTTCCGCTGCCACAGCCCCCCCTTTGTCCAGGCAACGCCTATGTCCAAGCAACAGCAGGCATTGGTCCCGTCAACTTTGCACCGTTGGTTTTGGTGGTGCGTTTTTCAATTCATTCTGCTTTGTGCCACGTGTGCTTCCTGATCCCTTGGTTTTGAGATGCACGATCTGATGCGGAAGGCACCGAAGAAATGTGTGAGATCAAAAAATGGCCAAAAGGGATTTCACCAAGCACCAAACAAGTGACGTCTTTTCTGGACCCCCTCGTCATGTGGATTCCAAAAGTACTATCCCTGACCCCCCCCCCCCCCCGCTATGGGAAACAGATGTGTGTGCACAACCGGTACCGTCAGGCACCGAGCAGAAGTGCAAAGCAAAAGTCAAAGAGGAAAGCTCTTCAGTGACATGTCAGAGGCGCCGTTCGCTTTAGCAAACAAGACGGCAACGAGTCCACAGATGTCCGCTATACCTAAAGTCCTACAAACTGTCAATCTGGTCGAGGGAGGGCAGCAGAATATGCCGCCGTACATCAGGACAAAGCTTCAAACATCAAACAGCAGAGCCCCCCCCCCCCCTTTCCACCACAACACCAGTGGACCATTGGGGCAAGTGCCGGTCCCCTCCCCCCAGGCCACTGTGCAAGGGTGGGAACTCTCCACGGTGGAAGGGGGGTGGGGGAGGGAGGGGGGGCAATACAACCCACGGCCAACAAAGCCAACGGCCAGACCCCCTTTCGGAAGCGTGTGGGTTTCTGGGGTTCTGGTCTTTACGCACAACACACAAAATCGGCACAACAAAAGCCTCTCCAGTGGTACAGGAGGCGCCTCCCGGCCTGCAAGGGGAACAGCGCAGCTAGATCAGCAAAGTCCTACAGAGCAAGGGTAGTGCCATCAAGACACCACTTCTGCTCTGGGTGATTCCGCCACCTCAGGGGCACGACCTTCTCCCTCAACCGCACGCATGCACATGCGATGGTACTGTTGCAGCCGCCAAGCAGAGCATGCAGTCAAACCATGTTCATAGGGAGTGACGAATTGAGCCCGCAGCCCTGACCCCCTCCTCCCCGTAGGGGGGGTGTGCCATGCAATCGGACATCATGGACCTCTTACAACCAGCGGTTTTCATTGCGCGATTGCATGATGATGGGTCTGGCTGACGAAGGATGTTCATATTTTGTGTCGAGGCAGCTCTGTTGGCCAAGAGGGCATTTGTAGCGTGTTTTGCCTCTTGGTTTTCAGAATAGTGCACCACGTCTGCACGTGTATCACGCAAGTTGCGGCGCGGAAGCAACACCCTTGTCCAAGCAACACCAGGCGTTGGTTCCGTCAAATTCTGGTCATTTACCGTTGCTTGGACAACGGGGGGGGGGGGGTTGGCACAAGGCCTCGGTATTATGTTGTTTGCCTTTGGCGGCCCCTATTGGCCTCTTGCCACTGCACATCCCGACCCTCTGTGGGCCCGAACGTGTTTTGGTTGTGTCAACAGAGCCCCCGGATGACTTGTCCTGTTTGACTACCCCGGGGGTCGGCTGTCCCGGAGACAGGCTGTTGCCCGTGCCGTTGACCAGGTGCATCCAGATGCACACTCCGAGTCCATGCGGGGGTTTGCCGACTCCAGCACTGACTTGAGCGCGCTGGGGGGGTGCATCTGCAGGATAATCACCTCGAAGAGAGGTTGTTAGATCAAGCGCAGGCGCGGGCGTCATATACCCCCCTTTTTTGGGGTCATTCGCGTAGCATACCCCAAGGCATGATATTGGATGCCCAACCCCTTGTAAAATCATTATTTTGCCCAATAAGAGCATCCCCCAATGGATTTTACCTCTACCCCCTAAAACTGGATATCACTTTTTTGAGGGGGGGTGGGGGGGGGGGGTGGGTGGGGGGTGGGGGGGGGGTCAAAAGTTTTTGCTTAATAGGCTACAAGCAGTGGGGACGCACGGTGCTGGTAATACGGCCAGCGGTCCAATGGTAACGCAGCTGATACCAGATGCGTGGGCGTCGGTTCGAATCTTGGTCTGGCGAATTTTAGCGCCGCCGCCGGCGGCGGCGCCAAAGTGGCAAGACGGGGGTCCGAACCGTCGACCACACGGATGACGGTCGGCTGCGTTACCACTCTGCCACTACTTGCATTGCGGCGAAGGGCCTCCCTGCTGCTTGGGGCCGCATCTGCCTGACAAAAAACCCAAACTGTGTGAATCTGTCTGACTGCCTGCTTGCTGGCTCAGGGACTGATTGGCTGACTGTCAACCTCTCTTCGAGGTGCACTGCCGAAGGCAATAGAATTTTCCTGAGGGGGGGGGTAGTCCCTTAGGGGCATCGTCCGCTTCGCAACGGCTCTCGCGGAGCTGTCGGCTCAGGGTTTCTCTGCCGTTCTCTCTCCCTCACACCCCCTTTTCTCTGTGTGTGTGTCAACAGACATGACGCCGCGCTGCTGATGTTACCGATGCCGTAGCAATGGCTGCGGTAAGGGAGTTTTACAGTCAAAGCGGCACGGGATCTCGGCGGGCCAGATCTGCCCGAGCCCCGAAAGTGAAGAAGAAGGAGGTCGTGTTCGACCTTCGCGGGAACCAGCACGCGACGATCCCGCCCTACAACCCGCTGCTGGACACCAGCCTCCGCACGTACTACGAGAGCCGCATGGTCCGCAAACACCTTTATGAGGCGGCCTTCATCGATAGACAGGGCCGTGTTCTGGATCCGGAGCGGCACAAGTCGAAGATCGTGACTATTGAGCAGGTCCCCCCCTTGTCCGCCCGCCTGCGTGTGACCCTGTGTTCCTCTGTGCCGGCCTGCTTGTCTGCCTGGCTGCCTGCATGTGGGCCTCTGTGCCAGCCTGCCTGCCTGCCTCAGGGGTACAGGAAACAACACTGCTTTTTCTGTCCACTTTCTTGGGTCCTTGGGTTTGCATCACAAAAACACTGTACGCATGGTACAGGACAAAAACAGTACCCCCCCCCCCCTTTGTCCACACCCCCCCCCCCTAAGGGGGGGGGAACCGTCACTTGGCCCATGAACAATGAGAAATCAATAGGAAATCACAGGCGCTGAAGGCGCCGAAGACTTTTAGTCGGGTATACTAGAATTCAGGTGATTGTTGTGTGGTGTCCGTCCCCCCCCCTCCCCCCGGGGGTTGGGGGGAACCGTCATTTGGTGACAGTCCCCCACCCTGGGGGGGGGTGGGGACATGGGTGGGGGAGGGTACTCTGGATGCGCTTTTGTTGGGGGTGTGCAGGCCACGTTTGGGCTTCGAAGTTGGATGACAAGTGTGTGTAAAGTGTAGCGCAGCCGGGGCGTGAAGGGGGCCTGAAAGCCATTTGTTTGGATACCGGCAAATGCTCTGTCCGCGCACGACAACCTCTGTATTGTTGATTCTTTGAGCCCCAGGCTACAGCCTGCCAGTGAGGCAGGGGCAAGGACACTCTCAGTGTATGGGAAATCACGTCGAAGGGAGGTTGTTAGATCAGGCACAGGCATGGGCGCCATATTACCCCGTTTTGGGGGGTTATTCATGTAGCATACCCCAGTGTGTGAAATCTGATGTCTAACCTCCGATACAATCATCATTTTGGGAGACAACAATGTCCCCCAATCAATTTTTTCATTTTGCCCCCCCCCCCCCCAACCCCCCTGTACCTGGGAACTGCTTTTGGGGGGGAGGGCAAAGCTTACTTGGCCATAGCCAACACTGTGCGTCGATTTGGTTCCTGTTCCCATTCAACTTTTTTCTTCTATATGGACCCCCTACCAAATGATGGGCGTCCCAGTTTCTATCTCCATGTTTCCCAGATCGGCCCCAGCCAAGTGCCATTTGGGCACTACTTCAGTATATCGCGGGGAACACCCCAGCTTGACCCATCATTTTAAACATCCTTTTCCCTCCATTTTTAAGCAAGCCAAATCCATCCAAATTCGCTCCCGGCGAGAAGGGAAACTTTTTTGCGCGTCGCGCCGGCATGGGTTGGCTGAAAATTCCTGATTTCTGGGTGACCTCTGACAACCCCTGGGGACCCTTGGGCCGTTGTTGGGTGACCGTTTGGTTACAATGGGAGTACCATGATCTTCCTCAGAGCAATTTCAGCCTCAACATCACTCGCCTCTCTTCGAGGTGCCTCGAAGAGAGCAACAGAATTTCATCATAAAACGAATTGCCACGAAACAAAGTCCATCGCCAAATGCTTCTGGGGCGGTAATGCTGGTGTCCTGGTCTTTTGTTGGGCCACCGTAGCCGTGCCTCAGTGAGTGGATCACCGTGTGCCCGGCCGTAGCTGTGCCTGAGTTGCCGGACGACAGTGTTTTGGAGCAATGCCGTGTGCATCTCGTTCCCGGCCGCAGGAGGAGAAGAAGGTGGTAGAAGACGCCACGCGGCAGCAGCGGGAGGACGAGTACGAGCACCACCGCGCGGAGATGAAGCAGTACCAAAGGCTGCAGCTCATGGAGCGGGACCACGCCTATCTGCAGGCCCGGAAGGACCAGCTCCTGCGGCGCACGGCGTACGGGACGCTCTCCCCCAAGTTCGCCCGCACGCGCGTCCCCATGACCAGGGCCACCACCCCCACATCGTCCCGGCCTGCGTCCGCTCCGCCGGCCTCCGTCGCTCATGTGCACGCGGCGGATCGGCCGGTGTCCGCCCCCCCGGACGCCCCGTTGAATGTGCAGGCGGCCGACGAAGCCCTCCCGGCCATCGCCTTCGTGTCCGCCAACACGGGCCACGGGACCGCTCAGCCGGACGCCTCCGATGACGACGAACCGGTCGTGTCAATACAGTACTCCAGCATCTCCGTGGCCTCTGTGTCCGCCCTCTCTGCATCCGCGGTCTCTGCCAAGTCCAGCACCGTCAGCAAGTCCGATCAGGCGCAGCGGAGGTCATCCCTCTTCGGCCCCCCCCAACCCTCCCCAACCCTCCACAGCCCTCCGCACCTGTCTGTTTGGGGTCTTCTTTCGTGTTTTGCTTTGGGTCTGCGTGGCTCATGCAGGAATTTGCATCGTTTTGGTGCCATGAGGAGTCGCATATGTGTTTTGCGTCTGTTTTGCTGAGAGTCCAGGGGCGCTGATGTGTTGTGTGCATGGCGCCGAAATGCGATGCCTGTTTTTGTTTTGTGAAGTTTTGTGAAGTTTTGGAGCTCTCTTAGCTCTACAACGCTCCAGATCCCAATCGCGTGTACCACTGCCCATGTGCGCGGCGAATAGAGACCGGGGGAGCCAGTGTTGATGCTCCACAGCCCTTCCCCCCCGCGCACATCCGGCACACCCCTGCACAGCCTCTATGGCAATGCACACTCCACCCCACGCCCCTGTGCCTGCACAGCCACCCACACGAGTCCTGCCCGCCCCGCCCGCCCAGCCGTCCCACACATCCGTGCGTCTGCCCGTCTACACCCCCGCACGGCCTCCACAACAACGCCTCATGGGCCTGCCCTGCCCTGCACTGCACTGCCCTGCACTGCACTGCACTGCACTGCACTGCACTGCCCTGCCCTGCACTGCCCTGCACTGCCCTGCACTGCACTGCCCTGCACTGCACTGCACTGCACTGCACTGCACTGCACTGCACTGCACTGCACTGCACTGCACTGCACTGCACTGCCCTGCCCTGCCCTGCCCTGCACTGCACTGCACTGCCCTGCCCTGCACTGCACTGCACTGCACTGCCCTGCCCTGCCCTGCACTGCACTGCACTGCACTGCACTGCCCTGCCCTGCACTGCACTGCACTGCACTGCACTGCCCTGCCCTGCACTGTACTGCACTGCACTGTACTGCAGTGCACTGCACTGCACTGCACTGCACTGCACTGCACTGCACTGCCCTGCACTGCACTGCCCTGCACTGCACTGCCCTGCCCTGCACTGCACTGCCCTGCACTGCACTGCACTGCACTGCACTGCACTGCACTGCCCTGCCCTGCCCTGCCCTGCACTGCACTGCACTGCCCTGCACTGCACTGCACTGCACTGCACTGCCCTGCCCTGCACTGCCCTGCCCTGCCCTGCACTGCACTGCACTGCACTGCACTGCACTGCCCTGCACTGCACTGCACTGCCCTGCACTGCACTGCACTGCACTGCACTGCACTGCACTGCCCTGCCCTGCCCTGCCCTGCACTGCCCTGCCCTGCCCTGCCCTGCCCTGCACTGCACTGCACTGCCCTGCCCTGCACTGTACTGCACTGCACTGTACTGCAGTGCACTGCACTGCACTGCACTGCACTGCACTGCACTGCCCTGCCCTGCCCTGCCCTGCCCTGCACTGCCCTGCACTGCACTGCACTGTACTGCACTGCACTGCCCTGCCCTGCACTGTACTGCACTGCACTGTACTGCACTGCACTGCACTGCACTGCACTGCACTGCACTGCACTGCACTGCACTGCCCTGCACTGCACTGCACTGCACTGTACTGCACTGCCCTGCCCTGCCCTGCCCTGCCCTGCACTGCACTGCCCTGCACTGCACTGCACTGCACTGCACTGCACTGCCCTGCACTGCACTGCACTGCACTGCACTGCCCTGCCCTGCCCTGCACTGCCCTGCCCTGCACTGCCCTGCCCTGCCCTGCACTGCACTGCACTGCACTGCACTGCACTGCCCTGCCCTGCCCTGCACTGCCCTGCCCTGCACTGCCCTGCCCTGCCCTGCACTGCACTGCACTGCACTGCACTGCACTGCACTGCACTGCACTGCACTGCCCTGCACTGCACTGCACTGCACTGCACTGTACTGCACTGCCCTGCCCTGCCCTGCCCTGCCCTGCACTGCACTGCCCTGCACTGCACTGCACTGCACTGCACTGCACTGCACTGCCCTGCACTGCACTGCACTGCACTGCACTGCCCTGCCCTGCCCTGCACTGCCCTGCCCTGCACTGCCCTGCCCTGCCCTGCACTGCACTGCACTGCACTGCACTGCACTGCCCTGCCCTGCCCTGCACTGCCCTGCCCTGCACTGCCCTGCCCTGCCCTGCACTGCACTGCACTGCACTGCACTGCACTGCACTGCACTGCACTGCCCTGCACTGCACTGCACTGCACTGCACTGCACTGCACTGCACTGCCCTGCCCTGCCCTGCCCTGCACTGCACTGCACTGCCCTGCACTGCACTGCACTGCACTGCACTGCCCTGCCCTGCACTGCCCTGCCCTGCCCTGCCCTGCACTGCACTGCACTGCACTGCACTGCCCTGCACTGCACTGCACTGCCCTGCACTGCACTGCACTGCACTGCACTGCACTGCATTGCCCTGCCCTGCCCTGCCCTGCACTGCCCTGCCCTGCCCTGCCCTGCCCTGCACTGCACTGCACTGCCCTGCCCTGCACTGTACTGCACTGCACTGTACTGCAGTGCACTGCACTGCACTGCACTGCACTGCACTGCACTGCCGTGCCCTGCCCTGCCCTGCACTGCCCTGCACTGCCCTGCCCTGCACTGCCCTGCCCTGCCCTGCACTGCACTGCACTGCACTGCACTGCACTGCCCTGCCCTGCCCTGCACTGCCCTGCCCTGCACTGCCCTGCCCTGCCCTGCACTGCACTGCACTGCACTGCACTGCACTGCACTGCACTGCACTGCCCTGCCCTGCACTGCACTGCCCTGCACTGCACTGCCCTGCACTGCACTGCACTGCACTGCACTGCACTGCCCTGCACTGCCCTGCACTGCCCTGCACTGCACTGCCCTGCCCTGCACTGCACTGCCCTGCACTGCACTGCACTGCCCTGCCCTGCCCTGCACTGCACTGCACTGCACTGCACTGCACTGCACTGCACTGCACTGCACTGCACTGCCCTGCCCTGCCCTGCACTGCCCTGCACTGCACTGCACTGCACTGCCCTGCCCTGCCCTGCCCTGCACTGCCCTGCCCTGCACTGCACTGCACTGCACTGCACTGCCCTGCACTGCACTGCACTGCACTGCACTGCACTGCACTGCACTGCCCTGCACTGCCCTGCACTGCCCTGCACTGCACTGCCCTGCCCTGCCCTGCACTGCACTGCACTGCCCTGCCCTGCACTGCCCTGCACTGCACTGTACTGCACTGCACTGCACTGCACTGCACTGCACTGCACTGCACTGCACTGCACTGTACTGCACTGCCCTGCCCTGCCCTGCCCTGCCCTGCCCTGCCCTGCACTGCACTGCACTGCACTGCACTGCCTTGCCCTGCCCTGCCCTGCACTGCCCTGCCCTGCCCTGCCCTGCACTGCCCTGCCCTGCCCTGCCCTGCCCTGCCCTGCACTGCACTGCACGGCACTGCACTGCACTGCCCTGCCCTGCCCTGCACTGCACTGCACTGCCCTGCCCTGCCCTGCACTGCACTGCACTGCCCTGCCCTGCCCTGCACTGCACTGCACTGCACTGCACTGCACTGCACTGCACTGCACTGCACTGCCCTGCCCTGCCCTGCACTGCCCTGCACTGCACTGCACTGCACTGCCCTGCCCTGCCCTGCCCTGCACTGCCCTGCCCTGCACTGCACTGCACTGCACTGCACTGCCCTGCCCTGCCCTGCGCTGCGCCCTGCCCTGCCCTGCACTGCACTGCACTGCACTGCACTGCACTGCACTGCACTGCACTGCACTGCACTGCACTGCACTGCACTGCAGTGCACTGCACTGCACTGCACTGCCCTGCACTGCACTGCCCTGCACTGCCCTGCACTGCACTGCACTGCACTGCACTGCACTGCACTGCACTGCACTGCACTGCACTGCACTGCACTGCCCTGCCCTGCCCTGCACTGCCCTGCACTGCACTGCCCTGCCCTGCCCTGCCCTGCCCTGCCCTGCCCTGCCCTGCCCTGCCCTGCCCTGCCCTGCCCTGCCCTGCCCTGCCCTGCACTGCACTGCACTGCACTGCCCTGCCCTGCACTGCCCTGCCCTGCCCTGCCCTGCACTGCACTGCACTGCACTGCCCTGCCCTGCCCTGCCCTGCCCTGCCCTGCCCTGCACTGCACTGCCCTGCACTGCCCTGCACTGCACTGCCCTGCACTGCCCTGCACTGCACTGCACTGCACTGCACTGCACTGCACTGCCCTGCCCTGCCCTGCACTGCCCTGCCCTGCCCTGCCCTGCACTGCACTGCACTGCACTGCCCTGCCCTGCACTGCCCTGCCCTGCCCTGCCCTGCACTGCACTGCACTGCACTGCACTGCACTGCACTGCACTGCACTGCCCTGCACTGCCCTGCACTGCACTGCACTGCACTGCACTGCACTGCACTGCACTGCACTGCACTGCCCTGCACTGCACTGCACTGCACTGCACTGCACTGCACTGCACTGCACTGCACTGCACTGCCCTGCACTGCACTGCACTGCACTGCACTGCACTGCACTGCACTGCACTGCCCTGCACTGCACTGCACTGCACTGCACTGCACTGCACTGCACTGCACTGCACTGCACTGCACTGCCCTGCACTGCACTGCACTGCACTGCACTGCACTGCACTGCACTGCACTGCACTGCCCTGCACTGCACTGCACTGCACTGCACTGCACTGCACTGCACTGCACTGCACTGCACTGCACGTCACGGCCCGGCGCCGCGGTCCGGGGCGGCTCAGCACGGCCCTGCACGATCCCCATGACAACGCTCGTTCTGCCGCACAAGGCCTCACCCGTCGCACGCTCACTCCCCCGGCCCCTCTGCAATTCCTCAGGTCCGTCAGCAAGTCCGCCGCGTCCAACAGAAGCGCAGATGTCAGGGAAGCGGCCGGTTCGCAGAATGTGAGCGAGTCGAGTCAGCGGGGCCATTCCAATGCCTCAAGCCACTCGTCGGGCAGCAAGCGAGGGGACCGTCGCGCGTCCAGCACGCAGCCCTCCGCGGGCCGCCGCACTTCCAGCACCGCCAGCGATGGGTCTGCAGCGCCAAGTGTGCCTAAGGACAGCCCTCGGTCTTCGAAGGACAGCCCTCGGTCTGCGAAGGACAGCCCTCGGTCTGCGAAGGACAGCCCTCGGTCTGCGAAGGACAGCCCTCGGTCTGCGAAGGACAGCCCTCGGTCTGCGAAGGACAGCCCTCGGTCTGCGAAGGACAGCCCTCGGTCTGCGAAGGACAGCCCTCGGTCTGCGAAGGAGAGCCCTCGGTCTGCGAAGGACAGCCCTCGGTCTGCGAAGGAGAGCCCTCGGTCTGCGAAGGAGAGCCCTCGGTCTGCGAAGGAGAGCCCTCGGTCTGCGAAGGAGAGCCCTCGTTCGGATGACTCATCCAGTTGACCTGAGCCCCTTGAATTGGGCGGGCGGTGCTGCCAACCCCCCCCCCCCCTTCCCGCTTATCCCCCCCCCCGATTGGATTTATCATGGATTGATGGTGGTGTTGTTACGTGTAATTTTTGAAAGTACGGCTGTTGTGGTGTCAGCTGTTGGTTTGTATGGAAATGAGCGTATCTGCGGTGACTTGGCATGATTTGTTTGCCTGGAAGGGGACTGGCGACAGGGCTGAGTACCAATCCCCAAAGGTGCATGTTCTGAGCATGGGTCGTGCATATGGGTCGCTGCTCTGTGCAAACAACAACGGGTGTTCTTGTGTTTTTTCCGCACATTTTGGTGCCTTGGCCGTTGTTTGCTGTTTTCTTTGACAAGTAGCTGAGCTGACTTGGGCATCAAGGTGCGTTTAGGCACAAGTACTACCGATTTTTGCAAAGTTTGCTGTTTTATAGGCGTTTCCCAGGTGTATGCCCGAAAGCTACCCCTTTTTTCCAACGCCTGTCAACAAACTCGCCAAAGCAGCCCGATCTGCCTAGCAAGTAGAGCTCAAAACCCCCCGCAGCCGATAGTCGAGAAACCCCCATCGCATACCGAAGTTTTGCTATCTCTCTCTTTGCGACCTCGTATGCAAATGTAATGCATCGATGTTCGCGCGCCGTGCTCCGCAGGCTGTGCACAAGAATGCAGACGGGGATGTTGTGGCGCGTGCCATTGTGGGGCCCCAACTGCTTCCAAGCTCCTACTTCGATTGTCCTCTCGTTCCCTGAGCTCTCTCTCCAGTCCGCACAAAGCTCTGGACAGCGAGATGGTCATTGTGTTCTGCCTTTTTGTTGATTTTCAGTTGGCAACATTGGAAGACCCACCGTGGGCCTAACTGGAGGAGGTGCAGTTTTGGGGGGATTCCTCCGAGAAAACATGGTCCCTTGTGAGGGCGCAAAGGCATCAAGAGCACAGACCTTTTGCTCTGCGCTCAGTTTCCGAGCTTGGACCTGAGCAAAGCCTTGCAGAAGCGCTGGGTGGGGGCGTGCAGCTTCGATGCACGAAGCCAGCCAGTCAACGTGCCTGTGGCGCCTCGGGTCATGCCTTCCTCCAACCAGCCAGCAGGCCACAGGCGTGCACCTGCGACCTCCGAACCGCTCATGGAGGAAGTCCTTCACAAGCAACCGTCACTCTGCCACGACCACCGTAAGCCCGTAAAAAAAAATACAATTTGCTGCCATGTTGAAGGCCCTTTGTCAGTTTTGATTGTCCCCGTGCGCTGCATGACCCCATGAGGAATTCCATGAGACATTCTGGTGCATCGGCCGCTCCAGTTGCGGTTTGCTCTTGGCGGAGGCTGTCCTGCAGTTCGGCGGTTGGTGGTGTTCCGTGGGACGGAAGTTGGCGAGGGGGCGGCAGTTGGGGTTTCGATTGACGCCTCTCACGGCGGTGCCGAATCGCCCCCCCCCCCCCTTTTGTTCTGCACGAAGGACAGCCTGCGTTTGCTGGTCTGCCGTGAGACCCATTCGTGCGCGCGTGTGCACACGCACCGCCCCCTCCTCCGCCCCTGTCAGTGACCGAGAGCACCCCCCGAACCTCACGGTCACCGCCGTGGCTGCATGTGAGGCCTGGCCGCCCCGGCGAAGTAGTGCACCGCCCCGGCGAAGTAGTGCAGACCGCGGGGGCAGGACTGTCATGCCACTCTGACCCACCCTTTCTCCCCAACCCCCGATAGACACTAACAGCCTCCAGCCCCAAAGGCAGGCCACACAAAGAGATGGCGGCGCTGACTACCCGCCCCCCCCCCCCCCTTCCCCCGCCCCTTGGGATACGGCGTGGCTCCCACAGGCAGTGGGGGTGTGTGGTCAGGCCCGACAAAAAAGGGCATGACCTGGTCAAGTATCGTGCCGTTGCTCTTACCATCATCCAATTCCTGATTTCCCGCTGCTTCACATCCAATCGCTTGGCCTGATGTGGCGGTGGTCACACGCAGCTCGCCCCCCCCCCCCCCCCCCGTGTGAGATCCATTGCCTGTGTAGTGCTGGTGTCAGTAGTCAACGGATGATGCAACGGGGTTATGGGTGCACAGAATGAATATCTGTGACCAACACAGGACAGCAGAAGCCTTTCATAGCCGCAGTGACGGCAGTCTCATGCCCCCCTGTCCCCATCTCTAACTGCAACCAGGGCTGTGTGTAAGGGAGGGCTCTATCCGAGGCTGGGGATGTACTCGTTTGAAACATGGCAGACAAATGGACTTGTCCACAGTTTTCCAAAGTCCTTCTCTCCGGAGTACGATGCCAAGTACGAAAAGGCAAGACAACACAATGACCATATAAGATCACGCCTCAATAACCCTGTTGTAACCCTGTAAAGAGTCTCGTTGTTGCCACTTAAACCGATCTCAGGCTGGACAGCCACTCCCTTGATATGAATGTCAACGTTGACAGCGCTGATGGGTTGCAGCAGTCCAGTGTGATGAAGTGGCTGCCGCAGTAATCTGGCCCCGGGGTTGGCTGGAGAAGCGGCAGCAGAGTGGAAATGCTACAAAAAGGGGCGGAAGGATGCAGCACACCTTTGGAGGCATTTTCGGCAAACTGCTTGAGTGGTGATGGGGCCAGTTTGTGCTGCTGGGGAGGGGAGTGAGGTCTGAGTAGATGAAGATATACCAGGTTCGCTGCTGGTTGGACTGGCAGCATTTAAGCGAGGGCCTGGGAGCCCCACCAGCACTCATGCACACCACTTTGTGTATTTGTGGATGCTGCCCAGGACCATTGCACCCCTGACAGATATCTCATTGGTATGTAAGAATCGTACCACAAGAGTAAATCTATGCGTCGTTGATTTGTCTGTTCTCTTTCCCTTCAGCCCGAAGTACTTGAGTACTTGAGTACAGAGACCGGGTTGTGAACCCGAGAGCCTTATCGCTACTCAGCGCAGGCCTGTTGCAAAAAAAAAAAGATTCAGCCCGAAGTACTTGCAGCATCGTTGTATGTATTGTGTGTCACTGTTGATCGGCGCATTCTGCCTTCCAGTGGTTGCCAAGTGGTGCTGTGTGCAGCATGTCCATGCGAGGCATGTCTCCAAAGCATGTCCCCACAGAACGTTGGAGACCGTGGGGCTGCTGGGGTAACCTCCCCCCCTCCCCCCCGCTTGTACAGCCTGACCCTCACCCTGACCCAAAACCATAACCCGAAGGTGGGGTTCATTCAGTCCGCCAGTACTGACCTTCAATTGTGCTTACACACAGCTCTGACGGCAACACTACTTCTCACGTTGATGATGGTGCAGTTTTCGCGGCCCCTCCCCTCAGCGCAGGAGATCGGCAAAGCACTTGCGTCCCTCTGACTTTGGAATGAACCCGACCTCAAATGACCCCCAGATCCTAAGCTTTTGTCCTGGACCCCGACCACGAAAGAATGGTATAATCTGTGCAAGAAACCCTCAAATGTACGCATGAATAGGCTTTCCCTGTTTCGGAACCATTGACCCCCAAATAGCCGCAGGAAAAGCGGTCTCCCTTGTTGCAGAGCTGATGGAGTCTTTTGTTTCTGTTTGTTTCGCTCTTGCTGTCCTGCAGATACACACAGTGCTGGGCAATCTTGTGTGTTGGACCAGCCACTGTCTCAGAAGCTGATGTTTGGGGATGCAAACTTTCTGCACCTGTAAATCACCGCAATTGCAATCGATCCTTTCCCGTTGTTATTTTTATGCAAAAGGGCGGGGGTTTCGCCCAGGGGCTAAGTCACTGCCAAATATTGTGCAGGGGAAATTTTTCGCCACCTCCGAAAACCTCAAAGCTTGACAAGCCCCACCGTTGCCTGCTCTTTTTGATCTCCTACGGTACTTCTCTCTTCTTTGCAAGATTGCAAACACTGGCAGAGTTGGAGGTGGCACACGGGTGATACTCGCAGGCGGCCCTCAACCATGGCTTCCTTTCCTGCAGCATGCATTACCCCACCCCGCCATCCATCTCGATGTTGCTGCCAACAAGCCACAGCTGCTCGATATTTTCTCTGCTGCCATGCCCCCAAAGGTGCGGCGGCGGCGGGGGGGGGGGGGGAGGCTCTGCGGGAGCATGTGATGCAGCGCCACTGTTTCAGGCAACTGGGGGGCACACTGCACGAGTGGAAAGAGAATCGTTGGAAGTGTGGACCAGTGCGTTTTTGTTTCCGGGACCATAGCCTCAAAAGGTGCGTGCGTTGCATGCTCAGCGCAAGTAATGTAACTCGAATGAGGGGGCGGGGTTTTCACCGGAACTGAGGAATGAAGGGGTAATCAATTGAGTTATCAGCTGGAAAACTGAAGCCTGATTTCGTGAGATGTGCCATTCTTACGCGCGTAGAAATTACGGCACCAATCCAAACTTAGCGCCCCCCGAGCCCCGGGCCCCTTTTCCTTATCTCTCATCCTCCAATCAGCCCAACGCGTTTACCGATAGTGTGCGCCCCTCATCTGTACTGTGTGCTCGAGTGATCTTGACCGAGTGCAGCTGTAGCAATGGCCCCCAAGTGCACACCCACTGCTCGTTTCGGCCACCCTGTTCACTGTGGACTCCCAAGGGACGGTTACGGCCACAGCGCCCACAGCGCGCAGTGAATCCCGCGGAAGCACTTGTCTGTGGAGCACCCTGACCTCCGACTGCGCGACCAACGTGACCCCCTTCTTCGTCGATTGTCATGAGAGGACCCATGTGCAGAAGTGTTCAGGTTGTTGGAGGCTGTTGTCACTCATGGGAGGTGGGACACATGATACCTCAGATTGTCGGGGGGGGGTCAGTCCAGCCCCCCTCAACTGCTGGTGTTTGTATGTGACAGCCGTTGGGCATGGGGCCGCTGGGTTGGCAGTAGGGGCCAGAAGGCGAGGGCGTGTTCTTACATTGTGTGAGGTCAGGCATCGCCTTTCTCACACCCCCGCATGCCCATGACCCTCCACCAACCATCCAGCCAGCTACCTTGTGGGCGTAGCGGATGCATCCCTCACCCCCCCCCCCCCCGGTCCATCCCGGGGGGGGGCTGTCACCTAATGACGCCCCCCCCCCCCCCAGCCCCGGGGGGGACGGACACCACACAACAGTCATCTGAATTCTACTATACCCAACTAAAAATGTTCTTCGGCGCCTGTGATTTCCTATTGATTTCTTATTTTTCATGGGCCAAGTGACGGTCTCCCCCCCCCTGGGGGGGGACCGTCACTTTAGGGGGCTGGACAAGCCGCGGGGGGGGGGGGGGCACACATACGTTTCAGCAACGTTTTTCCTCATTCTGTGCCCCCTGGGCTTTTCTGAGAGCGGGAGGTCCACTCGGACCCTGTGCGGCACGTTGTTTGAATCTGAACGTTTTTCACCATCTGCCGACAGCATCCGCTCTGTTTGATGGTGCGTACCTCAAAGAAGGAACGAGATGCCAAGGCCCCAGGTTTAAGCGCACTCACACTATGGGGACTGAGCGTATCAGGCCTCGGATGCACTTTCACTGACCCCTGTCTCCAGAACACTGTTGTGGGATTCACACATGTCGAACGTTGACCAACAACAAAAGCCGACCCATTGCCCTCTACCACCACTGCCACCTCCGGACACCTTCTTGGCTCGGAATGCATCCCTTTGCTGACCTGCTGCCCACCAACCACAGCTGCCGTTTGCTTACCAGTCATGCTGCTGACCTGATATCCCTCTCAGCCCCCCCATTCAACATGTCAATAGTCTTGTATTGGTGGCCTGTGCGGCTCGACCTCCACTGCCGGAGACTTTGCAAGTCCTGGGCGAATCATATCTGTTGGCAGTCAATGCATGTGGGTGGGGCATGGGGAGAGTCTGATGGACGCAAGGTTCTGTGGCAAGCGAGTCCTGCTGTAGCCCCCCCCTCCGTGAGGGATCCCTTCCTCAGAAGGCACACACATACACCCGGAAGTACCAACCGGCATACTCCCTCAGCCCTTGTGGCGCCACCCCCTCTCTGCGAGAACAACGCTCCTGTCAGAACAACAGTAGGTGTTGTTCCCACAACTGTTGGAACCATGTCCCACTCTGTAGGACATGGCTCCATAGGACACTGGACATAGGACATATGCTGTACTGGATGGTGTGCCCTGCCAGCAGGTATGAAACGTCTTGGTCCCATTTCAACACACTCAGCCTGTGGGGATTTGTTGTTGTCAAGCCTTGGATACACGTGTTGTTCCTGAGCACTTTCTTGCATTCATGCCAGCCTGGCATGAATGGCACACTCCGAAAGTCGAGCAAAAAAGAACCATGTCCTACTTTGCCCTTTACAAGTACCTTCCCTTGTCCACAGAACACTGAGTGCTCGAAGGGGGCCTCAGTCCAAACAATTTTGGTGGGTCTTCATTACCAGGTGTATCTCCCTGGGGTAGCAAGAGATCATGGCCATGGGACCTTCCACACAACAACTCAGCTCCACGTAATGCAAAGACCTAGACGTTGTGTAGGCCTTGGGCAGATCCACGAGCCAATTTAGCTCCCACCCAAGAGTGAATAGACCCTTGAGCAAGGGCATGTACGATTCAGAAAGCTTTAAAGAAGATCTCGAGCTTGAGTTGGGCCGCACCCAGGCAACCACACCGAGGCCGTCCTACGACAGAACTAACCCCTAAGGAAACAACAGCGGTCATCTCCCGGTCACTGCATGATGGGGCGGGTAACCATTGACCTAGGACAGGCCCAGATTACGATCGTAATTTTTCGTAATTTTCGTAATTTTCGTAATTTTTGTAATTTTCGGCGATTTTTTTATCGTTTTTGGTGCTGCGTTGTACGGTGCGTCTCTCCTCTCCACCTCACTGTCACTGTGCCCCCTCCCCCTTTCCCCTTCCCTGTCCCCTTTGCCCCTTCCCCATTGCCTTCTCAGCCCACAACCCCTTTGTTGTGTGTGCATGCGTGGCTGTGATGTTTATGTGGCAGGCAATTTTTTCCCCCTTTTCGCTCTTTGTCTCCATGGGCAAAAAGAAGGGAACGCTATCCTCTGCCAAAAAAAAGGACATTGGCCCCTGGATCCCCCCTGTTGCTCATTTCTGGCCTCTGGACCCCCCCCATGTTGCTGATTTTTGCCATGTGGACCCCCCTGTTTGTGCCCCAACTTTGCAAGTATTTGATCCCAAGCAATTGCCACTCCGGGATACAACGTGGGAGAAAAATAAGGAGATCTTTGGTTTCTCCGACACAATGCGGGCTGACTGGGAACTCTATGTCAACATGGACAGCCAGAAGGCCAAGCAAGTTGAGGATCCAATGTAGTTTTGGTCAGCCCTTTCAGGTCCACTGTCGGAACTGGTGGTGGCACTACTTGGGATACCAGTGACCAGCGCGGATGTGGAGCGCTCATTCAGCCTTGCTGGTTTGCTGGATGACCCGAATCGGGGCAACACTGCGTCGATGTGCCGTGGCACTCTTCGTGAATGGCGACGTTGAAGGACGTTTCTAGTGGCTCGACTTCCACGTCTTCCCTCGTCCTCCACCTCTTCCCTCGTCCTCCACCTCTTCCCTCGTCCTCCACCTCTTCCCTCGTCCTCCACCTCTTCCCTCGTCTTCCACCTCTTCCCAAACCCTTGAGTGCCGGGGTCCCTCTTCTTCCTCTACAAGGCCTCCCCTACATGCAAACATCCTCTTCCCCGGATCGTGTTCTTGGATCCAAACCAAGCGTAGGGGGAGGAAGCGGCCGTGGGCGGCCAGTTTTCGATGCCGCGGACCAAGAGTGGAGGGTCCCCTTTTTTTTTTGGTCCACATGCTCACTTCTCTAAGCCACCGCGTCCCTACATACACAACAATCATTGAGATATGCACGTCCCTTGCCCCTATTGCCAATTTTTAGGCTTGAAAACAAGTGAAAACATGGGACGGTAGGGTAGTGAATGCTCCCGAAGCATCGTAACGAAATCGTAAAAAAACGCCGTAAAATCGTAAAAAAAATGCCGTAAAATCGTAATAAAAAAATTCGTAATCTGGGCCTGTCCTAGCATTGACTACAATGCAGATCCCACCACCAACAGGTGGTACACTGACAGCTCCAAATGACATGGGCCCACAAGGGGGGGGGGGCAGGGTTATTTACAACGGCCACTTCCATGCAACCTTCCATGTACACGCACCCCAGGTCTACAAAGTAGAAACAATGGCTTGCCATTGCATCTGACATGGCCTAGGAGTGCGACGAAATCCTCTAGGGGGTAGTCAAGGCTACACCTGTGCAAAGACCAAGACTACTACGATTTGAGTGGCCACAACGTGACAACAAAACACTTAGGCGTGCGGTGGACACATGGACACCGGGTGCTGCACCAAGAAAATACCTACAAAGACAACCAAGACATGACGGGCAATAATGATTCCGACTGCCTAGCCAACCTCGGTGACAACTTGCCTGCCGATGAGCCACACTTGCAGCCCCACAACATCCTAATTCACGGGCGCGTCATGCCTACAACAGCAAAATCATGGATTACACAATTTCACCCTCAGAAACTTACATGAGACGTGTAGTCAATCAGACGTGCACTCAAGCAACTAGCTCCAACTTAAACACCATCGCCTACTAGCCTGCTAGCCATGGCTGTGGTGGCAGGTAAGGAGGTATTGTATTGGGGCCCTTGGGAACGTCTCCCAACTCTATGCGGTTCATGTCGCGAACGCCATGCATGGACGGTACAAATGCACCTTGCCTTTGGTGCCTCTTGGTCCAAATTTTGGATCGAGTTGCTGCGCTGGTGGAACGACTAGGAACTTGTGGAAAGCAAATGGTTTCGCAGAGCCACAGAACATGACATATGACTGTGTGCTAAGCTTGTGATCCCCACTTAGTAGTCGAGGCGTTCCCGCACACGGAGAGGTACAAAATTCGATCCGTGGTGAGTTTGTCCCGATTCAGAGCCATACAGGGTGCGCACTTTGTCAACCAGCAAAGAATCGCATGTTGCCAGCAATGGTGCAGCAATGGTGATGGCATTGGGCATTGGTTGTTGGTGGTCTGGCTGCAATCACTAGAGCTACTGTACCCGCAGATGCTACGTGCACTGCATCTAGTGCAGGAAAACGAGCGCAGGAAATCTGTACCTACCAGTTTTCCTGAGCTATTTGGACTGGGTGCACTGCGGCAGCAGGCAGTCGAGAGCAAGTCTCAAATTGCTTTCAAGCATGACCTGCCATAAAATTGAGGCTGCTGTGTACTCCTTGCAGCCCGTGCTAGGGAAGCAACCAGTCCGTGCACTGTGCAACGCAACTCACGCTTTCATACATGTTGTGCACTAAACTGTGTCTATTGATAAGCACGCCTCGTGGGACGTCCGGTGGGAATTTTGCATACCCAGTGTCCCACCTCCCTCCAGCAGGGAACACAACCTCTGAAATTCAGTGTTGGGGCGACTATTCGGTCTCATTTCCGACGTCGCCCACAAGAAACGCATGCGTGGCATCAGGTATTGTCAGGTATCGGTGCAGTTCATCAACATGGACACAGGGGAGGTGTACCAGCATCACATGGGGCTGTTTGCCCCAAAGTACGACACCTTCTTGAAACTGGGTACACCAGAAAAAGCAATCGTCCGCTTTCTGGAAAAGCATGTCGGTGCCAAGAGGATTGCAAGCCAAATCCGGAACGAGCTGCAATTTTTGCTGGGGCACGCTGCTGATTGTCTGCCAATTGAGTCCATCCCGAGCCATTTGATTATCATTGCCACATTTTTGGTCCACCAAAGGGGGTGGGGTCTGCTGGTTTCTACGCAAAGCTGTCTTTGTTGCAGGATTGTTCTGCTGGTCCCCCATTCTCTCTTGATTCATTGGGCCAGCAATGCATGTGGACCCACTGTCACTACCAGGAGAGAAACCCAAAACCGTTTTTGGCTGTGCAGCCCAAGACCTTGGTATATAGCACGAGATACCAGTCGTTCTTTCTCACCCTGTGACTGCACGACCCAGCCGCGCTTGTCTTGGCATACATGCCTTGAAGTACTGCCGTTGCTGGCATTCAGTCTATTCACTGCTTTTCACGGTGCCAAATGCCAAATGCCCCACCACGGGGGAAACTTTCCTTGGTTAGTTTGCTGGGGTGTGGTCGTTCTTTGACTGGGGGTGCGCCGGCTGGACGTCGCCCTTTGCCCTGACTCTGCGTGCTTGGTAGCTTGGCCGACCTGCCTGTGCCAGGGACGAGGCAGCACTGTGACGGTTGAGGGTGATCTGGCAGTCCAAGAACGCCTGTCACGGAACAAGAAGCTCTGAGAGAAGAAAAAAGGGGGGAAAGTGAGCGCACTGAGCAAACGCAAGAGAACGATCGCCTCACTGTCGACCTTCCTGTCCTCTGACGAACATCTAGTCTTTGCGGTGTGGGACCGCAACTCCCGTACCTCAAGGTCACATTTGCTTTGGGTTACAATTTTCTTCTTGTCAATCCATGTGGACAGGGATAACCGACCCATTGCTTGCCCAGTGCACGGCCGATGGTGAGATGCCCTTCCTTTACAAATGCGAAAGTGGTACTGAAACAGGCCTTTGTCGGGACTCAAATGGATCATCAGGGGCTTTGAAGCAGCCCAAGGCTGTCAATGGGCACCTCTTTTTGACTGATTTCGGCGTCAAATCCGCCCCTGTGAATCAACCCATATTTTTCTTAAATATTTCCCTTGAAAACACTACCTAGTGACCTATGTTCCTCTTCCATGCAACTGTGTGCAATTTTGTGACAGAGATGGTTCTCGTTATTGTGGCAATACTGGTAGCATGCACACCAAGGCTATCTCCATTTTCGTGATTGTCATCCTCAGAAGTTTGAGAACTGAAGGTATGCTGTGGTACATTCGATTGATTCTTCAAGGTTTTGCTCGCTTTGGAGGCTATTAAGGGTGCGGACCCTGTGAAATGCGGATGAATGGGGGTGTTTAGTACGTTTATCCAAGCCATAGCCCCCAAATCGCATGGCAGGTGAGGGGAATATCCACCATGATGGGAGAGAACAGCGTTTTCTTGCCAAAGGGAGTTGGCATAGCACAGACCATGAGGTTGTCTACACGATGGTGCACTGGGAAGGTATTCCGGCACCAGCAGGTGCCCAGGCCAACAGTTTTTTCCAGATTTTCCCCCAAGTGCTCAAGGGGCTGTAGAGGCTTCTGCAGGAGAGTGTAGGACTTGTGTAGTGTTGAGCACGGGGAGGTTGTAGGTGTGCACAGGGACATATGCGGGCAATGTGCGCATCGATGGACAGTGCGGAGGAACCCACATGAACACATACAAAGCCGATCGTTGGGAGCAATGCGCGGTTTGAACAAATGGGTGGCTGCCCTGAACGTGGCAAGCATGAGTTGCTGGTGTTGGGCAGTCTCTTGTGACGAGACTCCACTCAGAGGGATGAGTGTGTGGAGGTGTGTGTGGGTGTGTGTCGATCGTTTTCTTTTGATTGCTCATCTGGCCTAACGAGTTATTTGGAACTGACAGATCGGTGCTCGTTGTGCCCGCCGTGCAACCATCATCTATGTGTATTCACCTTGGGCGGTTGTGTTTGTCTGTGCGTGCTATAGTTCGTACCCCCCCCCCCCCCCCCACCCTGTTGTATAAGCCACGCCCTTGTCCAAGCTACAGACCCGGATGCGGCTGGGGACCGAGCAGTTGCCCTTGCCTTTGCCCTTGCCCTCCCTGCCCCCCCCCCCCCCAAAAGGGTGTGTGTGTGTGTTCCACTGTTCCAATGCCCCGGTTGGTATGCTACAGCTGCCTCGTACGAGGTGACCCCCCCTCCCCTTTGCACAAGCTCTGCCTTGTCTAAGCACGGGGACCCGTCTGACCGTTGTTTTCCTGACTTTCAGTGTGCTTGCGCAAGGGGGAGGGGTGGTAGTTATGGGTTGGCATCTGTGTACGTGCAACCTAGCACGCCGAGTCCCACACAGCCAACCCATGGCAGGGCCTTTCATGCGTGTTCTTTGGCACCAAATCGACGTACAGGGGTCTGCTGAGATGTCCCATGCAAGGCTTCATGGGAATGGGCCGAGGGGTCAATGCGGAGGCGTTGTGTTGTCTGCCCTTTCTGTTCTGCTGCAGGACAATGTTCTGCTCTGGAGCTGTATGGAGCCCCACATCAGCAAGTCTTTTGCAATGGCTTTTACACAAAAACTGCCAATCACGTGGGGGGCCACTCTGTCTACTACAAGTAAGACCCTGGACAAGCCGTGCGATATGTCTACTGGGTAGCTTCATATGGAGGGCCACACACACAGCGATGGCTGTGTGATGATGACCAGGACCCCCAGCAGATGCTTGGGTATCTGCCAAGTCGTAAACCAGTTGCTGTGGAGTTCAAATCTGCCAATTGGAGGGGCGACAACGATACATGGGTGACTTCATTCAGTCAAATCCGGTGCAAAGGTATGTGCAGCAGTGCCTTCCTGGCCGAATGCGCCATTTGTAGTCAGCCCTGAGAAGTTTGTTCCAGGGAGGGTTATGCAAGGCTTCTTTTGAACGGCTGTGTACCAATGCCGAGATAGTGAAGAAGGCAACACTGTCCGTCACATCAAATGATCTGATTACAGAAGTGATGTATTGCAAGCAGGCTTTGTTTATAAGGAATAATACGTAAGGGGGGGGGTCTGGGTGGGTCCCACAAAGGGCCGCTTATTCAAACTTGATTTTCCCTCAGCCACATTTTGGCTCAAGATTTTCTTTGGGTGGGTGGGTCTCAGAGCCACAGACCCCCCCCCCCCCTTCTTATAAAGAAAGCCTGATTGCAAGTGCAACGACCCCTTGTTGGAGACCGGGGGAGCCTTTTACGCACATCGAATCGGATCGAATCGAATCGGATTCCGAGGACCGGCGTAGGACCGCCTTCTCAGGATTTATCCATGAGACCTGCTGCAGTACACTGAAGGTTGTGAGGATTGTTGAGGGGACATGATCATTGAGGATCCAATGCTGTAGGTCGAATGAGGGTTGTGGAGGGTCACACCAGTTAATGAATGTTGTTGAGCCTGGTGATTTCTTTTGCATGTTCAAGCCTTTCTTTCGTGGAGCTCGTGACAGATGCATCCACACCCGTGGGCGTGCCAGTGGTCGTGACAGTGCGCAATGACGTGGCGTTTTCCATTGGGTTTGAGCAGGTCGACAGCCAAGGAAACCTGGCGTTTGATGAGGTTGTGGCACCGGAGAGCGAGTGTGTCCAACAGACGTCTTCCACACAGCCGTGGCGCCTGAGCAATGCCACGACCGGAACACAGTTGTTGAGGGTCCGATTCACGAAGAGTGGAGACACGGCTGCAAAGACTCTGCTTGCCCTCGCTGGTGCCGCCTTTTGTTCCTCTCATTTGCCATCCCCATCAACCAACCAGTCACGCTGGACGTCCAACAGTGACCGAGCCCAACGCCACCTGGGCCTACCAGCCAGCAATATGACCACCAGTAAAGTCGCTATCGTAAGAGACACACGAGAGAACGTTCCGACGCAGGGCGCGCGCAGGGCACACTTTTGCTATCCGGTAGTCTTCGGGGGCATCACGTTCTGCACGTCCACGAACCCTATTCCTATGCTTCCCGTTATGACCCCTGATGCAGCAAGGGTTATGTAGCCACGCCATTCGTCTCTTAGCCACCCTGTGAAAGCAGAGGCATGCATTGTGCAAATTTCAATTTCCTCCTGAGGGCGATTTTTCTGATGTTGATGGGTGGGTTGGCCAGCGCTCCAGGCCTCCGCGCCCCCCCCACCCCCCGCCCTGAACATGCCCCGGACCCACTCATGGGTAACACTTGATGATCCGGACCCCTGGCCCTGTGGTACATTTCTCACGTCACTGGTAGTCAGCAGCGTCCAAACTTCACTGTCATGGGAATGACTGACCGGCCTCAGAACGCCAAGGGGCAGCAGCAGCACTTGTGAGCAGAGGGACAACTGTCCCACTCTCACCTCGTGAATACTTTCCCCCACTTCTAAAAGCTCAAACCCGGACCTTTGGTCACCCCATCACTGCCGATCCTCTTGTCGCTGCTGATTGTACTTCTCTCAGACGCTGATGTCAATCTGCCAAATACCGTCTATGACCTGTATATTGGCACCAGGGGAGGCCTTGCCGCAGCCTAAGGCGGGGCTGAAAGGGGGAGGCAAGCCCCCCCCCCCCCCTTCTTGACGCAATGGCATCGATTTTCATCCAACAATGATTTATGTTTTTGGGGAGATAGCATGCATTCTCGGTTGCAAATTTAGATGACGTTTTGGGCACAATGAAGCTGTCAGTATAGCCTGGCCATCCACAAAATCCTGGAGCGCAACGACCAATTGTGTCCTCCATCTCCTCATGGCCTTCCTGCAACTCAAACCACTGCATTCACCCAGATCTACCAACCGCACACTTAGTTAGCCTTTGTGGCATCCCCCCCCCCGTTCTTGTGCAATGTCCACCGCATTGCTCACCAGATGTTTCACCGCAGGTTTCAAGCTGAATGTACAGTCATGGTTGTGCTCAATCCGGTGCACGTTGCAGAAAGTGGGTTGCACTCCAATCAGTAGTCTCACTGTCGATTCTGTTGTGTTTTGAGAGCATTCGTTTTGCAGATGTCTTGTCCGACGCCGTTTCGCTCTTTCATTGCCATGCCCCCCCCCCCCCCCCAACCCCACCCACCATCCCAAAACCCACAAGTGTACAACTTCCACAGTCCGTTTCGTGTTTGCTGTGCAGACCCAGCGACGTGCACCGACGGCATGCAGAATCAAGGTGAGACCAGTGTTGATTGCGGAGGGCCTTGTGCACCATGCGGTATGTCATTTTGCAGTGCGTCATTTTTCGTTGAGTGGTGGGTGACAGTGGACTGATGCAGGACAGATCGGCTATTTTGGGGCAAGTCTAAATAGGGAGGGGTCAGTGCCGAACGGGTGTCTGCAATGATTCCACGGCCACTGCTGCATGCTTCACGCAATTCACCGGAACAAAACCTGCATTTTCAGCGCAAGTCTGGTGTCAGTACCCGAGGGCACAGGGATGCGCATGGTCGTCATGCACTTTTTCTGGAGGGTGCAGCACACATTGGTACCTTTTGTCACCTCCACTTCCAGAGCAATGCAATGCGTCGCTGCTGCTCTCTGGCGTGCCACATTACCAGTTCTGGTGCAACGGATTTTACACAAAGACTGCGCAGCAAGTGGGTGGGCACTGGGTCTACAGCAAATCGGACCCTGGACAGCCCGTGCGATCGCTCTGGTGGAACTCTTCAGACGGAGGGCGGTGGATTTGTGGCGACCCCAAAGACCCGAACCGGACTTTTGGCTATGTACCCAGTTACACTGAGAGCGCCGGGCGGTCCATCTCTGCCCAATGGAAGCTTGGCGGTGGTGCATGGATCGCTGCCCCGAGCGAAATCCAGTGCAAAGGTGTGGCAGTTGTACGGCGCCGAGTGACGCGCTCGTTCGTCGTGGATCCCGGAATTCGTTTACCCCGAGCCCTCTTTGTCTGAATCGGAGGAGGCGTGTGGTGATGCCATGGGCCGCGTCAGGATGCTGCCCTGGTAGGGATGGGTCTGGGAGTGGGTTGAGGTTGTGGCGACTGTAGAACGGAATGAAACGTTCGTTCGAGGCAGGCGGGGTCCGGTGCCATTTGAGAGAAATTCTTGCCACAGGGTGCCGTGCGATAAGTGTCTTGGGGATTCTCCGAGCGCCCGTATGATTATCCGGGTCCTATGGCCGACCTCCCTCCGCAAGATCGGCCCCGGGACCCGTCGTTCCAGGCGATGGTCCAGTTTACTACTCGGGTTCGAGCCCACATCCCCTTTGGGAGCAAGCACCGCTCATGCCACTCCTTGCGCTATTGGGGCATGCCGGCATTGTTTGGCAGGAACGAGAGGGCACCACTGCGGGCACGTGGTTTGTATCGAATTTCCTAAACCCGGCAGGGATACAGTAACAGCCCATGTGATTTGGTTGCGCATGCGCAGCGCAGCTTTTACGGCGACCTCGCACGAGTGGAAATGGTGATACATGATTGGGGGGATAATCCGGTTGTTCCCAGGATAATTCGTGTGCGTGGCGCAAGCCCCCCCCCCCTTTGTCTGCACGATCATGAGCCGGAAGGTTCTTGAGTGCTCACGTGCTATGGGATGTGGCTATGTGTCAGCATTCGTGCCGAGGTTGGTGGGTGGACAACATCTGCGATGCAGACTGTTGTGGTAGGTCTGATGGGGCGTGCAGTGTTTGATTGGTAGGAATGCGATGCCCCCTTCCCTCCGCCGACCCCCCATCATGGGGGGTGGGTCCGTGGTAAAACTGAGTAAAAATTTTTTTTTAAAAAATTTTTTTTTACTCAGTTTCAAAACTGAGTAAAAAAACAATTTGTTACTAAGTAAGTGGGGTTTCTACTCAGTTGCGAAACTGAGTAAAAAAGACGGCATGGGTGACGTAGCCACTTTGCCCACAAGTGGGTCACTTCTGATTTTGCCCCCCGCTCTGAAGCGGTGGGGATCCCCGAGACGGCAGGGGTGACGTAGCCACTTTGCCCACTTGTGGGCCACTTCTGATTTCCCCCCCCGCTCTGAAGCGGTGGGGATCCCCGAGACGGCAAGGGTGACGTAGCCACTTTGCCCACAAGTGGGCCACTTCTGATTTCGCCCCCCGCTCTGAAGCGGTGGGGATCCCCGAGACGGCAGGGGTGACGTAGCCACTTTGCCCACAAGTGGGCCACTTCTGATTTTGCCCCCCGCTCTGAAGCGGTGGGGATCCCCGAGACGGCAGGGGTCACTTTGTACTACAGTGGTTCCAAGTTGGCCCCCACACCCAGGACCCAGGCAATGCATTGGGAGGTGTCTCGGTTGTACCCCACGCCCAAATCTGCAGACCCCCCTGACACATGCTTTTTTTGCGATGGCACACCCGCCATAGCGTGCCAGGAATGTAAGGTTCTTCATTGTACCTTCCATACCACTGTCTTGTGTCAGTCCGAGATTTGTGTAGGATTGCGCCAATTCTGGGCGGCCAACGTTGCTGCTGCTGTTGTTGCTTTTGCTGCAGTTACTGCTGCCAATGCCACTCATGCCACTCCTGCCAATGCCAATGCCACTGATGACACCCGTCCCAGTGTGTGGATCTGTCGGAAGTGGTATGTGTTGCCTCCTCAATACCCCCAAAATGCTGATAGTCAATTGGAAAATGACCAAGCATTTTGCAGAAAGCTGCATTTGGAAAAGAAAGAAGATCTCTTTGAGAGATGCAAGCTGAATCCCACACCGAGAGGCAAGCCTCACTATAGAGATACTAAGGCCGACTTGATCTTCAAGCGTGTCTTTTGTAACTACTTGTAAGTAGTTGGCCCCACCCTCCCTCCCTCCTCTGTGCATGCATGCATACGATACTCAACCCTCTTTGGTGAAGTGGTTGTGTGATCCCTCCCTCCTCTGTGCATGCATGCATACGGTACTCAACCCTCCTTGGTGAAGCGGTTGTGTGATTCCTCTCTCCTCCGTGCATGATGGTTTGGCCCGGGTGGGGCGCCACTAACACAAGTGGCCGGGAATCGACCTGGGGGCTTTATGCCTTTAAACAAAAGAACCACCTACCATCAAAGTGTGCAGTTTTTTGTGCAATTTTTTTCAAAAAAAATTGTCCTTTTACTGAGTAAAAAATTTTTTTAAAAAAATTTTTTCAAAATTTTTTTTTACTCAGTTTTACCTCAAATCTACTCAGTTTTACCGCATTTTACTCAGTTTTACCTCGTCTGGTACTCAGTTTTACCAAATACCCCCCCATGATGGCGTTGCAGAGTCCGTTCCCTGTTTGCTGGTCAGGCCCTGCGACGTGCACTGACGGCATCCAGAATCAAGGTGAGATCGGTGTTGACTGCGGAGGACCCTGTGCACCGTGCAGTATGTTGGCGTTTGCACGGACCATGTTCAGTAGCTTCGGTGGGGGAGCACAGTGCGCGTGCGATGCGGAAACTGGCGTGCGGTAGGCCAAGGCAGCCATTGATTCCAAGTTTTTTTTTTACCCGTGCTGCCCATTTTTGAGTCCTGAAACAACCAGAGCCAGTTAAGAGTCCCTTGTGGTGTTTGCGGCGCGCCTTCCGAACAAGTCACCAGACAAGACCAATCTATCTAGTGCTCGTACCGTTGGTACGGCAGCGCGTTGGTACCGTAGTCTCTCCTTTGTAAATTGCGCCCCCACACTTAAGAACCCCAACCCCCCCACCTGGGCCCACTTAAGGTACCCCCCCTTCCCTACCCCTGTTTGGTGAAACCGCCCTGCAAAGAAAGCATGGCAATGGACTGTGGAACAAGGAAGTTTCCGTACTGAAAGGTGCTCAGTGTAGTTGTGCAATTTCTGCAAGGAAGTTGCAAATGCCAAGTTGCTTTTGCTTCTTGGCAGGATGTTCCTCCCGGGCCGAAGGCTTAGGAGGATTGACAAATTCAATCAAACGTATGTTGGGGTCAGCAGGGGCATCGCAGTCCTCATCGTGTTGAAGGGGGTCAAGTAAGTCATCGTCATCCATGTTGTTCACATCACGTCGCTCTTCTGCAGCCTCCAGTTCCTCAACAGCTTCAATGTCTCCATCAGATAAACTCCCCATATCTGAGCCATTTAATCCGTCGAACAAATCATCATCATTACACATCGAAAATCTGAGACCCATCTTCAGTAAAGGTACCTTTGGAAGTCAAAAATTTTCAGTTCGGGGAGGTTCCTGTGGGTATTTTAAGTTGGGGGGGGGGAAGCAAAAGAGCAACAACGCACCACATTCACCCCAGAACAACCCCAACAAACACCAGTGACAGGTCAGTTTGTAGATTTGGAGACATGTGAAAAAGTGCCCGGTGCCCCTGGTACCACCCAACTGCAAGTGGGACAACCCGACAGCCACAATGGGAGGCAGGGAGCGACATGCTGCCCCCCCGGCGCCGCACACCCGCAGCGGTGAGCATGCCAGCAGAAAAAGAAAGAGCCCGAAATTGGCAGGAACGCAAGCAGCAAAGCAACTGGGCACAGAGCCGCCCCACACACGGCAGGGAGACGAGCCCCAACAGGACACACAACAAGACACAAGGGAACCATGAGGTGCGAGCACTGCAGCAACCACCAAATGCAGCGCACGCCGAGCGAGCCATCAGCAAACACCCCCCCTCCCTCTACAAGGTGCCCACGTACTCCACAAGGGCGGGGGCTGCGCCCCGCGCTCCGGGAGGTGCCTGCCACGGGGGTGGCAACAGGGCCGTGAACAGCCAACCGGGCACGGGGCAGTCCACGTTGTGTGGAGATGTGAAATCCTCGTATGGGGGGGCAGGCGGGTGGGACAGGAGGGGGTGCGCGACATGGGCACCCAGGAGCGCCACCAGACAGGGGGAGGAGCAACACAGACACACAGAACGCGGGAGCCACACCAGGAGGGACAAGGGCGGGCACAGCAGACAAGGAGGAGGGGCACAGCAAGGCGGGAGAGGCAACTGGAACAGCGGGAACAGAGAACCAGAATGGAGCGGATGGCAGAGCGTGCGCATGGGAGGCAGCGACAATAAAGGGGATGGCCTGGCCAGCCAACCCCGTTGCTACCGGGTGCCAGGGCAACCCCTGCTCAACCGGCATAAGGTGGGGGGTGTCTCCCGCAGCCTAGATGGGCTGTTTGCGCAACAGGAGTGGGAGCCCATCAGGGGCAGACCAACCGTGAGGGGGAAAAGAACATATGGTGGACGGCCCGGACAGCGCGTGGAGGAACAGGGCACCTGGGCCGCGCAGAAACACAGCGAGGCAGGCGATGGACGGCCTGTGGACAGAGGTGTGTGGACAGCAAACACAGTCAAACGACCCCGGCAACAACCAGCACATCCTCAATACGCCAACTATTGGGCGCCGCTGACACGCAAACGGCACACCATGCCACATTCAGCACAGTCCCAACACGCCAACTACTGGGCTCCGCGAACGCGGAAACGACACCAGCAAGAGCACCAGCCGCAGCGGCCGACAGAAAGTAGCGACCCGACGCAACATGCGAAGGGAAGAACGGGTGACCGTCCAGGGCCCCGTAAAGGAGCAACAACCAGACGGAATGTCACACAGGGGGGCGTTCCCTACCGGGGGGGGGGGCGTTCCCTACCGGGGGGGGGCGTTCCCTACCGGGGGGGGGGGTGTTCCCTACCGGGGGGGGGTGTTCCCTACCGGGGGGGGGTGGTTCCCTACCGGGGGGCGTTCCTTACCGGGGGGGCGTTCCCTACCGGGGGGGGGGTGATTCGGCGATTCCCTACCCATTAGCGGCCGAGCGGCAGGGCAGGACGGCCCCTCATAGACGTTGGTAGGACGGCCAGGTTTTGGAGCAGGACAGTCCCTAATTGTTGCTGGCAGGACGGCCAGAGAAGCATCAGGGGTGGGGAGCAGGACGGCTCATTATGCACCCGCTGCGGCTCCCTTCAGGAGAGAACTGTTGATTCAACGTTTCTGTGATCATCCCGACACCCATCCGGATAGCACCATCCCGGGGAGGGGTGCCCTGTATTGGCTGGTCCTGGTGGTGGGGGCCCGCTCCGGCCCACAGGACAGAACAGAACAGGACGTGCTGATGTGGAGCGCTTTTGATCTGCGTGCCACCCCTTTTCATTCCACTCTCATCCACAAACGGCACCCCCCCCCCCCCCCAGTGCAGTGCCATGACCCAGGGGCATGTGCCGTTCCGGCGCATTGTTGAGCACGGGACTGAAACCACCTGCCCCTCTTCTGTCATTTGCAGAGCGATGTGCTGCTGCGCTGCGGCTCTCCGGCGCCCCTGCTCCCCATGGGCAGTGCAATGGAGTGTACTCCAAGACGTCTCAATATTTTCGGGACCATTCCATTTACCGCAAGCAGGACCCTGGGCAGGAGGTCCACTACCTCTATTGGGCACGCACACCTCGAGAGAATCATTTCATTTATCGCTGGATATGTGATTTTAGCTTGAAGCCTGCATGGGGCGGATTTTACGGCTACGTGCCGAGTTATACAGAAACTGCCACGCGGTCCACCGCTGCCCAATGGTACAACGACTTCAACGAATGGATTGTTACAACAAGTGAGATTGAGTGTGAGGGTGTGGCCAGCCGTGCCCCGCTGCTTGAATGACCACAGGGAGTATTCTGGCCCAGGTTGGAGAGTGTGTGTTGGTGGAGGTGAGTAGCTTTGGCAGACCGCAGGACGTCTGGGCTTCAGTCACCACAAACAATGTTGATGAAGTTGTCCGCCTGAAAACCCAAACCAGTGCGTACACCCAAAAGATTTAACCGACACACTTCCTCAGTCTCCATGGCACCCACTCCCCAATCCTCCCTAATCGGGTCAGTTGCCCCTCAACTGGCTCTCGCAATAGGTTTCCTCTCTTCCCTGTACCCCTGCTCCCTGTCATCTACCCCCCACCCCAACCGTTACCTCTCGGTACACTCCATGGCAGGTAGCGCTCATTAACTACTTCTGACTTGATCTCTTTCATGCCCCCTCTCTCCTGCCCGATTCCTTTCCTCCCCCCCCCCCCCCCTCCTTCTCCCCCTTCAGATCAAGCATCAGCCACTTGGTAGTACTGTGCGGCTACATCTGCGGTGGCAATAATGTTCCAGGGTACAAGGGAAAACAAATGATGCCCAAGGCTGCAGAACAAGCTCTCCTCCTGCGTTGGGTTCACATTCACGGGCTCAAGGCACACTAGTACTCCCACATCAGTGTGACTGAAGGAGAGGTGGGACAGCACCCTGACCATTGGATGGCACACGTACACGAAGCCACAGGGTAGCCCCCTTCCTGTTTCATTCCTCCTAGTGGAGAGCTTGGAGGCCTCCATTCGGAAGTCTGCTGGTTCCGGGGTACAGCCACTTGCTGGTTAGGCCGCGGGAGCTTTTGCTGCTCCGATGCTCTTTGTGGCCCTTGCTGTGTGGTGCCCAGGGTCGGGGTGCATGTGGCACATCATGTGGGCCACGCGCACATCGCAACTCCTTCCATTTTTTTCACTGCTGCGGGAAACAATGGGAGGACAATGGGGAAATGGGGAGGGGAAAGGGAGAACAATGGGAGGTGCAGTTGCTTGATGCAGGGCACCTTGATGGGAAAGCTGCCACGTCGAAGGAATCCAACAAGGTCCCCATGATAGATGGATGGGATGAACAGGGTATTGTGTGCCGATCCAAATCATAAGGATTCCATGCAAATGATGAAGGAAGTGACGAGGCCCAGAATTTCATCACACGGGAGTGAGAAAACCGCTTCCCTCATTAGACTCTGAAGTCGTGCTTCATGTGATGCGTGTCTCGTCCATAGACTACCTACCCACGGACCTAGGAAAGCTACTCTATGCTCAGACCCATGCGGCCCATGGCCTTTGTTTTGCACTTGGACACTCAGGGGGTGTAGTGCCACCAGTGCTGGGGTTTGGGGCAGAAAACTGACTGGGTGCCACTTGTGTGGGTTGTGTGGCTGCTGGTGTCAGTGGCGTCGCGGTGTCATTTGGTTTCTTCACTGCTGCGATGGGTCTCTTTGCATGCCACTGGCAGTGCTTGGTTCCTCAGCCTGGCACGGCAATGCACTGGACGGCCTTCACTTGGATGGCCATGCGCCACTCAAGTTGACACTGCTGGTTGATCTCTGTCAGTGGCGTTGCACGCTGAGAGCTGATTGGCAACTGTGTCCGACGGAAAACCTGTGCACAATTCTTCTACAGATGTCCATTCAAGTCCCAGTTCACATTGGTGTGCTGCATTTATATGTGCCGCCTGGTCGTGTGCTGTGCCATGCAACAGTGTGCTTCGTACGCTTCTTGGAATTGCAGCCCTGAGGTCCTTTGACTCCCGGAATTCGGCCGTATGCAGAGAATTGCAAACTGTGCAATTCTCCCCCGATCTCTGTGCACACTGCCAATATCCAGAGGTTGACTTTGGATGCTCCGTGTTCACTTCGACCAACATGACAAAAGGGGTAGAAGCATTTGACCCCCCTCATCGACTGCGTTGCGTTGGGTGCACCGGATGGACTGAGGGAGGGATGGGTGAGGGCAGTGGCGAGAGCTCTGTTGGCGGAGGTTTATCAGTGCCTGCACTGAGAGGTAAATGGAAGACAGCTGCGCCAGCGCTTGGGTTGGGGAGGTTTAGTAAGTATGCGTGCTGATATTTCCGGGTGTGCGCACTGGTTCGAGATTTTAGTAATAAATTGGTTACCTTGATCGCAATGTTGTGCAAGCAATTGAGGGCGGCCAGTGCTAAGGGGGCGTTACTTGAGGGCGCTGGTGCCAGCTGGCGGGGCTGACTGTGGAGGCTGTAGGTGCCAGCGCTGCAGGGGTACTGGGGGGCAGCAATGCCAGCGCCCATGCTGCTTGCATGTGCATGTGTCTGCTTCGGTCTGGCGGTTTCTTTTGTTGGCTGAACCCCCCGCCGCTCCCCCGCTCCTCAGGTCTACCAGTGCGTGGTTTCTGGCTTTGGTAATTGTCCCGACCATCGTTGGTGTACTCGCCGTGGGCTTTCTCTGGTACCGAAGAAGGCGATGGCCACCCGCAGGCAGCCCCCTAAACGGCCAGACTGAACAGGTACTGTTGGCAGCTGGTTCGGGTGACGGCACGAGGGGCGCGCAGCCGAGGCTGCAGCCAAGGGGCAACGGACGGGATGGAGGCGCAGATGGGAGTGGCACAGGGGTGGTAAAGGGAACGCCGCTTGCATTGCTGCGTTTTGCGAAGAAGCTTGCTGCGTGTCCCATTCATGGGGCAGGGGTCAGGTAGCCACGATCCACACTCATGAGTGTGGCCCGAATATGGGAGGGTCGGAAACCCAAGTGCGCGAGAGAGTATTGTGTGGGCCCTCCTGTCACCCGGCCCCGTGAACAATGCTTTGGCTACTGCACCTCGTATATCTATCGTGGCTGAACCACACCCTCAACACCCGCATGCAGACAGTGCAACTTCATGATTCATGTGCCCCATTTCTTCCATAGCTCATTGGGTGCCTTCGCAGGTTCATCAGTGCATCTGCCAGAATGCTCCATTTTCCTCTTCCACATGGTGCATGGGGAATGGGCATTTACCCCAAGTTTGCCCACAAATTTGGCCCCCGTCCCACCCGCCACTTCCCCCTCCGCAACCCCCTGCTCATGCCGCGTGTGTCGAGGCCCAGACGTGAACTGACCTTACCCCCGTGCCGAATGTGAAGGCTTCATGACGACTGGCATCGCAGGCGGCGTTTTCAATCGTGGGGCTTGGGAGAGGAAGAGAGCGCTTCGTGAGAGACCTGTGGCCACAGCGCTTGCATACTCTGTGCCTCGTATTCAGGAGGCGCAATGTTGCACTGGGGTCTGCCTCTGTCCAGATCGTTCGGACCGCTTCTTTGCCAACGGGATGCTGGACCCTACGGCAGGGCTCATCAACTATTTTCCCGAAGGTTACACGACCGACATCTCCATCGGGGGATACTGCCAAACCTTTGCTGACAAGTACCTGTGCACGGATGAGGACGACGAGGAGCTGTTCGGGAAAACCCTGACGGACCTGTGGATGCGAAAACGTGGGAATCTCTGTGCCCCGCACCGCATCAATGACCGAGACGCACAAACGCTGCACAGTTACACAGTGGAATGCCCGTTGTACAAGGAGATCAATGCGGCCATGCGCACTGCCTGCCTCCGGCAATTGCATTCCGCCGAGTTCAAGCCGCATTTGGACTACATTTACCACCTGGACCGTGCACTGCGTTCCGCTGTAGTCCTGTCAGCGGATGTTACGACATTGTACCGTGGAATCAAGCGCAAGGTGAGCCACCAGCATTATGCCTGTGGCAACACCATCACGTGGCAAGCCTTCTCCAGTACCTCTGCGAAACTGCCCGTAGCCTTAGAATTTGCATGCTGTAAAGGGAAGAAGGAGGAGAAGCGACCTGAGGGCACGGTCTTCATAATTACAGACGTGAAGTCCGCAAAAGGGATCGCCCCATGGTCTCAGTATCCGGATGAGGCAGAGTGGCTGTTTGGGTTCAACACCCAATTCCATGCAGCTGATCGCTGGACCTGTGAGGCAGAAGTGTCGAAGAGCCGGGAATTTTTCCAAATGGAGGGCTGGGATGTTAGCAACTTGGATTTCTTCCTGCTGCATGAGGTATAATAGTGACAATGCGGGAGTTGCAGATTTTGTTACAATGTTTAGCATGTGTGCAGGCTCGGAGAGTACACAAATCACCTCGAAGAGGGTTGTTCCATCAAGCTCAGGCGCGAGCGCTATATACCTCCACCCCCCTTTGGGGGGGTATTCGTGTAGGATGCTGCATTGTATGAAATGCGATCTTTGGCCCCTTGTGAAATCGTCATTTTGGGAGACAAAATGATCCGATGAGTTTTGAGCCCTCAGGCCCCTTGGTAGCTGGGTCCCGCTTTTGCAGGGAGTCAAAAATCGAAAATCTGACCCCCTCGTCCGTGCAATTTTTGACCCCAAAGTCATGATTTTTTCAGTTATGAGCTGGGAGTGGTGCTGCGTGGTTGCGCTGTCATCTGCTTCAGCTGCTACCCTGTTGCTTGGAAATTTGCAATGAGCGTTGCAAAGAATCAGTCACAGGTAGCACCCTTGCACAGTGTGCACAGTAAGTAGCAGGCGCATGCAACGAGACATTCACCTGCAGTCCACCTCGATCCCACCCCCAGCCTAGCCCCTAGTTCACCTCGACTCCACCTTAGATGGCACCTCCAGTCCGTGTCTAAACAGAGAGAACCCATCAATTCTTCTTTGCCAAGAGTATGCCCGCAGGGTGTTGCAGCCACTTTTGTCATTGTCATTAGTTGGCTCAGTGTTATACCGAACCCAGAAATAGGGAGGGCGCATACTGCATACAGGGGAGGTTCGACAAGACGTGGGGTTGGGGAGGGGGTCGCAATCGCCGGATGCCTGTGGTATTCAACACCCAGGTAACGTCACGAGTCCTTGCCACCGGCATCGTTTGTGGTCACACCTATGAAGGAGTCGAACACTGCCCAGGGCTGCTGTCCCGATGCCAATATGCTGCACCACGCCCAGTCTTATGCATGAATACGAGTATCGTAGACTCTCTGGAGAGAGTTGCCAGGCAGCAGAAACAACTGCACGATGCAAGTCTGATACTTCTCCCCTCTCACACTGCATCTGGGTTTAGATTTTCATCGTCGGTGTCGAAGATCGCTGCAGAGTACGTGTGCGGGGCACGTGCAGTGGTGAGCAGCGCACGTGCCGTGCCGTGATGAATGTTGAAGGATAGCCCTGGCAATCGGTGCACGGGACAATGTGTGCCCACTGTACATTTTGAGATACATTATGCCTTTCTGTGTTGGGCAGCGTCGTGGGTATCCGTGTCTGGGTTCTCGTCGCATGCCTGCACTGCTGTGCGCTCATGGTGTGGATGGGTCTGTACGGGCTATATACAGTTGCGTGGAGCTGCCCGAGCTCTTACAACCAGGCTATTGCTTGGTGCCCTGCAGACTCTGCCCCCTAGAGGCGGGGGGTTGGGTAGGTAGAGAGGTGGCTTGGTGGGCCGACCCCAACATTAGGGTTCTTTCGCCACGTCCCTGTTGGGCACAAAATCTTTTTGGTCTTCACAGCGCTACATGTTTCCCCTTGTGTGCATTTGTTGTGCAGGATGATGACATGAACCCATACCCCCTACCCTCGCCTGGCGTAGGGAGGTTGGTCGAAACACAATGAAGGCCCCCCAAGTACCCGCACGCGCACGGGTGAGGGTCGCTGTGCGAGTGTGTGTCCGTAGCACGGGAATGGCATTGCAAGACAGCAAGCTGCGTTGCCTGCCGCATGGATTTCTATTGAGAACAGCCTATTGGTTCTGGTGTAGAGATCAAAGAGAGCACTGTGATGGGGCTGGCCAATGAGCAATCTCGTGCTTTCTTGTGTTTGTTGTGTGATGGTTAGGTGAGGGAACCCTCAATTGGCCCAAAAAAATACGTTCCGGCAGGCGGGGAGGGGGAGAATGGACCGCCCAGGATGAATGTAGGCACCCCTTCGTTTGGGAGTGCGCTCCACTCAGGATGAATGTAGGCACCCCCTTATTTGGGAGTGCGCTCCGCCCAGGATGGATGTAGGCACCCCCTTATTTGGGAGTGCGCTCTGCCTATGATGGATGTAGGCACCCCGTTATTTGGGAGTGCACTTCGCCCAGGATGGATGTAGCCACCCCCTTATTTGGGAGTGCGCTCCGCCCAGAATGAATGTAGGCACCCCCTTATTTGGGAGTGTGCTCCGCCCAGAATGAATGTAGGCACCCCCTTATTTGGGAGTGCGCTCCGACCAGGATGGATGTAGCCACCCCCTTATTTGGGAGTGCGCTCCACCCAGGATGAATGTAGGCCCCACCTTATTTGGGAGTGCGCTCCGCCTAGGATGGATGTAGGCATCCCTTAATTTGGGAGGGCACTCCGCCCAAAATGAATGTAAGCACCCCCTTATTTGGGAGTGCGCTCCACCCAAGATGAATGTAGGCACCCCCTTATTTGAGACTTTGCACCGCCCATGATGGATGTAGGCACCCCCTTATTTGGGAGTGCGCTCCACCCAGGATGGATGTAGGCACCTCCTTATTTGGGAGTGCTCTCCGCCCAGGATGGATGTAGGGGGGCGCCTCAAGCGTAGTGCGGCGACGTGTGCGCGCAGTGCAACTATTTGGGCGCCTGGCCGTACTAGAGACCCATACTTTGAGATACTAGGGGCCCCTAGGGGCATCATGGTGACCCCTAGCGGAGCTTTTGACTTCTGATTTTGTCCCCCTTTGTTTGGGGATCCCCGAGAATGCAGGGTTGACGTAGCATTTCCGCCCTCTTTACTACACGCAATGCCGTTTGCGACTCTCTTGCCTTGATTGTGTTTATGCTTTACATTATATCTATGCAGAGTGGCGAAGAGCCATTTCCACTCGGGGGGACAAGCACGCATGGGACGGCCAAAGATTCCATTGGGAAGTGGAAGTATTGAAGCAAGTCCGATTATCCGATACAAGGACGCTTTTCCAGTTGTGCATGATGTGTGTTATGTGAAGGGAAGGTAGTTTGCAACTTTCTTGAGCTGGGGCAGTTTGGGTCACCTAATTCTAAGGGCGTTACCAAGGGGTGTGCTTGGGGGCTCTTCGGGGGGAACATAGTCTAAAAGTCTAAAAGTCTAAAAGTAGCGCGCAGTGCGCGCGCAGTGCAAAGACTCCCCCTAGGCACCCCTTATTTGGGAGTTTGCTCACTGCAGGATGGATGTGGGCGGCCCCTCATTTGGGAGTGCGCTCCGCCCAGGATGGATGTAGGCACCCCTTTGTTTGGGAGTGCGCTCGACCTAGGATGAATGTAGAGCCCACCTTATTTGGGAGTGCGCTCCGCCGAGGATGGATGTAGGCACCCCCTTATTTGGGAGTGTGCTCCGCCTAGGATGGATGTAGGCACCCCTTTATTTGGGAGTGCGCTCCGCCTAGGATGGATGTAGGCACCCCCTTATTTGGGAGTGCGCTCCGCCCAGGATGGATGTAGGCACCCGCTCATTTGGGAGTGCACTCCGCCCAGGATGGATGTAGGCACCCCCTTATTCGGGATTGTGCTCCGCCTAGGATGGATGTAGGCATCACCTTATTTGGGAGTGCGCACTGCCCAAGATGGATGTAGGCACCCCCTTCTTTGGGAGTGCGCTCCGCCTAGGATGAATGTAGGCACCACCTTGTTTGGGAGTGCGCTCCGCCCGGGATGGATGTAGGCACCCCCTTATTTTGGAGTGTGCTCCGCCTAGGATGGATGTAGGCACCCCCTTATTTGGGAGTGCGCTCCGCCTAGGATGGATGTAGGCACCCCCTTGTTTGGGAGTGCGCACTGCCAAGGATGGATGCAGGCACCTCCTTATTTGGGATTGTGCTCTGCCTAGGATGGATGTAGGCACCCCCTTATTTGGGAGTGCGCTCCGCCTAGGATGGATGTAGGCACCCCCTTATTTGGGATCGTGCTCCGCCTAGGATGGATGTAGGCACCACCTTATTTGGGAGTGCGCACTGCCCAAGATGGATATAGGCATCCCCTTATTTGGGATTGTGCTCCGCCTAGGATGGATGTAGGCACCACCTAATTTGGGAGTGCGCACTGCCCAAGATGGATGTAGGCACCCCCTTATTTGGGATTGTGCTCCGCCTAGGATCGATGTAGGCACCCCCTTATTTGGGAGTGCTCACTGCCCAAGATTAATGTAGGCACCCCCTTATTTGGGATTGTGCTCCGCCTAGGATGGATGTAGGCACCACCTTATTTGGGAGTGCGCACTTCCCAAGATGGATGTAGGCACCACCTTTTTTGGGATTGTGCTCCGCCTAGGATGGATGTAGGCACCCCCTCATTTGGGAGTGCTCACTACCCAAGATTAATGTATGCACCCCATCATTTGAGATTGTGCTCCGCCTAGCATGGATGTAGGCATCACTTTATTTGGGAGTGCGCACTGCCCATGATGGATGTAGGCACCCCCTTATTTGGGAGTGCGCTCCGCCTAGGATGGATGTAGGCACCACCTTATTTGGGATTGTGCTCCGCCCAGGATGGATGTAGGCACCCCCTTATTTGGGATTGTGCTCCGCCTACGATGAATGTAGGCACCCCCTTATTTGGGAGTGCGCACTGCCCATGATGGATGTAGGCACCCCCTTATTTGGGAGTGCGCACTGCCCATGATGGATGTAGGCACCCCCTTATTTGGGAGTGCGCTCCGCCCGGGATTGATGTTGGCACCCCCTCATTTGGGAGTGCGCTCCGCCCAGGATGGATGTAGGCATCCCCTCGTTCGGGAGCGAGCTGTGCGCAGGATGGATGTAGGCACCCCCTTATTTGGGAGTGCGCTCCGCCCAGGATGAATGTAGGCACCCCCTTATTTGCGAGTGCGCACTGCCCATGATGGATGTAGGCACACCCTTATTTGGTAGTGCGCTCTGCCTATGATGAATGTAGGCAACCCCTTCTTTGGGAGTGCGCTCCGCCCAGGATGGATGGGCACACCCATGTATTTGGGAGTGCGCTCCGCCTAGGATGGATGTAGGCACCCCCTTATTTGCGAGTGCACTCCGCCTAGGATGGATGTAGGCACCCCCTTATTTGCGAGTGCACTCCGCCTAGGATGGATGTAGGCACCCCCTTGTTTGGGAGTGCGCTCCGCCCAGAATGAATGTAGGCACCCCCTTATTCGGGAGTGCTCTCCGTCCAGGATGGATGTAGTCACCCCTATATTTGGGAGTGCGCTCCGCCTAGGATGGATGTAGGCACCACCTTATTTGGGATTGTGCTCCGCCTACGATGAATATAGGCACCCCCTTATTTTGGCTTGCACTCCGCCTAGAATGGATGTAAGCACCACCTTATATGGGATTATGCTCCGTCCACGATAGATATAGGCACCCCTGATTTGGGAGTGCGCTCCGCCTTGGATGGGTGTAGGCACCCCCTTATTTGGGAGTGCGGTCCGCCCAGGATGGATGTAGGCACCTCCTCATTTGGGAGTGCCCTCTGCGCGGGATGGATGTAGGCAGCCCGTTATTTGGGAGTGCGCTCCGCCCACCATGGATGTAGGAACCCGGATATTTGGGAGTGCGCTCCGCTCTAGATGGATGTAGGCACACCCTTGTTTGGCAGTGCGCTCTGCCTATGATGAATGTAGGCACCACCTTATTTGCGAATGCGCTCCGCCTAGGATGAATGTAGGCACCCCCTTGTTTGGGAGTGCGCTCCGTCCAGGATGGATGTGCACACCCATGCATTTGGAAGTGCGCTCCGCCTAGGATGGATGTAGGCACCCCCTTTTTTGCGAGTGCCCTCTGATTAGGATGGATGTAGGCACCCCCTTATTTGGGATTGCGCTCCGCCTAGGATGGATGTAGGCACCCCCTTATTTGGGAGCATGCTCCGCCTAGGATGATTGCAGGCACCCCCTTATTTGGGAGTGCGCTCCGCCTAGGATGGATGTAGGCACCCCGTTATTTGGGAGTGCGCTCCGCCCAGGATGAATTTAGGTACCACCTTATTCGGGAGTGCGCTCCGCCTAGGATGGATGTAGGCACCCCTTTATTTGGGAGTGCGCTCTGCCTAGGATGAATGTAGGCACCCCCTTATTTGGGAGTGCGCTCTGATTATGATGGATATAGGCACCCCCTTGTTTGGGATTGCGCTTCGCCTAGGATGGATGTAGGCACCCCCTTATTTGGGAGCATGCTCCGCCTAGGATGAATGCAGGCACCCCCTTATTTGGGAGTGCGTTCCGCCTAGGATGAATGTACGCACCTTGTTATTTGGGAGTGCGCTCCGCCTAGGATGGATGTAGGCACCCCCTTATTTGGGAGTTCGCTCCGCCTAGGATGGATGTAGGCACCCCGTTATTTGGGAGTGCGCTCCGCCCAGGATGAATTTAGGTACCACCTTTTTCGGGAGTGCGCTCCGCCAAGGATGGATGTAGGCGCCCCATTTATTTGGGAGTGCGCTCTACCTAGGATGAATGTAGGCACCCCTATATTTGGGAGTGCGCTCCGCCTAGGACGGATGTAGGCACCCCCTTTTTTTGGGAGTGCGCTCCGCCCAGGATGAATTTAGGCACCCCTTATTTGGGAGTGCGCTCCGCCAAGGATGGATGTAGGCACCCCTTTTTTTGGGAGTGCGCTTTGCCTAGGATGGATATAGGCACCCCCTTATTTGGGAGTGCGCACTGCCCAAGATGGATGGGGGCACCCCTGTATTTGGGAGTGCGCTCCGCCTAGGATGAATGTAGGCACCCCCTTATTTGGCAGTGCGCTCCGCCTAGGATTAATGTAGGCAACCCCTTGTTTGGGAGTGCGCTCTGCGCAAGATGGAAGTGGGCACCCCTGTATTTGGGAGTGCGCTCCGCGTAGGATGGATGTAGGCACCCCCTTATTTGGGAGTGCGCTCCACCTAGGATGGATGTAGGCACCACCTTATTGGGGTGTGCGCTCCGCCTAGGATGAATGTAGGCACCCCATTTTTCGGCAGTGCGCTTCGCGCAGGATGGATATAGGCACCCTTTGACCTCGGTAAATGATGGTAGCCCTAGCCGCCACCCTATGAGCTATGCATCTGTACATATGGTAACTTAAATGCTGTCTTTTCACAACCTTACTTCAGACGTTGGTGTTTCGTGTCCACTAGAAATGCAGACATTTTGGCGTACACAATTCGTCCCGGGTCGTTGAGGGACCAAGTCTAGAGGTGATGTCGCGGGGCAAGTGGGTGATGCCAAGTGTTCAATCCCATGCTTGCAGTCGGAAGGTTGTAGGGATGTTTGGGATGGACATTTCGACCATGTCACCAAATCGGTTGTCATTTACCGAGGTCAAAGGGTGCCTACATCCATCCTGCGCAAAGTGCACTCCCGAAAAATGGGGTGCCTACATTCATCCTAGGCGGAGCGCACTCCCCAATAAGGTGGTGCCTACATCCACCCTAGGTGGAGCGCACTCCCAAATAAGGGGGTGCCTACATCCATCCTGCGCGGAGCGCACTCCCAAATAAGGGGGTGCCTACATCCATTCTAGGCGGAGCGCACTCCCAAATACAAGGGTGCCCAATTCCATCTTGGGCGGAGCGCACTCCCAAATAAGGGGGTGCCTACATCCATTCTAGGCGGAGCGCACTCCCAAATACAAGGGTGCCCAATTCCATCTTGGGCGGAGCGCACTCCCAAATAAGGGGGTGCCTACATTCATCCTAGGCGGAGCGCCCTTACAAATACAGGGGTGCCCCCATCCATCTTGGGCGGAGCACACTCCCAAATAAGGTGGTGCGTACATCCACCCTAGGTGGAGCGCACTCCCAAACAAGGGGGTGCCTACATCCATCCTGCGCAGCGCACTCCCAAACAAGGGGGTGCCTACATCCATCCTGGGCGGAGCGCACTCCCAAACAAGGTGGTGCCTACATCCATCCTCGGCGGAGCACACTCCCAGATCATGGGGTGCCTACATCCATCTTGGGCGGAGCGCACTCCCAAATAAGGTGGTGCCTACATCCATTCTAGGCGGAGCGCACTCCCAAGTACAAGGGTGCCCAATTCCATCTTGGGCGGAGCGCACTTCCAAATAAGGGGGTGCCTACATTCATCCTAGGCGGAGCGCCCTTACAAATACAGGGGTGCCCCCATCCATCTTGGGCGGAGCACACTCCCAAATAAGGTGGTGCGTACATCCACCCTAGGTGGAGCGCACTCCCAAACAAGGGGGTGCCTACATCCATCCCCGGGCGGAGCACACTCCCAATTAAGGGGGTGCCCACATCCATCCCGCGCAGAGCGCACTCCCAAACAAGGTGGTGCCTACATCCATCCTCGGCGGAGCACACTCCCAGATCATGGGGTGCCTACATCCATCTTGGGCGGAGCGCACTCCCAAATAAGGGGGTGCCTACATCCATCCGAGGCGGAGCGCACTTTCAATTAAGGGGGTTCGTGCATCCATCCCGCGCGGAGCGCACTTCCAAATAAGGGGGTGCCTACATCCATCCTAGGCGGAGCGCACTCCCAAATAAGGGGGTGCCTACATTCAGCCTAGGCGGAGCGCACTCGCAAATAAGGTGCTGCCTACATCCATCCTAGGTCGAGCGCACTCCCAAATAAGGGGGTGCCTACATTCAGCCTAGGCGGAGCGCACTCGCAAATAAGGTGGTGCCTACATCCATCCTCGGCGGAGCACACTCCCCAATCATGGGGTGCCTACATCCGTCCGTGGCGGAGCACACTCACAAGTAAGGGGATTCCTGCATCCATTTAGGGCGGAGCGCACTCCCAAATAACGGGGTGCCTACATCCATCCTCGGCGAAGCACACTTCCTCGTAAGGGACTGCCTACATCCATCCCTGGTGGAGCACAGTCGCAAATAAGGGGGTGCCTACATCCATCCCGAGCGGAGTGCACTCCCAAATAAGGGGGTGCCTACATTCATCCTGGGCGGAACAGACTCCCAAATAAGGTGGTGCCTACATCCATCCTAGGCGGAGCACACTCGCAAATCAAGGGGTTGCTGCATCCATCGTAGGAGGAGCGCACTCCCAAATAAGGGGGTGCCCACATCCATCCTGGGCGGAGCGCACTACCAAATAAGGGGGTGCCTACGTTCATCCTGGGCGGAGCACACTCCCAAATAAGGGGGTGCCTACATTCATCTAGAGCGGAGCACACTCCCAAATAAGGGGGTGCCTACATTGCACTCCCAGGGGGTGCCTACATCCGTTCTGGGCGGAGCGCACTCGCAAACAAGGTGGTGCCTACATTGATCTTGGCCGGAGCACACTCCCAAATAAGGTGTCGCCTACATCCATCATGGGCGGACCGCACTCCCAAATAAGGGGGTGCCCACATCCATCATAGGCGGAGCACACTCCCAAATAAGGGGGTGCCTACATCCATCCTGGGCGGACCGCACTCCCAAATCAGGGGGTGCCCACATCCTTCAGAGGCGGAGCGCACTCCCAAATAAGGTGGTGCTCACATCCATCCTGGGCGGAGCGCACTCGCAAATAAGAGGGTGCCTACAGGCCATTCATTCTGGGCGGAGCACACTCCCAAATAAGGGTGTGCCTACATCCATCTTGGGTGGAGCGCACTCCCAAATAAGGGGGTGCCTACATTGCACTCCCAGGGTGTGCCTACATCCATCCTAGGCGGAGCGCACTCGCAAATAAGCTGGTGCCTACACCCATCATGGGCGGCGCACACTCCCAAATAGGGAGGTGCCTACATCCATCCTAGGCGGAGTGCACTCCCAAATAAGGGGGTGCACACATCCATCATGGGCGGAGCGGACTCCCTACTGAGGGGGTGCCTACATCCATCCTAGGCGGAGCCCACTCGCAAATATTGGCACATGGATCTCTCCGCACTAAAAAGGCAAACCATTTGCCAATAGGAGGGAACTTCTATTTGCTGCGGCAGGGGACTGCACACCACGGTTGCCGTTGTTGTGGAAGCAAACAGTCCCGGACGCAGCGCAATGGGGATTAGAGTGTATAATTTGGGAAGGGGCCAATCCCTCCTAGCATGGGCCCAGCGGGAGTGCCTTGTCAGGGTGGAATGGAGGGAGTGCAATTCGCATAGCACACAGGGGTGCAACATGCGATGGGTGGTCGGACCGTTGAACGCCGTTGGATGGTGGTTTCATGGTGTTGTGTAGTGCCCACGTGGTGCGACTTGCAACACAGTGTGGGCGGGCTGGTCTACGCCTTGCAACTGCAAGATAGCGGTGGTGTTCAGGCTCTGGGTGTTGCCTTTGACACAGTCTCCCAAATCAACGGATCGGGTGCTGTGTCCACTCCTCCCAATGCAGCCCAGCGTGTGACCTAGTCTCCAGCACCTTGTGTCAAGCTAGAGGTGGTGATAGAGGTGGACCTTTGGGGGCCTGCATGCGGTCTTGAGGTCGCTTCACCTGGTCTTGCCGCCGCCTGCCTACTGTCTCGCCCCTACTTGCCCTCTAACTGCTTGACTACCTGAGTTCAGTGCCCCCTTTACCTCTTGCGGAAATTGCCGGCCAAACACTTGGAAACTCTCCATGTGTGTGCTGAGAACAAAGAAGGATAGGATATGCAAGTAATCTAGTAAGCCCCAAGAACAGCAGTGACAGAAATCTGGGGGTTTGGTTTTGTTATGAGTCTAAAAAGGCCACCAGGTGACACTCAGACCACAGATCTGGCAGCTCAACTCATCCAAGGCCCTCTTGTGGTTTGAAATGGGGGGCAGGGTGTTGGGAAAGGGGTTGTGCACAGGGGGCACATGTGGCATTCAAGTCCGCGGGAGTAGGCAGAGGGGGAGAGGCGGTGGAACCCTGCCAAAGAAGGGTCCAGAGGGGGCTGTATCTCATTTCGGATGGTCAGCTCATCAAGAGAATCACCGACAGGCCCACCCATTTTCTGCAGCACAACACTACGTTCCCCGGGAGGATTTAGGCGGTGCAGCCACGCAGACGGACGGTGTCGGTGTGATGCGCAAAATTCGCGTTGCGCTTTGGGTTGGGGATGCCGGCCCGCGTGACTGAGCCTATCCAACGTGCAGTGCATAGGCGCTCTGGCGCCTCTTTTTGGCCGAAGACAGCAAACATGAAAACCGCAACCGCCATCCTTGGGCAGGGGCTATCGCGTTGGGGGCCCAGAAAGAAAACAGATCATCTTTGACCAACCCCCGGTGGTGTGCCCCCGCTGGTGGTCCGCCCAAAACGCTGGTTTCAAGCGAGCTGCTTGGCGATGCCGAAGCACGAGCTGCAAGGGGGGGTAGGGGTGGGCGACCCCACCAGGTAAATGCATTGTGTGGGCCGTGGCGTTGTGCCTTCCCGGACCTGCAACCCGTGAGGCATGGGTTTGGCATGAGCACCTCCACACACCTCACATCATGTTGGGTCGGCAGTGCACGTGGATAGCAAACAATGATACCACTAGGGGTCCCCTAACCGGGAAAAAAAAGGTGGCGCCCGATACTGCCTACCTCGCCAACGCCCACGGTGCCCTGCGCTGTGCCTTGGCTTGTCAGCGAAAAAAAGGCATTTTTCCAGAGCAACTAGCAGAAACAGGATTGGAACCAGTGCCATCCATCCCTGCGTGCTAGCACTTTACCCAACTGAGCTACTGTCAATTCTAAACCCTGAGGGGCATCAGAGTGTTCATATCTTGAACATGCCTCGACCAAAAACCAAAGTGGCTCCCCTAATGAAAACTCTCCAACTGCCGTCTGTTACCGTCCAACCGCCGTCGGTTACCCAACAACCACCAACAAGGAAAGTGGCCCGCTTAATGAAAAAAAAAAGAGCGTCCTTATGGGACCCCCTTGATACAATGCGCAATGGGTGGTGGGACTTGCAACCTAATGGATAATGATCTCATGGTTTGTGTAGTGCCTGCATACACCGGAAAAAACACATCCAACCCCCATTCCCTGACCTTAATTCTCACAATGACTTGGTGACACAACTGCAGGCCCTGAGTAGCTTTGCAAGGATCACCATGCGTCCAAAGTACAAAATCCTAACCTAGTTGGTCTTCGAGAATGGCACGTTTGTAGAGTAGCGGAAGACGTACCATGAAACCTACCACGCGGCAGGGAAGAGAGTGGAAGCCTTGGTGTCGGTACGGCACTGACAGTGATTGGTTCCCAAAGACGCTATGGCAAGACATGACCAAACAGTAATGTTGCACTGCGTTGTTAGTCCTTGGTGGCGGCGGAGACCTCTCCACCACCGATATGGTTGGTCCTCACAGAGTACGGCCAACACAATATTCCACGGCTTCACTTTACCCAAAATCCTTGTCCCAGGGGAACGACCCTTCTCTGAAGGCCCCAAGATTGCAGCACTAGGCACTGTGCTTCATGCACATGCTGCCATTCGGCGTCGCATTCCGCTCACAGCTGCGGTGCCCACAACGCGGCGGACCACCATGCTCCATGCACACAGTGCTGGTGGGTCTGGCAGGCCTTGTGCAGCCGCAGTGCTGGCAGCGCTTCCCACCGCTGTGTGCAGCGCATCCCACCGCCGTGTGCAGCGCACAATGTGCCACCACCATCGCTGTTGCGGCGCGCTGCTCGGCTGCATCCCGGGTGCACACACCTCGCACCCCCATGTTGGGCACACGTCGTGCTGCTGGGCCGTGCTTGCTTGCTACAGCCAGGTTGCGTGCAGCACGCACGAGTGCGATGCAGGGCATTCCCGGCCTCTTCAGCTACAAGATCTTTGTCCTCGTCATCCTTCTCCTCATCCTTGTCACACTCCATCCGCTCAAGATTGGCATATTCACTTTCGCTGTCGTCCTCCACTTCGTCCATTCCATTTGTGCTGATGCGCAATGGAACTGTGCCAATGCCAAGAAGAAAACCGAGCCCTGTTCCCCTCGGAATCAACGAGCCTGTCATGTGGAACCGAGCTTGACAAAGCGAAGATGATTGAATGGAACGGTTCTCAACATTTCAAATGCAGGCCACACACTACTTCCAGGATCCTGATGGTAAGGAAGGATGATGACTCAGCATGGTTTGAAGCCTGTTATGCAGCACATGCACCCAAGCACAGCCCGGTTCATTTGCATACAGCAGGTGTCCCTCTGAACGCGGCCCGAGTGTTGACCATTCGGAGCTGCACATGAAGTATAGATTTATGCATTGCCAGCTTCAATGGGAGTTGATTGATATGGCCACATCCCAACCCACAAGCATTTTTCAGTGGCAATGGCAAAAAAGGCTTAGAGATTGACCCACACTCGCCCAACCTGGTGGGCGAGTGTACAGGACATTCAGTGGACTAAAAGGTACCCGAAGAAAAATACTACAAGAGACACACCAAATTTGCACAGTCATTTTTTTTTTTGCACAACCGTGGCGCGACATACCAAGTGTCACAAGAACGGCATACGCCACTGGGTGCAAGGTACAATGGGTGATGTTGGACGTAGGAATGTACAGGCACTGTTCATCTTGCGACAAGGAGCTTGAGGTACCATACTAACTATAAAAAGCCGTGCACCTCAATTCATGAAAAATGACATTTCATGGACGTCTGTTGCACCACTTCTTGCCCCCATAGGCTGGTGTGGTGTTCTCGTGGCGTGTGTCTTGTTGTGCTCCCTGGTTGTGCTGTGGGTGGATGAGTTGCGGCGCAAGGCTGCATCGTCACTTTCCATGTCTGCGGTGTGTAGTGGCATGCAGCAGCGTGGTGCAGCATGCCACAGCATGTGATGGCATGCAGCAGCGTGGTGCAGCATGCCACAGCATGTGATGGCATGCAGCAGCGTGGTACAGCATGCCACAGCATGTGGTGGCTGCTGCATTATACCGCAGTACGTCACCACAAAGAGTGGCCTGTGGGGGTCGTGCGGCCTTACATTTGCAAGCGTTGGCATACGGGTCAATCCGTTCTGTAGGGAGTCCCTCACAGGCCATACGCAACTCTATGTGGCCCCTTCCCCTGTCAGGGAAAGGATCCTGCAGATGCGCGCACCGGCGTGCACAAGTCAGGGCTGCAGTCCGCAAACCCTCCACATGGACTGGCAGGGTGCCTCTGGATGCACCTGGTCAACGGCACGGGCAACAGCCCGTCTCCGGGGGGCTCCGTGGAAACGACCAAACCACGTTCGGACCCACAGAGGATTGGGATGTGTAGTGGCGAGAGGCTAATATGCTCCGCCAACGGCAAACAAACCAGCACCATGGCCACCCCCTTACTGGCCGCCCCCCTCCCCCCCCGGCCCTTCCAAATCCTCCAAAGCCTCTTAAATGCTCTCCCTGAACGAGGGGGGCTGGTGCAGACTGTCATTTTGCACAAGGTTTTGTGGTGTGAGTGGCCCACCGTTGCGGCATTGTCACTCATCCCTCGGTTGGTGCGGCGCCTCTCTGGTGGTCTGTTAAATGGATGGCCTTGGGTACAGGTAGGGGCACATCTCCAAATACCCTTTGCCTTCCTCTCCTGGAAGCCCCCCCCCCCCCAAGGGATGCATTAGAAGGGCCTCGGAGGCGGCCCCAGAGGCGGTTGGACAGGCGGTTGGAGGAGGTTGCCAAAGCGGTTGGGGGCGGTGACTGTCGGTTACAAATGCCATTCAAGCTGGCACCCGCCGTTAGGGAGACACTGGCTGGGTGTAGGCTGGGCGCCCTGGAGGGGGCGATGGGGGGGCTCCCCGCCTTCCAATGCAACTCTGCCCCACCCCCAGACCCGCCTTCCCATGCACTCCTCCTTCCTCCTCTTTGTTGTTCTCCCCCACGCCCACTGTCACTCTCTTCCCCACCAGCACTGTGGCACCGCTTTCAAGCACAGTCCGCTGCTCGTCCCACGTGATACATCCAGAGGAGCTGGCACATGCACCGCTATCCTTGGAGATGCCTTGGAGTTGCCTTGGGGTTCTTTGTTGGGGTTTCTGCTGTTTGCACCCCTCCCCCCAGAACCCCCTCCTGCCTGGTGAGCGCACAGGGCCGGCGGCGTTTCGTTGCCCCTCTCTCTCTCATCTTCTTACATTCTGGCCCAGCCCCCCCCCTCCCCTCGCTCCTCTCGAGGGGGGGGGCTTCTGAGTGTCTTCTTTTTTCGAGCCGAAAGGCACGTCTGGTACCACTGACGAGGATTTTTTTGTTTTTTTGTGCTGACGTGTGCTTATTCTTTGTGAACTGCACACCACACGTCTCTGTACGGGGGGCAGAGCGTGCATCCTCTGCAGGCATGATGAAGTGTTTCATGCAAAGAGACGTCGAGGAGGACCTTCAGGTCCAAGCACCTTGTGATATTATGCTGGCAGCCATTCCCCCCCCCCCCCCCCGAGCTGTACACTGTGTCTCCGGGAAGGAAGCATGAGTCTGGTGACACAAAGGACACGGATGCAGAAAAGGAGGCCGAGGAGGCGATGTGGCAACAAGCCTTTGACCCTCGAAATGTCGTATTTTTCAAAAGGATTCAGTCGTGAGTCTTACACCGTTCAGCAGTCTTACCTTTGTGAGACTGGCGTTGTATGTCTGCATGACCACTACCCACACCTCCTTTGTTTTCCGCCCCAGGGCGTATTGGGGTTGCCAGCCCCCGCTTTGGCCCTACCCTGCCCCCTGATTGGTCCTGAATTCAACTCCTGACCATATCTGTACAATACTCATCGCTCATTTGTTCGGGGTCTCCAGCACTCAACGTCCATTGACCTGGAACGACAAAGTCCAGTCCTGTCATTTGTCCTCAACTCACGGTGTCCCTATTTGCAGTCGTACCCGTTCGATGGTGTGTCAAGGCCAGCAGGCTGATGACTGGAACAGAAATGTTTGTTTGCTAGGGGGGCACTCCGCATCAACAACAGGGAATCTGAGCACATCAAGAGGAATCCCAATCAACCAAGCTTCAAGAACCTCTGCCTTTCCCCAGCATTGGGATTGCTCGGCATTACGACGGTGAAATGAATCTACCAGACCAATGGACACCTGCTGGTTGATCGAGCTAAAGGTCTTCTGGTACTTGCCTCGGACAATCTCACTCCTTCTGCACTACCCTGACTTCCTGCCAACGCAGAGATGGGTATTGTGGACCGTGAGGACATCCCAACCTCCTCAAAAGCACCTTCGCGGGACTCCCATGCGCTGAGGAAAGCGGTTTTCTTTGTTTGATAGATCACATCTGAAAACAATTGAGCGACACGGCCAGGACCTGACCCCAAGGGGGGCTCTACGGACCCCTAAATCACCTCGAAGAGAGGTTGTTAGATCAAGCGCAGGCACGGGCGTCGTATACCCCCCTTTTGGGGGGTCATTCACGTAGCATACCCCAAGGCAAGATACTTGATGTCCAACCCCTTGTAAAATCATCATTTTGCCCAATAAGACCACTCCGATGGATTTTTTGATTCTGAGGCCTCTGGGGGAGCGTTAGCGCGCCGGGCGCGCGCTAGGCATCTTTTTTGACCCGTGCCCCACCGGTGACCTTTTAGGGGGTGCACTGCAACTATTTGGACGTCTAGCCGTCCTAGAACCCCATACTTTGTCATACTATCGGCATTATTGTTGTTTGACGACGGGTATTTGGATGCTTTCTTCACATTCGGGATATGGTACATTTGGATTCTCACCCAGTTTCACCAATTTCTTCCATTTTTTTCTCGTTTCCACCACATCCACTCCTTACTAGGTTGATTTCTCCCCACCATGGGGACCCCAAGAAAGCAGGGGTAATGTAGCCATATTGATTTCTCCCCACCATGGGGACCCCGAGAAGGCAGGGGTGATGTAGCGAATACTGAGTTTGCGCTTCGTTCTTGTGACGTGAGGCAGAAACGCTGTCCAAACCGCTTGCAGCTTGGGGACTCATTACCACAGCGAAATCTATGGGAAAGGTAAAGGCAAAGTACCGTTTGTTAAGTACAATACAAATGACATTTGGAGTTGTTGAATTCACAGCTATTGCCTAATTATGCAACGTGCTTTGTAGGGAAGGTGCGCAGTCCATCATGGTCTATTTGGGGGATCAGAGGGTAAATCTCGGGCTGAAGTCGGGATAGTTAATAGAAAGGTAGCGCGCCGGGCGCGCGCCGGGTAAACATTCCCCCTCTCCCCTGAAACTGGATAACACTTTTTTTTTGGGGGTGGGGGGTGGGGTGGGGGTCAAAAGCCTTTTGACCAAAAGGCTTCAAGCAGTGGGGGGCATGGTGACCGTCAGAACGAGCACTGGTCGAATGGTAATGCAGCCGGCCGCTGATGGACGGGTCGGCGGTTTGATTCCCGATTGGCAGCCTTTTTGACGCGGCTGGCAGTCGGCCGAGCGGGACTCAAACCGCCGACATACCGGTCTGCAGGCGGCTGCATTACCATTCGAGTGTGGCTTGTTCTGGTTGAATGTATTCTCCCCGGTGCATGAAGCCAAGCCTGCCACTGAAAAAAAACCAAAACTGGGTGTTTCTGTCTGTCTGCCTGCCTGCTTGCCCAACTGACTGTCTGACTAACTGTTTGCCTCACCTACTGACTGATTGGCTGACTGTCAGCCTCTCTTCGAGGTGCACTGCCGAAGGCAATAGAATTTTTGTACAGAACAATGGGTTTCGTGGGCATCGGATGCGCCGCAGATTTTGTTTTAGGCATAGCGCAGGGGGAATCACCTCGAAGAGAGGTTGTTAGATCAAGCGCAGGCGTGGGCGTCGTATACCCCCCTTTTGGTCATTCGCGTAGCATACCCCAAGGCATGATATTCGATGTCCAACCCTTTGGAAAATCATTATTTTGCCCAATAAGACAATCCCCCAATGGATTTTTTGATTCTGAGGGCTCTATCCCTTGAAACTGGAGAATTCAAAAATGGGTGAAAAACAAAAAAATTGGACCCCACCCGACCTCCGGGTGGGACCTTGGCTGATGGGAGCCTGAGTTGATAAGGTGGCTGACCACCCCAGCCGCAGACCCGTTGGCGTCAGCGAAGCCCCCCCCCCCCCTTTTGCCCCACCGAGAGGGGGCACACTGTGCGCTCTGCGAAACGTCGGCTGTTTTCCACCACCGGTAGCCACGGGTCCCAGGGTCCGGAATTCTGCACAGCCCTTGCTGGTACGCCAGGTATTTTTTTTAGTCTGATGCTTGCCACGATCCTGAATTCTGCACCCCAAGCTGTTTGGAATTGATCATGCATGCTTCTATAGGTGGGTGGTTTTCATGGGTGCTCTCGGGATAAGCAGCGTAATTGGTGCTGTGCCCGCGCTGTGCCTGCGGTGTGTGAAAACGCCCCCATAACCCCTTAAACGGTTGAACACCCCTCGGGGTCGAACCGTGGCTGGGGGCCACCCCCGTGGGTGAATTTAAGATGTGCCAAAGGCCAATGTCTTTGCTTCAGGCATGCGTCCCTCATCAGCCATGAGCACCGACACATTAAACCCTTGTTTATGCAACAAACAATAGTTTAATGCACCATGTGACCATGATTGTCTCTGCAGAGGCTTTTGAGTCCCGGGTTCTTGCCCTTTTTGTGTGACCCCCCTATTACATACCTGAGGAACGCGACCCCACAAGATGTTCCACAAGAAGGAAAATCTCAGGATATTATGAATGACGACGTGTTCCACTCGATGGTTGCCCCCCCCCCCTTTTTTCTGTTTTTTTTTCTCACAATTCCATCAAGCCTTGGTGCATCCCCAGTCCAAGGGCTCGCTTATCGTGAGAAAAATCGTTTATGAACCCCCTAATGATGAGGAGGAAGAGAGGAACTCTAAGCGTCGGAGAAAAGAAGACAGGAAAGCGGCATTGGCGCAGCAAGGACGAGAGAAAATTCAACACCTGGCACAGGTCGGGTACACCATTGTGTCTCCTGGTGGCTCCGCCAAATGGGAGCCCAAGGTAGGGTGGATTGCGGGCTTTTGGTGCCACGAACCGGGGGGCTGGGAACTCTCCTCATAGAACGGTATTTCCATTTCTGTGTTCCTGCTGAAAACTGCATACTCCCGGTTCCAATCCAATAGGGAATGTGGTTTGTCGCTTTGTGCAGGCTGCAGGAAGAGTCGGTATGGGCGCCAAAGTGCGGGTGTAGCTGTAATCCCATGTGCAAGCAACTGAGTGGTGCCTGAGGTCTGCACATGAAGAGAAATGCTTTATGCTGTCGTGTTTTGAGGGCTAGGGTTGGGTTATGTCTGCAAGATGTGTTCCGTGGTAGGTGCGACCCCGTGTTTCCAGAACCTGGCCCATCTTAGGACAAGGGGGGGTTCGGACACGTTAACAGTGCACACCTGGGGCAACGACTTGTTGCACCCCCCCACACCATGGTGCTTTGGATCATCCCTTCCTGGCAATGCATTGCGATTTTGTGATCTCTATTTCCGCTGGTTAGCCTTTTGGGTTCATGCCCAACAGATGCGCATGGCACTTACTGCATGATATGTACTCCATTCCGGCTGCAGATCATCCGGTCTACTACCATGGGCCAAGTAACCGCAGACCTACCACAGCTCTGATGCTAGTGCCTTGAGGCTGTCCAGCTTTAATCTGTCGGCGTAGGCCTAGCCCTTTTGAAAAAGCGTTGCGGCTCGGTACGGCTTACATCACAAGCTGCACATTTTGTTGGTCATCCCAAAGGTTGTGCAGGTGTGACAACAGCATGTTGGCATGTAAAAGATTCGCTGTTGCGCGTTGCATTGTTGCGCATTCACCGCTGGGGCATGGCAGCCCTGCTGCCCCACAACATGCTGCATCGCAGTACAAGTGCTTCAAAGGAAAGCTGCAGCATCTGCAACAGTTCGGTCTTTTTGTTTCCAGTCCGTGTTGTCATAATGGTGCAACTCGTTCAGACACCAGAAGAGCTTGAGCGGGCCGCGCGGAAAGCCGCACGCAAGGCCGCCAAGAAAGCTGCCAAACTTCAAGCCGCAGCACAGGGGGTTGAGGAGTCAGCATCATCATCAGATGGCATGAAGGAGGAAAACAAGAAGGAGAAGAAGGAGAAGAAGGAGAAGAAGGAGAAGAAGGAGAAGAAGGAGAAGAAACGAGAGCGCGAGGAAGACTGTGAGGCAGCGCCCCCCAAGAAAGCAGCGGGCGATGTTAGTGTGCGGAAGGCCTTTCTCAAGGAGCATCGCATGACGATGGAAGGCAACGGCGTCGAGGATATATTCCCATACTATTCTTTTGCCGAGGCACAGTTCCCGGAGACTGCGCAGCAGGCGATTGCGGCCGCCGGCTACGTCAAACCCACGCCCATTCAGTCCGTCTCGTGGCCCGTGATCATGTCTGGTCGTGACATTATTGGCGTTGCCGAAACCGGCTCGGGCAAAACCATGGCGTTTGCCCTGCCCTCGCTGCCTCATATCTTGGGTGTGAAGCAGAAGGGTATCAAGGTGCTGGTTCTGGCACCAACAAGAGAGCTGGCCATGCAAACGGTACCCCCCTCACACCCCCCGGGCCCCGTGTTCCGATTCCCATGTCATCAGTGGTGGAGAGCACCCTCCATATCTTTATCGTCTGGGAATGACGGAAAGTGCGGGCTGCCGGCGCCAGCAACGGAGTCGATGCCGTGGGCAAGCCTTTTTTTAGTGGCTTGGATACCCTCCCCCAGGGGGGGTGCCTGCCTGCCTTTTTTGAAATTCTGGGTGCCCTCAGTGGAACCCTCCTCCCCCCCCCCCCCCCCCGGTGGGGGTAGACCAAGAGTGGGTTGGGATTTTTTGGGAAAAGCATTTGTAACCAAAATATTCATGTCACCCCTGAGCTGTATGTTGCCAGATCTGGTCAGTACCCCAGCGGTACTACATTACACCTGCAACACGGAAGTCCTAGGTTCGAATACAAGGCGCTGGGGTAATTATGGCGGCAGATGGAAAATGCTCGCCAGGCTGACATTTTGTGGGGGAAAAACTGCAAACTGAACTATCTGCATTGTGTGTGGTTTGATATTGGGTAGGTACTGTGGACAAGGCGGTGAGTGGGTGCCTGCCTCCTTGACTGGACCCCCCCCCCCCCCCAAGGGTAGGGGTAGGACAAAAGCAGTGCCTGCCCTGAAAAAGTGCCTGCCTCCTCCAAGATTTCACCCCCCCCCCGTATCACAAAAAAGGCTTGGCCGTGGGGGCAGAGGAAGCGCTCGTGAGCAGAGGGACACCTGTGCCCCGCTCAAACATCAAAGGACAACCAATGTCCATCCAATTTCCTCTCTGAAGCCAACGGGCATTTTACTCAGCGTTTATGGCATGCCTCACCCATGAGATTGCCATTTCACTCACAGCCCATTTGCCGCACACTTTCAGGGTGGTCTAGAGCAGGCCACAGCCTAAAGGAGCACTCTGACCGGGCGGCACCTTGTTCTGCCTCTCTGCATGGATTTGAGGGGAGGTGGAAGAAAGTGCCTTTATGACCTCAGACCATTTGCCTGATGTGTGGGCGCCACGGGTTGGTGCTAGACAGTCCAAAACAAAGATTTACGCCCCCCCTGAAATATCCGCCCCCCGTGCAATACAGTAATAGGCGCTTGCCCCCCCCCCCCCCCGCACTCCCCCCCCCCCTCCAGAACCCTCATTTGGCCCAAAAAACAAAGGAAATACTGGGCGGCGAAGAAAATGTTTCTTTAGTTTAGCACTAGAACTGCTGCAGTTTTAGTGCTACCATTGTGTATGTGTGTGGAGGGGGGGGGGCGTCATTTCATGACCGTCACAACGTTGGGGGGGAGATTCAAGGCTGGGGGGGGGGGATGACATGCCCCCCACCCAGCCAGCCTTGGGTTCATTCAGATAAGGTGGCATTCAATGCAACGCCCTGGGTCGGCTTGCGTGATTCCGTGTATTGTGCATGGCCCCTTGGGATTGTCCCCTCCCTTGAACAGTTCTGTGGGGGATGGAGGTCCCGGCACGTGCCATACAATGCGATCAAGGCAGAGCCGAGCCATTGTGAAGCAAATCTGAGCCTCACCATTGTGACCCTATTGCTCTGCAAGTGAAGTGGGGACCTCATGCCTTCACAGCGGATGCAATCCAGTGCTCTGGGGGTGGGTGGCACGTGACCCATCAGCTGAGCCCATCAATGCATTCCTTCCTCCCATTGTTTGGCTATAGATCCGTGGCGCCCAAGAAGTCTTCCTCCATCCCCCAACGTCCCAACCCTTCGTTCATGGATGCACAAAAATGTTCACACAATTTTTGGAATTTCGTAAACGGCAAACCTACACCAGAGTGGAGGGGAGGTTTGGGGACCGTCCCCCCCTGGGAGGGGGGGGCAGTCATGTGACAGGAGGCTCCCCACGTCCCCATTCAACTTACCCCCCGTCCCCCTTGCGCAAGCACAGCCTTGTCTAAGCACAGGGTGGGCGTTGCACCGCTGTTTTTAGGAATTTTTGGGGCCACTGATTTTTCAGCCCCAGAAGTAAGATGGGGTTTAAAACCATTCTACCACAACCCAATGATGTTTGTTTTGATGTGATTGTTAGCCATTCCTGGTATTCCCCTTCCACAGCCTGTCACCATCTGCATCTTCTGGGCATGGGCGGTCATGTGCGTTTGCCGTCATGTGTGTCACACACGAGCACGGCCTTGTCTAAGCACCGCGTGGGCGTTGGACCTCTGTTTTGCCTTGTTTTTTGGGAACGCGGCCGTGCTTGCCCAAGGGGGGGGTGTACTTACACCTGCTCCCTGCCCATGCACCCACCCACTTCCCCACCCCTGCCCAGCTTCTACTTCCTCACTGCCCATGCCCCTAGGCTGCGGAGTACCAAAAGCTCAACACAAAGCAGGTCTGCCTGTATGGGGGTGCCGCAAAGGACCAGCAGCTGGCGGAACTGCGCAAGAACCCGGATGTGGTGATCGCCACCCCCGGCCGTCTCATCGACTTCTGTGACAGTTGGCAGTGCGACCTCAGCAACGTCTCCTACGGCGTGCTGGATGAGGCTGACCGGATGCTGGACACGGGGTTTGAGATTCCTGTTCGCAAGATCCTGGTGTGCCCTGCCACAGAGTCTGCCACAGGGAAGTATTACAAAGACTGTGCACCATCGGAGGAGGGGTGGTAAACCCCCCCTGGACCCCCCTCCGACCAAAATGACCATCGTTGGAAAAAACGAAATTTACCGTTGGAAAATTCTGGTTGGGCCATTTTTGTACACAAACTTTTGGGTCCCATCCCCCCCACCCCCTCCCCCCCTTCTAATACTTCCCTCACAGAGTCGATGCACGGACCGCCAGTGGCACATTCCAGGTCGCGTGTCTCAGTGAATTGATTACGGCGTGTTCATGTCAGGGTGGACTCCGGGTGGACTGGTGGCAGCGCTTGGCGGACGGCACTATTAAGTCAGTCTCACAACTGTGTGTCTGCGGGCCGGACATGTCTGCCCTTGAAACGACCTGAAAATGGTGTTTGTGGTTGTACCGGGTCCGGGCTCCCTCATGCTGCTGGCTCTGAACGGCAGAGATAGGTCTGTTCGTCGTGATGGATATTGACACGCCAGAGGTGAAATCCTCAGACCGCTGTGGGATCAACTGCGGCAAAGGCGTTCCACTGGAGCATGTTCGTCGATCAAGAACGAGAGTGTGGGATGCGAAGATGATCAGATACCATCGTGGTCTACCGCTGTAAACCATGTCAGCTCGGTGTCGGTGGGCCATGGTTTTCTCAGCAGGATGCCATCGGTTTCACTCCTCTGCAGCGAGAAATCAAAGCTTACGGATTCAGGGGGGAGTACAGTCTCAAGGCTGAAACTTAAAGGAATTGATGGAACCCCGCCTGTGGATCTGCCTGGTACCCCCCGCCCCCCTCAGTGCTGCCCCTTGGGTGACCACGGGGTTTTGCCATTGGGGCTCAGGTACCCAAGTGGCCCTCGCTGTCCCCTGCTGCCCATTGCCCACCATTGGGGTATTGACTGGGGATATGTACCCTAGAAATCTCTGTTGCATAATTCTGAGCAACAATTCCTGGCGCTTTTTTTTTTTGCAATTCCTGACGCAATTTTAGCGCCCCTTTTTCAGGTCTAGTACATATGTTTTTTGGCAACCAGGTGGTTAAAGAAAGTGGCACCGTGACAGTTTCATGGGTCCAAGCCCCAGCAGGGTGCTTCCTGCCCCAACAGCGCGTGTTTCCCTACATGTGCAGTGCATCCTTTACAGTGCATCCCACGACTGCAGCAGCACCACCCCATTAATTTAACTTTGTTGTCCCAGCTTCAGCCAAATGCAAGAAGCAAGCAAAGGACTGTGTCTTTTCCAGAAAATGGACAAGCATTTTGGAGGTTGGGGACAGAATTGTGGCAATGTAATTTCCTCCAGATCCCCCCCCCCACCAGCACCCGGTAGAGATTCTTGGTTGGCTGCTGAGTTGAACAGGGTAAGTTTACCAAAGGTTCCACCTAACCCTCCGCTTACCTCACCTTAATTAGGTTGTACCCCCCCTGGAGACTCCGGCCGGCGCAGTGGTTCCAGCGCCCGACTCCTGCGCTCAAGGTCGAATCCCAGGCAGGGCACAAGGACTCCACCGGCGCCGGTTCGAAACCCGAAACCCGAAGACCGTCCGAAAGCCTACAGGGTCCGACGCGTGAGGTTTCACACGGTTGGAGACACGCCTAGTCATGCACTGGCATGGCGGCGGATGGTCCGTGGTCATGGGACTCAAGCCCTGAACTACAGGCCAACTGACAGCGGCCTAAGGGCTGCCCTGAACGACAGTCAATCAAATCAAAAATTCACATGGGGTTGAGGCATTTTGGGGTGGGTAGGTGTGCCCTTTTCTGCTTTTGGGTGAGTGGGTGGCTGTGTGTTTGTGTGTGTGTGTGGTTGGCTGACTACATCCCCTGTATTCTGGAGCATCTGTTCTAGCGTGAGACTTGGTCTTTTCTGGCTGTTCTGTGTTGCTCATGACGAAGTGTGTGTGGTTGGGTGGTTGTGAACAGATGGCTTTGGTAGGTAAGATACACAAACTCCTCCGTGGATTGATTTAGGTCTGGTGAAGGTGTGCCTGCATCACAATCACCCGGTATGACCCTGCACTGTGATTTCCGCACTCTTTGGTAGACCAAAAGACATCTAGGGCTGCTCTGCAGCTCCTGAGCAGTTTTCTTTCAATCGCTTTTCTTGCTTGAGTCGCATTTCGCAGTTCTTGTGGGCACAAACTGGGAGGCAGGATCACGGGAAAACCATCCAGATTTCGGCCCCATTACGTCCGGGGCTGCGGTTGGGCAAACGGTGGATGCGGTTTGAAAGTTTCTGATCGTGCATCGGGTGGTGCCCCTGAAGCTGGCCGACTGGCCAGCACGGTTGTCCCCATGAGGGCTCATGCAGACTTAGCCACGCCCAGCCTGTGCAAAGCATCAGCAGGGCCCTGGGGAGCGGGGGGGGGGGCTTTATGTCACACAGGGGGATCACCCACGCGTGACGTGGGCCTTCGTGCACACGGAGGGACAACACGTGCTGTTGTATCAATAGCAGCCGAGCCACCACCGCCAAGGGAGCAGCGGGACTAGACATAGCTGCGGCGCTGGGCGTGGTGCCAGCGGCTATGGAGGACAGTCCACGCAGAAGGCGGAACTATGCTCCCCCTGCACAATCCGTGGGGAAGAGCTCCCGGGCCTGGGCAGTCTCTGGATGTGTTGCGGGGATGCCAGGTCCGGTTGAGCACAGGCGCTCATCCGACGGCCCGCAGCGGTGTTGGGGATGGTTCCCGATGGTGTCCGGGAGCCGGGCATCGCTGTGATCAGTTGAGTGACCTAGTTGCTGGGGTCCTCCTGACAGGGCTAAGCAGACCCTAGTGGTGAGTGCCATACTTCGCTTGAGCGAACCGGCGGGGGGTAATCGCCGAGACCACCACTGGGGGCCTGCAGCGCGGGCGCCACACCACGGGCTGGGGTCTGAGCGAAGGTTAATGCCGTATGGATCCTTAATGTCTTGACCACCACAACCCGCCGCCATGGAGAAACAGAAATGGTGGGGTCAAGACAGCGGCTTGGCGGACCTTCATGAGAAGAAGGAGAAGACCGACACTGCATCATGCGGTGAAGGATAAACGGGTGACTGTCCTGGGCCCCGTAAAGCAACCAGAGATGGACTTTATGTCACACAGGGGGGGGGGGGGGGTGGCATGAGCCCATCTCCCACACCCTTCCCCCAGCCCCCCATCCTTGGCTGCCATGCTGGGGAGCCGTTCCCAGGCTGGATCACGCTGCGCTGGTGAGTACATGCAGATATGGCACGTGCTTGTGCTGATTGTAGTGTCTTTTTACGCTTGCTTGTTTGTGTTTTGTCATTTTGCTGTCTGTTGCTGCTTAGATTTTGTTGATTGTTGTTTTCATGTCTTCTGGTTTACCAGTTTTCTGCTGATTGGTGCATGTCTTTGCTGTTTCTTGTTTGCTGTGTGTTTGTCTGTTGCCATATCACGTACCACATACCACGTCAGAGGCGCTGATGTGGTTCATGGGGCTTCGCTGCGTGTCAGTCTTTCGTGTCAACACCGTGCTCTCTCGCATGCCACACAGCATACCCCCGCCAAGGGGCAGAAGCAGCCCTTCAGAGCACTTGGAGTAGAGGGACAACAGTCCCACTCTCACATACCTAAAATACCTATCCCCCGTGGCTTGGAAGCAGCCTTACATTAGAGCGGCCGACAACCACAGGAGGAGCCCCCCCCCCTCCCCTGGGCCCCCTCCCCCCCCCCCCCCTCCCCCAGACCAAAGTGACCATTGTGGGAAAAAACAAAGTTTGCAATGGGGAAAATCTGATTGGGCCACTTTTGTTACACAAATCACCTCGAAGAGAGGTTGTTAGATCAAGCGCAGTTTTTTGGGTCCCAGACCCCCCTTCCCCCCGCTCCTCCTCTCTTCTCCGCTCTTCTAATGTCAGCCTTCCCGCCAGTACCACCCGCCACACCCACTCAGGCCCGATGGCAAACCCCCTGCCTGCGTCCCCCAGGGCATGCTCAGTCAGAAGCGGCAGATGCTCATGTTCACGGCCACGTGGCCGCTGTCGGTCGAGAAACTGGCGAGCGAGTTCCTCAAAGACCCCATCAAAATGACCGTCGGCAGTCAGGAGCTGACCGCCAACGTCCGCGTGAAGCAGGTCGTCGAGATGGTGCAGGGCAACGAGAAGGACTGGCGGCTGGTGCAGCTGCTGAAGAAGTACAACGTGGGCCCGCAGAGCCGCGTGATCGTCTTCGTGCTGTACAAGAAGGACGCGCCGCGGGTGGAGACGATGCTGCGGAACAAGGGGTACAACGTGGGGGCGCTGCACGGGAACTCCAGCCAAGACGCCCGGGAGCGGACCATCGAGCAGTTCCGGACCGGGCAGCTGCCGCTGATGGTCGCGACGGACGTGGCCGCGCGCGGCCTCGACATCGACGACATCGAGGTCGTCATCAACTACTCGATGCCCCTGACGATCGAGGACTACATCCACCGCATCGGCCGTACGGCCCGGGCGGGCAAGACGGGCATCGCCCACAGCTTCTTCATGCACCAGGGCGACCGGAACTTGGGCTGGCACTTGGCGCGGGTCCTCCGCGAGGCCGGGCAGCCCGTCCTGCCTGATCTTGAGAAGTATGGGCCACCGGCGGTGAAGTACACGAATGAGGTGTCCGCCATGTCCCCATCCAATCTCTGCCCCGCCCACCCCAATCTCACATCATGAATGTCGCACGCGCACGCATGTTGAACCTCGCAGTTCAAGCATGAATGGAATGACTGCCTGACGCGCGCGCGCAAACACACACGCACGCGCGCGCGCGCCCACACACACACATGCGCAAGTGCAGGCTCGCCCATGGGGGCCTGCCCAGGGAGCGGTCGGGATGCAAGCCCTGTGCATAGTCTTGCTGTCGTGCTTGAGAGGGAGGGACGGCCGCGCCAAACATAACTGCAGTGCGAACAGAGCTGGAGGGAGGTGGTGTGTCATAGCGGACGCTGTTGCCTTGGCTGAAACGATTGGGCGTCACACACGCATCCGTTTCGGGGGAGGATACGGGAGAGCAGCAAAGGAGGGCACTCGTGCACCGGTTGTCTGGCATCGGAGCTGAATCTGCGTGCCCTTCCGTTGCTGCACATGGTTCTGCCTCGTCCACAGTACAGAGCACACACACACGCACGCGCACGCACACACGCACACGAGCGCACATGTGCACACGCACCCACGCACACAGACGCGCACACACGCACACAGACACGCGTAGACGCACGCAAACACACACGAACCTTTGTCATTCCTGGCCCTCAGACGAAAGTGCTCCCAGTTGTCCCCATTCCTGCTCTTTCCCTCTCGGGCACCACCACGTCCGTACCCTCTCTGCCCCACTTTCAGCCCATCTCCACCCCAGCACCCCATCTCAGTATCCGTACATCTCCGCCACACCTCACACCTGCCTCACACCTGCCTCACACCAGCCTCACACCAGCCTCACACCTGCCTCACACCTGCCTCACACCTGCCTCACACCTGCCTCACACCTGCCTCACACCTGCCTCACACCTGCCTCACACCTGCCTCACACCTGCCTCACACCTGCCTCACACCTGCCTCACACCAGCCTCACACCTGCCTCACACCTGCCTCACACCTGCCTCACACCTGCCTCACACCTGCCTCACACCTGCCTCACACCTGCCTCACACCAGCCTCACACCTGCCTCACACCTGCCTCACACCTGCCTCACACCTGCCTCACACCTGCCTCACACCTGCCTCACACCTGCCTCACACCTGCCTCACACCTGCCTCACACCCACCTCACACCTGCCTCACACCTGCCTCACACCAGCCTCACACCAGCCTCACACCTGCCTCACACCAGCCTCACACCTGCCTCACACCTGCCTCACACCTGCCTCACACCTGCCTCACACCTGCCTCACACCTGCCTCACACCTGCCTCACACCTGCCTCACACCTGCCTCACACCCACCTCACACCTGCCTCACACCTGCCTCACACCAGCCTCACACCAGCCTCACACCTGCCTCACACCTGCCTCACACCTGCCTCACACCTGCCTCACACCTGCCTCACACCTGCCTCACACCTGCCTCACACCTGCCTCACACCAGCCTCACACCTGCCTCACACCAGCCTCACACCTGCCTCACACCTGCCTCACACCTGCCTCACACCTGCCTCACACCTGCCTCACACCTGCCTCACACCTGCCTCACACCTGCCTCACACCTGCCTCACACCTGCCTCACACCTGCCTCACACCTGCCTCACACCTGCCTCACACCTGCCTCACACCTGCCTCACACCTGCCTCACACCCACCTCACACCTGCCTCACACCTGCCTCACACCAGCCTCACACCAGCCTCACACCTGCCTCACACCTGCCTCACACCTGCCTCACACCTGCCTCACACCTGCCTCACACCTGCCTCACACCTGCCTCACACCTGCCTCACACCTGCCTCACACCTGCCTCACACCTGCCTCACACCTGCCTCACACCTGCCTCACACCTGCCTCACACCTGCCTCACACCTGCCTCACACCTGCCTCACACCTGCCTCACACCTGCCTCACACCTGCCTCACACCTGCCTCACACCTGCCTCACACCTGCCTCACACCTGCCTCACACCTGCCTCACACCTGCCTCACACCTGCCTCACACCAGCCTCACACCTGCCTCACACCTGCCTCACACCTGCCTCACACCTGCCTCACACCTGCCTCACACCTGCCTCACACCTGCCTCACACCTGCCTCACACCTGCCTCACACCTGCCTCACACCTGCCTCACACCTGCCTCACACCTGCCTCACACCTGCCTCACACCTGCCTCACACCTGCCTCACACCTGCCTCACACCTGCCTCACACCTGCCTCACACCTGCCTTACACCTGCCTCACACCTGCCTCACACCTGCCTCACACCTGCCTCACACCTGCCTCACACCTGCCTCACACCCGCCTCACACCTGCCTCACACCTGCCTCACACCTGCCTCACACCTGCCTCACACCTGCCTCACACCTGCCTCACACCAGCCTCACACCTGCCTCACACCTGCCTCACACCTGCCTCACACCTGCCTCACACCTGCCTCACACCTGCCTCACACCAGCCTCACACTTGCCTCACACCTGCCTCACACCTGCCTCACACCTGCCTCACACCTGCCTCACACCTGCCTCACACCTGCCTCACACCTGCCTCACACCTGCCTCACACCTGCCTCACACCTGCCTCACACCTGCCTCACACCTGCCTCACACCTGCCTCACACCTGCCTCACACCTGCCTCACACCTGCCTCACACCTGCCTCACACCTGCCTCACACCTGCCTCACACCTGCCTCACACCTGCCTCACACCTGCCTCACACCTGCCTCACACCTGCCTCACACCTGCCTCACACCTGCCTCACACCTGCCTCACACCTGCCTCACACCAGCCTCACACCTGCCTCACACCTGCCTCACACCTGCCTCACACCTGCCTCACACCTGCCTCACACCTGCCTCACACCTGCCTCACACCTGCCTCACACCTGCCTCACACCTGCCTCACACCTGCCTCACACCTGCCTCACACCTGCCTCACACCTGCCTCACACCTGCCTCACACCTGCCTCACACCTGCCTCACACCTGCCTCACACCTGCCTCACACCTGCCTCACACCTGCCTCACACCTGCCTCACACCTGCCTCACACCTGCCTCACACCTGCCTCACACCTGCCTCACACCTGCCTCACACCTGCCTCACACCTGCCTCACACCTGCCTCACACCTGCCTCACACCTGCCTCACACCTGCCTCACACCTGCCTCACACCTGCCTCACACCTGCCTCACACCAGCCTCACACCAGCCTCACACCTGCCTCACACCTGCCTCACACCTGCCTCACACCTGCCTCACACCAGCCTCACACCTGCCTCACACCTGCCTCACACCAGCCTCACACCTGCCTCACACCTGCCTCACACCTGCCTCACACCTGCCTCACACCTGCCTCACACCTGCCTCACACCTGCCTCACACCTGCCTCACACCTGCCTCACACCAGCCTCACACCTGCCTCACACCTGCCTCACACCTGCCTCACACCTGCCTCACACCTGCCTCACACCTGCCTCACACCTGCCTCACACCTGCCTCACACCTGCCTCACACCTGCCTCACACCTGCCTCACACCTGCCTCACACCTGCCTCACACCTGCCTCACACCTGCCTCACACCTGCCTCACACCTGCCTCACACCTGCCTCACACCTGCCTCACACCTGCCTCACACCTGCCTCACACCTGCCTCACACCTGCCTCACACCTGCCTCACACCTGCCTCACACCTGCCTCACACCTGCCTCACACCTGCCTCACACCTGCCTCACACCTGCCTCACACCTGCCTCACACCTGCCTCACACCTGCCTCACGCCTGCCTCACACCTGCCTCACACCTGCCTCACACCTGCCTCACACCTGCCTCACACCTGCCTCACACCTGCCTCACACCTGCCTCACACCTGCCTCACACCTGCCTCACACCTGCCTCACACCTGCCTCACACCTGCCTCACACCTGCCTCACACCTGCCTCACACCTGCCTCACACCTGCCTCACACCTGCCTCACACCTGCCTCACACCTGCCTCACACCTGCCTCACACCTGCCTCACACCTGCCTCACACCTGCCTCACACCTGCCTCACACCTGCCTCACACCTGCCTCACACCTGCCTCACACCTGCCTCACACCTGCCTCACACCTGCCTCACACCTGCCTCACACCTGCCTCACACCTGCCTCCCACCTGCCTCACACCTGCCTCACACCTGCCTCACACCTGCCTCCCACCTGCCTCACACCTGCCTCACACCTGCCTCACACCTGCCTCACACCTGCCTCACACCCGCCTCACACCCGCCTCACACCCGCCTCACACCAGCCTCACACCAGCCTCGCACCTGCCTCACACCTGCCTCACACCTGCCTCACACCTGCCTCACACCTGCCTCACACCTGCCTCACACCTGCCTCACACCTGCCTCACACCTGCCTCACACCTGCCTCACACCTGCCTCACACCTGCCTCACACCTGCCTCACACCTGCCTCACACCTGCCTCACACCTGCCTCACACCTGCCTCACACCTGCCTCACACCTGCCTCACACCTGCCTCACACCTGCCTCACACCTGCCTCACACCTGCCTCACACCTGCCTCACACCTGCCTCACACCTGCCTCACACCTGCCTCACACCTGCCTCACACCTGCCTCACACCTGCCTCACACCTGCCTCACACCTGCCTCACACCTGCCTCACACCTGCCTCACACCTGCCTCACACCTGCCTCACACCTGCCTCACACCTGCCTCACACCTGCCTCACACCTGCCTCACACCAGCCTCACACCAGCCTCACACCAGCCTCACACCTGCCTCACACCTGCCTCACACCTGCCTCACACCTGCCTCACACCTGCCTCACACCTGCCTCACACCTGCCTCACACCTGCCTCACACCTGCCTCACACCTGCCTCACACCTGCCTCACACCTGCCTCACACCTGCCTCACACCTGCCTCACACCTGCCTCACACCAGCCTCACACCAGCCTCACACCTGCCTCACACCTGCCTCACACCTGCCTCACACCTGCCTCACACCTGCCTCACACCTGCCTCACACCTGCCTCACACCTGCCTCACACCTGCCTCACACCTGCCTCACACCTGCCTCACACCTGCCTCACACCTGCCTCACACCTGCCTCACACCTGCCTCACACCTGCCTCACACCTGCCTCACACCTGCCTCACACCTGCCTCACACCTGCCTCACACCTGCCTCACACCTGCCTCACACCCGCCTCACACCTGCCTCACACCTGCCTCACACCTGCCTCACACCTGCCTCACACCTGCCTCACACCAGCCTCACACCTGCCTCACACCTGCCTCACACCTGCCTCACACCTGCCTCACACCTGCCTCACACCTGCCTCACACCAGCCTCACACCTGCCTCACACCTGCCTCACACCTGCCTCACACCTGCCTCACACCTGCCTCACACCTGCCTCACACCTGCCTCACACCTGCCTCACACCTGCCTCACACCTGCCTCACACCTGCCTCACACCTGCCTCACACCTGCCTCACACCTGCCTCACACCTGCCTCACACCTGCCTCACACCTGCCTCACACCTGCCTCACACCTGCCTCACACCTGCCTCACACCTGCCTCACACCTGCCTCACACCTGCCTCACACCTGCCTCACACCTGCCTCACACCTGCCTCACACCTGCCTCACACCTGCCTCACACCTGCCTCACACCTGCCTCACACCTGCCTCACACCTGCCTCACACCTGCCTCACACCTGCCTCACACCTGCCTCACACCTGCCTCACACCTGCCTCACACCTGCCTCACACCTGCCTCACACCTGCCTCACACCTGCCTCACACCAGCCTCACACCAGCCTCACACCAGCCTCACACCTGCCTCACACCTGCCTCACACCTGCCTCACACCTGCCTCACACCTGCCTCACACCTGCCTCACACCTGCCTCACACCTGCCTCACACCTGCCTCACACCTGCCTCACACCTGCCTCACACCTGCCTCACACCTGCCTCACACCTGCCTCACACCTGCCTCACACCTGCCTCACACCTGCCTCACACCTGCCTCACACCTGCCTCACACCTGCCTCACACCTGCCTCACACCTGCCTCACACCTGCCTCACACCTGCCTCACACCTGCCTCACACCAGCCTCACACCTGCCTCACACCTGCCTCACACCTGCCTCACACCTGCCTCACACCAGCCTCACACCTGCCTCACACCTGCCTCACACCAGCCTCACACCTGCCTCACACCTGCCTCACACCTGCCTCACACCTGCCTCACACCTGCCTCACACCTGCCTCACACCTGCCTCACACCTGCCTCACACCTGCCTCACACCTGCCTCACACCAGCCTCACACCAGCCTCACACCTGCCTCACACCTGCCTCACACCTGCCTCACACCTGCCTCACACCTGCCTCACACCTGCCTCACACCTGCCTCACACCTGCCTCACACCTGCCTCACACCTGCCTCACACCTGCCTCACACCTGCCTCACACCTGCCTCACACCTGCCTCACACCTGCCTCACACCTGCCTCACACCTGCCTCACACCTGCCTCACACCTGCCTCACACCTGCCTCACACCTGCCTCACACCTGCCTCACACCTGCCTCACACCTGCCTCACACCTGCCTCACACCTGCCTCACACCTGCCTCACACCTGCCTCACACCTGCCTCACACCTGCCTCACACCTGCCTCACACCTGCCTCACACCTGCCTCACACCTGCCTCACACCTGCCTCACACCTGCCTCACACCTGCCTCACACCTGCCTCACACCTGCCTCACACCTGCCTCACACCTGCCTCACACCTGCCTCACACCTGCCTCACACCTGCCTCACACCTGCCTCACACCTGCCTCACACCTGCCTCACACCTGCCTCACACCTGCCTCACACCTGCCTCACACCTGCCTCACACCTGCCTCACACCTGCCTCACACCTGCCTCACACCTGCCTCACACCTGCCTCACACCTGCCTCACACCTGCCTCACACCTGCCTCACACCTGCCTCACACCTGCCTCACACCTGCCTCACACCTGCCTCACACCTGCCTCACACCTGCCTCACACCTGCCTCACACCTGCCTCACACCTGCCTCACACCTGCCTCACACCTGCCTCACACCTGCCTCACACCTGCCTCACACCTGCCTCACACCTGCCTCACACCTGCCTCACACCTGCCTCACACCTGCCTCACACCTGCCTCACACCTGCCTCACACCTGCCTCACACCTGCCTCACACCTGCCTCACACCTGCCTCACACCTGCCTCACACCTGCCTCACACCTGCCTCACACCTGCCTCACACCTGCCTCACACCTGCCTCACACCTGCCTCACACCTGCCTCACACCAGCCTCACGCCTGCCTCACACCTGCCTCACACCAGCCTCACACCTGCCTCACACCTGCCTCACACCTGCCTCACACCAGCCTCACACCTGCCTCACACCTGCCTCACACCTGCCTCACACCTGCCTCACACCTGCCTCACACCTGCCTCACACCTGCCTCACACCTGCCTCACACCTGCCTCACACCTGCCTCACACCTGCCTCACACCTGCCTCACACCTGCCTCACACCTGCCTCACACCTGCCTCACACCAGCCTCACACCTGCCTCACACCTGCCTCACACCTGCCTCACACCTGCCTCACACCTGCCTCACACCTGCCTCACACCTGCCTCACACCTGCCTCACACCTGCCTCACACCTGCCTCACACCTGCCTCACACCTGCCTCACACCTGCCTCACACCTGCCTCACACCTGCCTCACACCTGCCTCACACCTGCCTCACACCTGCCTCACACCTGCCTCACACCTGCCTCACACCTGCCTCACACCTGCCTCACACCTGCCTCACACCTGCCTCACACCCGCCTCACACCTGCCTCACACCCGCCTCACACCCGCCTCACACCGGCCTCACACCTGCCTCACACCTGCCTCACACCTGCCTCACACGTGCCTCACACCAGCCTCACACCTGCCTCACACCTGCCTCACACCTGCCTCACACCTGCCTCACACCTGCCTCACACCAGCCTCACACCTGCCTCACACCCGCCTCACACCTGCCTCACACCCGCCTCACACCTGCCTCACACCTGCCTCACACCTGCCTCACACCCGCCTCACACCTGCCTCACACCTGCCTCACACCTGCCTCACACCTGCCTCACACCTGCCTCACACCTGCCTCACACCTGCCTCACACCTGCCTCACACCTGCCTCACACCTGCCTCACACCTGCCTCACACCTGCCTCACACCTGCCTCACACCTGCCTCACACCTGCCTCACACCTGCCTCACACCTGCCTCACACCTGCCTCACACCTGCCTCACACCTGCCTCACACCTGCCTCACACCTGCCTCACACCTGCCTCACACCAGCCTCACACCTGCCTCACACCCGCCTCACACCTGCCTCACACCCGCCTCACACCTGCCTCACACCTGCCTCACACCTGCCTCACACCCGCCTCACACCTGCCTCACACCTGCCTCACACCTGCCTTACACCTGCCTCACACCTGCCTCACACCTGCCTCACACCTGCCTCACACCTGCCTCACACCTGCCTCACACCAGCCTCACACCTGCCTCACACCTGCCTCACACCAGCCTCACACCTGCCTCACACCAGCCTCACACCTGCCTCACACCTGCCTCACACCTGCCTCACACCTGCCTCACACCTGCCTCACACCTGCCTCACACCTGCCTCACACCTGCCTCACACCAGCCTCACACCTGCCTCACACCTGCCTCACACCAGCCTCACACCTGCCTCACACCAGCCTCACACCTGCCTCACACCTGCCTCACACCTGCCTCACACCTGCCTCACACCTGCCTCACACCTGCCTCACACCTGCCTCACACCTGCCTCACACCTGCCTCACACCAGCCTCACACCTGCCTCACACCTGCCTCACACCTGCCTCACACCAGCCTCACACCTGCCTCACACCTGCCTCACACCTGCCTCACACCTGCCTCACACCCGCCTCACACCCGCCTCACACCTGCCTCACACCTGCCTCACACCTGCCTCACACCTGCCTCACACCTGCCTCACACCTGCCTCACACCTGCCTCACACCTGCCTCACACCCGCCTCACACCCGCCTCACACCTGCCTCACACCCGCCTCACACCTGCCTCACACCTGCCTCACACCAGCCTCACACCTGCCTCACACCTGCCTCACACCTGCCTCACACCAGCCTCACACCTGCCTCACACCTGCCTCACACCTGCCTCACACCTGCCTCACACCTGCCTCACACCTGCCTCACACCTGCCTCACACCTGCCTCACACCTGCCTCACACCTGCCTCACACCTGCCTCACACCTGCCTCACACCTGCCTCACACCAGCCTCACACCTGCCTCACACCTGCCTCACACCTGCCTCACACCTGCCTCACACCTGCCTCACACCAGCCTCACACCTGCCTCACACCTGCCTCACACCAGCCTCACACCTGCCTCACACCTGCCTCACACCTGCCTCACACCAGCCTCACACCTGCCTCACACCCGCCTCACACCTGCCTCACACCCGCCTCACACCTGCCTCACACCAGCCTCACACCTGCCTCACACCTGCCTCACACCCGCCTCACACCTGCCTCACACCAGCCTCACACCTGCCTCACACCTGCCTCACACCTGCCTCACCTGGATTGCAGCCTCCCCACAACCAATGCACCCCCCACCCCACCCCATTCATCCCCACGACACCATGTCCCGATCTCGGTCCATCCCCTCCGTCCGCCTTCACCCAATCAGGTACCCACGTGCAACATCAGCGAAGTGAAGGCGGCCCCAAAGATCACCTTCGATGACAGTGATGATGAATAGAGAGTGCGTCTGCAATGCAGAGCGCACATGACTTGCCCTCCTGCGAATGTTCTGACTTGCATTTCTCAGCGTGCCCTTGACACGCCGCCCAGCCCGTGTTGGGGCTGGAGTAGGGAGGGACGGCCCGGGCGAGGGCTCAGCACGCAGCGATCCCCCGAAACCGTGGGTTTCGGGTGGTGCGAGCGGTGGACCGCCATCTGGCATCAGCAGAAGTAGCCAGTCTCGCTGCGACCCTCTGTTTTTGGGAAGTGGGGACGAGGGTGGGGCCGGGCCTGGAATTGTATTTCAGGGTTTTCTTGTGCAGCCAGTGTTATCGGGACGCACCAGCAGTTGTTTCTGATGCATGTCCCTCAACTTGGCGCAGGGCACCTCTCGGCCCCCCTCTGTAGTACGTCTCCATCAGCTTCCCTATGGAATTGCGCCATTTGGCTGGCGCGCGGGTGACGCTTCCTCTTTTTTTGTGATGTGTTTCTGTTTCATGTTTTTCCCCGACGGGTTTTGTGAGGATTGGACGTGGGGTTATGGAGGAGCAGCGGTGCCCTCTGTCGGGGCCTGTAGCTCTCCCCGCTCCCTTGATATATTACTCCTTGGATTTGGAGTCGCAGACAAATTTTTTCTTTGGTGTGCATCGGTGTGTATCATGCACAGCATATGCCTGCCCGCGATTGAAGGGTGCATCTGTGCATGTTTGTGTGTGTGTCGATGCATGTCTCCAAACACACACACACACGCGCGCACAAACTGCCAGGTGCATGTACGTGTGCTTATGGTTGCATAGGTGGAGTTGTAGGTGGGAGTGTGGGTATTTACGTACATTTTGGATGAACCGTTTACAGTGGCATGAGCTGCACTGATTCCGGGGCACCTTTTTCCACCCGTTTCCAACCCCAGCCCCTGTGCTCCCACACAGGGTTCGTCCCGCATGCGGTCGTGCTGACATATGGCCAGACAATGCCCCAAGACGCATGTTGGCAAGTGCGAGAGCAAACCCGGGTAGACCCGGGGCTGTGCCTGCAAACGGCCCCACAACGCTACCCCCCCCCCCCCCCCACCTCCTAAAATAAAATATGACTGATGGCTGAAAGGCCAGTCAGGGCAACCACATGCAGTGGAGCACCCAGCACAGCTGCCATTGTTTCCAGATGAGCAGTGCAGTCCAGAATCTTCAGGATCTTCTGCAGTGTCAGAATTTGAGGCCCCGCGTGCCCCAAGGCTTGTAGCTGCACGAGTAATCCTGGAGCAGATTCTGGCTGCGAGACAATCAATGGTGCATTCTGGCGGGACTGTGGTTGACACTATATTGATTCTGGCCCTCCACGACGTAGCGAGGGCTGCAGCATTTCCGGGTATCCTTTTTGCCTCTTCATGTGCGCCCCTTCCGTGTGGTTGGCGTGCAGTGCACGGCCTCCGCACCCTGCGCAAGCTACAAGACTGGGGTGCCTTTCAAACAAAGCACGCGAGTTATGGCCCGTCCAAACACCTGTTTGTTCTGTTGCCAGTGCCTGCGCCTGCGGTATGCGACCGTGCCCTGCTCTTCCTTGCACGTTGCGTCTCTCAGCCCAGACAAGCCTTGGTCCTTCGGAAACTCGAGCCCCGGGCGATGCCCACTCGCTTTCTCGTGGGGAGAAGGACCAGGAGGGGAAGGGACCAAGACTCCTGCTGGTGCACCAAGAATCCACAGTGCAGCCCCCCCCCCCCCCACCGGAAGTAGTACAATTGCCGTACACCATAGGAGGAGGAGGGGTACCCCTCCCTGGACCCCCCTTCCCCCCCCTCCCAGACCAAAGTGACCATTGTGGGAAAAAACAAAATTTACCATAGGGAAAATCTGATTGGCCCATTTTTGGTACACAAACTTTTGTGCCCCCCCCCCCCTCCCCCTCTTCTAGTACCCCTGCCCCCCCCCTGTATAAGCTGCGCAAAAGTCCCAAATTAACACGGTCCCTACGCCTACTGTAGCTTGGACAAGGCCGTAGACACCCAGGCTCAAAAAGAGAAGATGACTTAGTGAGCTGGTGCGAGAAAGGGGAATATAATGCACAACTATCCCCAAAATCAGAGCTTTCCGGGGTCAAGTGGGCAAACACTCACAACAAATGTGTCCATGACTCTATGCAGCCGGCAAATCACCTCAAAGAGAGGTTGTTAGATCAAGCGCAGGCGCGGGCGTCGTATACCCCCCTTTTTTGGGGTCATTCGCGTAGCATACCCCAAGGCATGATATTGGATGTCCAACCCCTTGTAAAATCATTATTTTGCCCAATAAGAGCATCCCCCAATGGATTTTTTGATTTTGAGGCCTCTACCCCCTAAAACTGGATATCATTTTTTTGAGAGGGGGGGGGGTGGGTGGGGTGGGGGGGGGTCAAAAGTTTTTGCTCAAAAGGCTACAAGCAGTGGGGAAGCGGAGCGCTCATCACACAGTCGACGGTCCAATGGTAATGCATCCAAGTCAAAGCTTGCGGTTGGCGGTTCGAATCCTGGTCAGCTGACTGTTGGCGGCGGCGGCGGTGCTAAACTCGCCCGACCGGGGTTCGAACTGCCGACCGCAAAGTTTCCGTCGGATGCATTACCACTCGGCCACTGCGTGAACTGTGCTGAAGGGCCTCCCCGCTGCTTGGGCCCTCATCTGCCACTGACAAAAAACCCAAACTGTGTGTATCTGTCTGACTGCCTGCCTGCTTGCTGGCTCAGGGACTGATTGGCTGACTGTCAACCTCTCTTCGAGGTACACTGCCGAAGGCAATAGAATTTGTCACCAAACCCATGTCTTATGTGGCTGCGCTACATTTGTACCGAATCAAATTGGGTCCCAAATTAATACGGTCACTACGGCTACTGTAGCTTGGACAAGGCTGCAGCTTATACAAGGGGGGGGGGATCCCCCCCCTGGACACTGCAAAACACCACGCACACATGTGCAAGCTTGGCCAAGGGGCACCACAGGCAAAGGCCTGGAGTGCACCACTGATATCTTAGTGATCCGAAACCCGCTATCCCTCTGTGACATTTTTCCCACATCAGATGTGGACAGCACCCTCCAATGCTCTGGGAATGATTGAATTGGCAAGGGACAGTGGACGCCATGGGGCATTGCATTCATGAATAGTGCGGCCCAGAGGGCGTGAACATCGCAGAGGGAGTAGGTTTGCCGGACAATACATTTGGTTGTTTTGTGGAGTGTTGTCCTGGGGGAGGGTGTTGGGGGGGGGAGGGGTGGGGGTAGGTTTGGGGGTGAGCGGAATGTCTGCCCCAACAAATCTGTCATGCAGCACACAGCACTGGAAGATACAAAACAGCCCCATGCCGGATAATCTGCCCCCCTACCCCCGAGCCTTCCATTCATCTCGAATATTAGAAGCCCGAGGGGAGGGGGCGGGGCTGAGAATGGAAGTAGAGCACATGCATGCCCACATCTAGGCAGTGGGTCAGGGCGGTCCTTAAGGGACGAGATTTTTTTTTTTGCTAAGGACCGCCCCAGGGGACCACCAACCGCCAACCACCAACCACCAACCGCCACCAACCGCCAACCACCAACCGCCGCCAACCGCCAGCGGCGACCAACCGCCAACTGCCAACCACTGCCAACCACCACCAACCACCAATCACCAACCACCAATCACCAACCACCAACCGCCGCCAACCACCACCAACTGCCAGTTGCGATTTCTCAAAAAATATTGGGGGGGGGGGGTTATGTTATACCTTTCCGAAAAGTGGTCACTCTTGGCTTTTCAACACAATTTGAGGTTTTATCTGACTCAACGATATGTCAAAATGCCGGCCCGAACAAAAAAAACGTTTCCGTGCCAGAGGCCCAGTTCTACCGGTTTGCTGCAGACCATGCACGTACACAAAGACCGTTCCAGGTTCATATCTCCAACATATTGTCACTACATCCAATTTCGAAAAAAAGGTAAAATGATGCTATTTTTCTTGCCGAATCCATTGGTGTTGGTCTCAGGTTCCAATTCAACGATATTTTTGAGAGATTTCCCATTTACTGTCTGCAGGGCACTACTAGACCAGCCATTTTCTGGTGGGGTCTCGAGAAATCCACCAAGTCCTCAAACGTATTGTTCGTCAAGGGGGGGTTGTTATACCTTTTCGGAAAGCTCTTGAAACAGGCTTTCGGCTTTCTAATGCAAAAGACATGAGGTCCTAACTCCACAACATGACGACGATATGAGTGCCACGTGGTTGATGGCCCCTGCCCTGATCCTGAGATTTACCTGAAAATCAGCCTGAAGCACCTCACTTTCTGCCGTTGCACGGCCCACACCCTAGTGAATCTGAAGGCAAGGGACACATTTTTGGAAAGGCTGAAGCATAGCCATCACAAGGCAACAAAAAACTACCCGCATCCCATCCAGTGGCCAAGCAACCTTTACTGTACATAATTCTAGGCCCAGCTGCCTATGTGCACTGTCTGCCTTGTTGGCCCAACTCTCCAGTGTCACAAAAAAAAGAAATAAATCAATAGACCTGGAGGAACACACCTGGTGTTCAAAAATGAGGTGGGATGGGGTGGGGTAGTCAGTGTTCAACCGAGCTGGTTCCTGCCATGGGCCATGGCTTCACTTCAGGGTAGCCACCTTGCCCACTTGTGGGCCACCTCTGATTCTGCCCCCCGCTCTGAAGCGGTCGGGACCCCCCAGGCGGCAGGGGTTATGTAGCCACCTTGCCCCCTTGTGGGCCACCTCTGATTCTGCCCCCCGCCTTGAAGCGGTGGCGACCCCCAGGCGGCAGGGGTTATGTAGCCACCTTGCCCACTTGTGGGCCACCTCTGATTCTGCCCCCCCCGCTCTGAAGCGGTGGGCATTCCCTGGGCGGCAGGGGTTATGTAGCCACCTTGCCCACTTGTGGGCCACTTCTGATTCTGCCCCCCCCCCCCCCCCCGCTCTGGAGCGGTGGGACCCCAAGGCGGCAGGGGTTATGTAGCCACCTTGCCCACTTGTGGGCCACCTCGGATTGTGCCCCTGCTGTGAAGCGGTAACCCCCCAGGCGGCAGGGGTTATGTAGCCACCTTGCCCACTTGTGGGCCACTTCTGATTCTGCCCCCCCCGCTCTGAAGCGGTGGGGACCCCCCAGGCGACAGGGATTATGTAGCCACCTTGCCCACTTCTGGGCCACCTCTAATTCTGCCCCCCCCATTGTGAAGCGGTGGGGACCCCCAGGCGGCATGGGTTATGTAGCCAGCTTGCCCACTTGTCGGCCACTTCTGATTTTGCCCCCCGCTGTGAAGCGGTGGGGTTCCCCCAAGCGGCAGGGGTTATGTAGCCACCTTGCCCACTTCTAGGCCACTTCGGATTCTGCCCCCCACCCTGAAGCGGTGGGGAAGCCCCAGGCGGTAGGGGTTATGTAGCCACCTTGCCCACTTGTGGGCCACCTCTGATTGTGCCCCCTAGCTGTGAAGCGGTGGGGACCCCCCGGTCTCCGTGAATTATTTATCCACTTGGGAGGGGTGTACAATCCCTCCGTGAATTATTTATCCACTTGGGAGGGGTGTACAATCCCTCCGTGAATTATTTGTCCTTTTGGGAGGGGTGTACAATCCCTCCGTGAATTCTTTATCCACTTGGGAGGGGTGTACAATCCCTCCGTGACTTATTTATCCATTTGGGAGGGGTGTACAATCCCTCTGTGACTTATTTATCCATTTGGGAGGGGTGTACAATCCCTCTGTGAATTATTTATCCACTTGGGAGGGTTGTACAATCCCTCCGTGAATTATTTATCCACTTGGCAGGGGTGTACACTCCCTCCGTGAATCATTTAGCCACTTGAGAGGGGTGTACAGTCCCTCCGTGAATTATTTGTCCACTTGGGAGGGGTGTACAATCCCGGTAGGGGTTATGTAGCCACCTTGCCCACTTGTGGGCCACAACCAAGAACTCTACTCGGTGATGGTCCAAATCAACTGGACCCTAAAGACCCAGGCTGTGACGAACATGCAGGTTTAGTGGCGACCCAAGAGTGCAGGCAAGTGGCATCCGTTCCAGTGGGAGGCGATCCTCCACTGTCCGACGGCAGAGGGACACAGAGCGGTGCCTTCCTCTGTGAGCAGAAATGGAGACTGCCTGCATGTGTGGCTGACGGGCCGAGCTGATCTCTTAAGGTTGTTCCAAAGAACGCTCTTCAGGCAAACAGACTCGGTACCCGGAGACGCTGTACGGTTCCTCTACACGCTGCTGAGCACACCGCCATGCGAACGGCGATATGCCTGACAGGAGACAGCAAGCAGGGGGGTGTAAGATGAGGCAGAGACACAAGAAAAACCCCTGGGGAGGGTGAGGAGAGGGAGAAAAAAGAAAGGGCGAGGAGGGAGAGAGAGGGCGAGACACACACAGAGAGAGAGAGAGAGAGAGAGAGAGGGAGAGAGAGAGAGAGGGAGACACAGAGAGAGAGGGAGGGCGAGACACAGAGGGAGAGGGAGTGGGCGAGACACAGAGAAAGAGAGCGAAGCCCACAGAGCGAAAGGCCGGAGAGAGAGAAAGAGACCCGCAGAGCAAGGGTTAGAGACTAACCGGCACTGTGGGAGGGTGGTGGGTGCGAGCTGACCCAAATGTACAGATGGCCAATGCCAAAGCACAATCAGCAACTACCTGGAGTGGTACAGAACTGGCCTGCGCTGCAGTGCAGCAAGGCAAAACACTGAACAATGTGGTGAAGACCATGCGCCTGTGACACGGGGGCGTATGCGAGCCCAGTATCCGTTCCCTCATGGCCCGTCCTACATGCCAATCCCCCCCCCCCCCCCAGCTGGAACCCCGGGGGAGATAGAGATACACCGAACGACCCGAACCCCCCCTTTTTGGGCGAGAGGGAGAGAGAGAGAGAGAGAGAGAGAGAGAGAGAGTAGGACGCAGTGGGAGAGGATCTGAGAGGAGCAACAGAGACGAGAGAGAGAGAGAGTGGGGCGCAGGAGAGAGAGCAGGAGAGAATGTGAGGGAGAGAGTGGGAGAGAGACCCACAGAGCAAGAGTCGGGGGCTAACCGGCGCAAAGGGAGGGTGGTGGGTTTGAGCTGACCAGGGTGTATGGGACGCCAAGACAACACAGAACAGTCAAATGGTGAAATAACAGGGCGCCATTGCGCCCCTGAGCCAAAGGCTCGACACGTCGTTACGTGTTGAAAGGCCGATGCATGACTGGGGCAGCGAGAGTGCAGCCCATGTGAGGAAGACGGAAGCAAGTAGGCATGAATATGTGGGCAGCATGCGCATGCATGGTGTGGAGCTGAAATGGTATGCGCCACACATAGTACAGCAACGATCTGTTGAGTTGCCTGACAGCCGGAGCACTTGCTGAAATGTTGAGACGCCTTGGCGCCACCAAAGGCGCCTTTGCGCCCCCGAGGCTCGAGTACGACACGTCCTCACGTGCCAGGGAGCAAGTGCATGACAGGAGCACGACTTGCAGGGCAAGGGTTAGAGACTAACCGGCACTGTGGGTGGGTGGTGGGTGCGAGCTGACCTCAGTGTCCAGAGGGCCAGAGCCAATGCACAGTCAGCAACCACCTGGTGTGGTACAGAACTGGTCTGCGCTGCAGTGCAGCAAGCAAAACACTGAACAATGTGGTGATGACCATGCGCCTGTGACACGGGGGCGTATGCGAGCCCAGTATCTGTTGCCTCATGGCCCCCAGCTGGAAAGATTCATGGCCCCCCCTGTCAATGGCCCCCCTTTCGGGAAAGAAGAGTCTTGGCGCGGGTCACTGGCAAGGGGGAGGGGACGGTAGGGACATACAAATTACCTAGGATTTAACACATGATTCAACACTTAAAAGCATGTAGGCAGCTTGGCCTAGAACTTGGGAATGTCAATGTGTACAGCCAGGCTCAAGACATGCCATATCCATGTTCACGGGTCAATTTCTTGTTTCGCCGGAGGTTCCGCCGAGGTGTGGGTGTGGGGAAGTTGGGTAGTACATGGTTTGAAGTTCGTTCTTGAAAACACACGTCGAGGTGCATGGTGGAAATTGATGATTTCAATTCTCCTCACTGAACTTATTACCGAGTCAAACACATATGAAAAAACCTGACCACCCTTCGACTGTCAACGTGAAAAATATAACACAAGAGCAGTTTCAGGCGTGGATGTTGCAAACTTCTTTTCAAATCACGCACACTATTGACTTGTGTGTGTTGAATGGCAAAAATAGATACCACCTTTGGATCAACATAAAAAAAATATTGATTGGCTATTTATTTTAGCTGGATCCGGTCTTGCAACCGCAACCCGATTACTTACACACCATCAGCTATAACGGCCAAACTCTCCGGTGTTTAAACCGAAAAAAAACTCACCCCTCAAATAGCAGAATTCACCCATAAAACCGGATAATTTCTGATAAAACTCCATACTTCCCCACAAAGTCCTGTAGATCCCCATAAAAACCCATAACATGCAATTCACCATACGTCCATAATCCCCTTAAATACCCATAATCCCGCATAGTTTCTGTCCTTTGCTAAGCAACAGTTGTTTGGCGCTCGCGAGCGCATAGCCCTGGAAGTAGCCTCTCTGCTCTGGGTATGGCCGAGGAGGTTTCTGTCATTGTGCGAAGTTGGACCAATGCAGTTTTGAATGTTGACTGCGCCCCGAGTCGTTAATCAGCCAAGCTGTGTAGGAGGCGGGGAAGGGGATTTCCTGTGTTGTTTGCACATTTCTTTGGTTCTCTGGCTGCCTTCATGCTGCAGAAGCTGATGCTACGAACGGGCATTGCACACTGGGGCTGCTCTGACCTGGCCCTGCAGCTGCCCCCTGAAATACTGGTCATAGTGCTGCAGCATATGCTGTCCGATCCGGTGCACCAGCTTTTGCAGACCCAGTACAACAGTCTGCCCTTTGTGCACGACTACCCTCCGGACTGCATGCGACACCCAGCAGCCACACAAGTGCCAACGCCGTCCGAAGCCTGCAACCACCTCCGTCAACAGCTCGAGACCGTGCAGCGGCTGCGTCTCGTGTGCCGCACATGGTGCTATGCCGTGCGGTACAGCTCTATGCGTCAGCTGTGCCTTCGCCATGTCGTGGTCGCGACGCCGTATCTCAGCACCGCCGCCTTCAGTTTGCAGTTTGCGGGCTGCCAGGAACTGTATTTGGAGTCCCTGGGGCTCCCCGAAGTGCCCTCTGCCCTGCGGAGCATGCCCTCTGTCACGTGCTTGAGCCTGGCAAGAAACCCGCTGGGCTCCTTGCCGCTGTGGTTCAGCACGCTGCCCCTGCAAGTCCTCAACCTGGCGGGACCGGATTGGCAGGTGCACGGCAACTACGCACGCCCCGCTCCCAACAACCTGTCCAAATGGTTGGCCGATCCCTCGTCCCGTCTCCCCCCAACGCTCCGTTGTCTCTGCCTCTGCAGCCAGCCCCTGCAAGGCATCCCACACTGCGTCCGCGGCCTGCAGCAGCTACACACGCTGGACCTTGGGCTCTTGCTGGGGCTGGGGTCCATCATGGACTCCTCTGCGTTTCCGGTTTGGTTCCAGGAGCTCAGCCCGCACCTGCGGGACTTGCGGATCCCGCAGGTTTGCGTGACCCACATCCCGGATTCCGTGGGCAACATGCCCCTCAATTGCCTACAGATGAATGTTTACCAGGGGTATCAAGGGGGCCTGGCCCTCGCGAAGCTCTGCCAACTCGTGCATGGCACAGCCCTCGGCGGATCGCTCCGAGAGCTTGTGCTGGACTGTTGGGACTTACCGGAGGTGCCGCAGTGCCTTCGAGGCTTGCGATGCTTGCGGCTGCTGTCCGTACAGTTCTGGGTCGAGCTCTATCACCTGCCGGACTGGTTGGCCGAGCTGCCTTTGGAGATCTTAGGCTTGGTGAGCACCAGCATGAGCAAGCTGCCCGCCTCGTTCAGCGGGTGCGCCACGCTGCGTGAGGTGCACATCATGGCCACCCCGTTTTGTGATTTCTACAGTAAGGACGACCGCCTGGACTGGGGCAAAGTTGTGAACAACTTGCACCAGACGCTGGCGCTAATCAGCACCGCGCAGCCTAAGATGCGCTTCCAGGTGTCGGACCTAGAAAATGAGGACGGGTGCGTTGCGTGGTGGGATGCAGCCTCAGGCCTGGTGATCAATGGTGAGCGGCATAGGCCGGAGAGTCCTTCACCAGCGCACCCAGTCTCTTGCCCAAGCCAGGGAGGACAGGGAGCAGCACTCTGATCCAATTGCTGGCAGTCGCACACACGAGTTCCGGGCTCAGAAATTTTGGATTCGGGAAGGCCACTGGAGCCTGCCCCAAGTTCTAGTCGCCCCAAAGTTGTGTAATCTGTTTCAATGTTGTAGTTTGCTTCATAATCATAATGTGCCCCAAGTCCTATAATCTTGTTGCCATGTTACTCCTACAATCTATGGCACATCCTTTCCGGTCCGCAATGTCTCCACACAAAGCTGGTAGCTGTGATTCGCACTGAATCTTTGAATGGCCTCGCTTACACAGGAGACAGACCACCAAGAGATCTCCCAAAGCCTTTCCCAGCGCCCCGCACCCCGCTTTCATACAGGCGCTGTCGTGCATTGGAACCCTGCGCCCCCTCTTACGCATGCTTACCCCTTTCTGCCCTTACCCTTAGTTTCTGGAGCATGTGTTATGCGATGCCGACAACAAATATACCCACCGTCCCTTGTGAGAGCAACGCATACGCCTCTGTGTCTGACGGAAGCTTCGGCTCGTGTCATGGGCAGACTGGCAGAACCTGGGGGCGAGTTATTTCCGCATGATCAACCTCAGCCCAAGAAGCCTGGGCAGGAGCCTCTGTGGGAGGAGCTGGGTCCGGAGGAATGCTGGCCCCAGTCAGGCCAGTTTGAGGGGTGGGGAATGGACGCTCAAAAGAGTGGGATGGAGATGACAGCGCAGATGTCAGTGTCACTCGGAAGACACTCTTGCAGAACCATGCGCTGGTTGCACGGCAAAACATAGCTTGTTGCTGGGCAGTGGGGGTACCAGACTGCAAGCAACTGCAGTTGGTGCGCTTCATTGCGGAGTTCTGTTCCGCAATTCTAATAGGAAGTGTTGTTTGTGTGCATGCCAGATCTGGCATGACGATCTGGCATGATTTAACCTTGGTCTATGCTGTTAGACGGACATGGATGCTGACTTGTTTCCACCTGTCACTGTGTCTTGAATACACGGTCTTCGGGTACAGAGGCACCTGCTTGTGTTGTACAGATGTAAAACGCTTTTCTGCCTCTGCCCAATCAGCATTTGTTAGATGGCACACCCGAGCTCCTTATTGTCTCAGACTGATAGTCCTCTTTCGCGAGGTACAGTTAACGAGCTCTTGCTGCAACCCTCTGCCCCATCCAACCGGACGAAAGCCCAATTGTGGACGCCCCTGCGGGGGCGACGGCTGCTCCTGGTGCCGCACCGCCGCCGCCGGGCCCGGACATGCCGTACAACGGGCACGCGGAGACCCCGGCCAGGGCGGCCTCCCACTCCGGCACCCCGACGCTGATCTTGCTAGGGATGCAGTGTCTTGTGCGGTTGCTGCTGCTTCAAGATGCTGCTTCAAGATGTTGCCTGGGTGTTGGCGGAGCAGGCTTCCTAACCCGAAGGGCAGCCAGCTTGGAGCCTTGTGCGGCATTACTCAGCCGATCGCCATGCGCTGGGGACTTCAGATGCTCACGCATGGCATTTGGGTGGTCATCCACCCTCATAACTGTCCAGAAGCTCTCGGCTACCAGCCTTATTAGTCAACGGTGCATTCATAGGGATTCCCAGATCGAGAGAGTGTCTAGGGCAAAAACTGCTGATTAAAATTAATTGTCCGTGCCAATACAACTGCTTGAAATAAGACGAAGAAAACAAAACAAAACATGTCAGGTCTTCACATAGGTGTAACAGAATTATCAGACGTAATGTGGCACTGTATCACCTCTGATTGTGCCCCCCGCTCTGAAGCGGTGGGGACCCCCCAGGCGGCAAGGGTTATGTAGCCACCTTGCCCACTTGTGGGCCACCTCTGATTCTGCCCCCCGCTATGAAGCGGTGGCGACCCCCCAGGCGGCAAGGGTTATGTAGCCACCTTGCCCACTTGTGGGCCACTTCTGATTCTGCCCCCCCGCTCTGAAGCGGTCGGGGACCGCCCAGGCGGCAGGGGTTATGTAGCCACCTTGCCCACTTGTGGGCCATTTCTGATTCCGACCCTCTTGTGAAGCGGTCGGGACCCCAAGCGGCAGGGGTTATGTAGCCACCTTGCCCACTTGTGGGCCACCTCTCATATGATGCATATCAATACAGTATTTTTCACCTTGATTAGGCCTGTATAAGCCTGTGGCCACAGCATGTGGCCTGCAGCAGTCCATGAGTCATGCCGCTTTGGTGCAATGCTTTTTTGCGTAAAAAAAGATTTCGCATTTACAGAACAAGTATTCTTGAACCTGAAAAATTGACGGGCCCTTACGCGTGGAGATAACGTCGTAGGGGCGCTCAAAATTGCCCTGTGCCCCGTGCACTCCGTCCAGCACTCTCGAAATCCGCTTTAGGATACGGGGGGGGCTGAGCATGTTGCATTGGTGATGTGGATACCTGCACCCAGCAATCTGAACTCAGTTTCGACTGGGAAGGGCAATGAAGACTGGCCAGAGGTCTGCAGAACATGGCAAATTGATAAGCACTAAGAAGTAATGCAACTACCAATTTTAGGTATTTATCGGACATGAAGACTCATGTGAGAGTTGTGGACAGCCCGCAACTGTAGGATATGATTTCAAGCCAGTGACTTAAGTGACTGGTCCTAATTCATGAGTAACAGTCACACCCGACCTGGTTTGTTTCAGGTCAGACCCAGGTCCAGACTGCTTGAGACTGACTGACCAATCATGCGTTCTTGTTGTTTTGCCCAGGCCTGCTCAAGCAATTTCTTGGCTCTATCTTTGATTATTGCTTTTTTGTGGGCCATCCATTCATCGCTTTGCACTTGCCTCGCACCACAGCCATGAGATCAGTGGGTGCGCAAACCTACTTCAGGCCTATGATGCATATCAATACAGTATTTTTCACCTTGATTAGGCCTGTATAAACCTGTGGCCACAGCATGTGGCCTGCAGCAGTCCATGAGTCATGCCGCTTTGGTGCAATGCTTTTTTGCGTAAAAAAACATTTCGCATTTACAGAACAAGTATTCTTGAACCTGAAAAATTGACGGGCCCTTACGCGTGGAGATAACGTCGCAGGGGCGCTCAAAATTGCCCTGTGCCCCGTGCACTCCGTCCAGCACTCTCGAAATCCGCTTTAGGATACGGGGGGGCTGAGCATGTTGCATTGGTGATGTGGATACCTGCACCCAGCACTCTGAACTCAGTTCCGACTGGGAAGGGCAATGAAGACTGGCCAGAGGTCTGCAGAACATGGCAAATTGATAAGCACTAAGAAGTAATGCAACTACCAATTTTAGGTATTTATCGGACATGAAGACTCATGTGAGAGTTGTGGACAGCCCACAACTGTGGGATATGATTTCAAGCCAGTGACTTAAGTGACTGGTCCTAATTCATGAGTAACAGTCACACCCGACCTGGTTTGTTTAACTGCAATCCCCCCCCCCCCGGAATCCAGAACACGCCGAGGGCGTCCCAGTGACTCTACCCCAGTCAGCCTCCGGTGCACGGCGCTGTAGGACGGTGCAAGTTCACTGACGTAATCATTTTGGTGGTGTGGGTGGGGCGGGGGGGGGGGCGCAGGAACTCTGTTGGGGCTCGTGATTACGAATCACGAAAGTCCCGCATGAGTCTTTAGGAAAGGGCAGCCTGAGCACTGGTGATGGCTCAAGTAATTGGGCCGCAAAAGTGGCCCCGAGGGAAACGTTTTTTAAACAAAGAACTCCCCCGTGACACACACCACAAAATGATCAGCTCGTGTGATTGCGCACAGGCCCTGGTCACGAGTGCGCAGGTGCGCCAAACCGCAAGTACCTGCCTGCAGACCTGCGGCACCCTTTGTGATGAAACAGCACTGTCCGCCATCAAATCACCACTTAGGTAAAGGGTGTTCTCAAAAACATGGCACAAACACCCCATCCCACGCCCTGCCAAGAATGTGGCTTGTACAAGCACACCAGTGTGGTACCGCTTGTATAGCACCTCACAGCCAGGTACAAGCAGAGGTCCTGTAGTTGAGGGACACCATTCCCTCACAACCTGCTGAACAAATCACCTCGAAGAGAGGTTGTTAGATCAAGCGCAGGCGCGGGCGTCATATACCCCCCTTTTTTGGGGTCATTCGCGTAGCATACCCCAAGGCATGATATTGGATGTCCAACCCCTTGTAAAATCATTATTTTGCCCAGTAAGACCATCCCCCAATGGATTTTTTGATTTTGAGGCCTCTGCCCCCTAAAACTGGATATCATTTTTTTGAGGGGGGGGTGGGGGTGGGGGTGGGGGGGGGGGGTCAAAAGTTTTTGCTTAATAGGCTACAAGCAGTGGGGACGCATAGTGTTGTTAACACGGCCAGCGGTCCAGTGGTAACGCAGCTGATACCAGATGTGTGGGCGTCGGTTCGAATCCTGGTCTGTCGAATTTTAGCGCTGCCGCCGGCGGCGGCGCCAAAGTAGCCAGACTGGGGTTCGAACCGCCGACCGCCTGGCACCGGTCGGTTGCTTTACCACTCGACCACTTCTTGGGTTGCACTGCAGGGCCTCCCTGCTGCTTGGTGCTGCATCTGCCACTGACAAAAAACCCAAACTGTGTGTATCTGACTGACTGCCTGCTTGCTGGCTCAGGGACTGATTGGCTGACTGTCAACCTCTCTTCGAGGTGCACTGCCGAAGGCAATAGAATTTGCTCACCATTACTGCAAAGATACATCACAACAGCCCCTCATTTCCCTCAACCTTTCGCCTGAAACCGTAGTTCTGGAGCACAGTACTTAATAAAGTACCCACCCAATTAGGTCCCCCAAAAAATACGGTCCAAACAGAAGTGTTCGTTGGACACGGGGGCCATAAAGCAACAGATACAGAGCTCTCATATACCCCCGTGTCACGGGCATCCCCCGTGTCTCAGTTCGTTGGACGCCGGGGGGGGGGGGGGGGCTTTGGAGCCTCCTGTGCGTGGCCATGAGGGCAACCAATTCTGTCCACCCCCAACTGCCCTCTAACCAGGTTGTACGCACCAGAATTTGCCTCTCAGCCACTTTTCCAACCACCGGCAACCGCTCCCGATAATTTTTGAAACTCCCCTGTAGGCTCCCTGCCCTCGAGTGCAATCCTGCACCCGAAGAATGCCGCGTATGAGCTGCGGTCTCTTGTCTTCCCTGGACTTGGTGCCGCCGTCAACAATGCGACTTTGTGCGGCACTGCCCAACATGGACAGTCCCTGGCCTGGAGACACGTTGTCGGTGAGCACTAACAGCACAGCGCCCACGTGCAGCACTGAGGGTTCCAGATGCGCCACCCCTGACCACTAACCCCCTGTATGGTTGTGTAACACAGCCTGTAACCACAGGATTTTTTCAAATCTAAGGACGTATTGCATACGGCGTTACTTTCAAGCACGAGGATGTACTGCGATACAAGGGTCAGCAGACTTGCAATTGCGGTCCAACACATCCCCACATGCCGCAACCCTACCTTGGGGAGGCAACCCTCTGCGGGTGAAAATCCAACTTCCCCCGGAAGAGGAAACGCCTGTGCGTTCAACTGTGAAGAGTGCTGGAACCACTCATGTCTGCCTGCATGTACACGGAGTTATTATCTCACTGGTCGAAAAAGCAACTTGGTAATGTTGTGCCTGCATTAGATTTTGGCACTCAGCTGTGATTATTGAGGCGGTCACAAAATAAAACAGAGCTCCAGCCTGAACATTGAAGTGCGCCTTGAAAAAAGAAATCATAGACATGGTGCTAAATCGCTGTTGGGGAGGAGCGGACCCGGCCCCCAGTAAATGCAGCACACCATGCTTACTATCCACTGAACTTGCCTGTGTAGTACTTACTGTTGTACTGCAAAGATGTTCATTGATGGTCCACGGGAAAACACTCTGAACTACAGTGCCATGACCTAATGTGGCAGCAGACTCTGTGTTTATCCACAAAAAAAATGATTTCCAACCATGTCCTGGGCTTCTGTCAGACCGAAAGAAACGGACAACAAGCAACAAGCAGCAGTTCCAGAGACTCGTGTGTGATAGAATCTGAATGGCCTCCAAAAACAACATCATTTCAGTTGCTGGGAAACACATGCTTCAACCTCTCCAACCATTTCAGGCCAAGTTGTTGCACCGCGTGGGCACTGGTTGCACCTGCCAGGAAACTCACCCAAGATCGCCTGCCACCTGTCTGCAAGCACAGCAAATTGTCAAAGCCCACAAGATAGCAACCAAAACATGAGGGGGCACATGGGGCGCAAATTCAGCCTTCTGACCCACCCAAGCACCCACAGTCCCTACCCTGGGGGCCCCTCGTCTAGGGATTTGGGGCTGATCCGTGATACTCTTGAGTAGGAAATGTCGTTTGTTGCTGTCCATTGAACATCCGCGCTAGATTGGGCAAGACAAGGGGCGTAAGAAATGTTGATTGTTGCTCTTTGAAGATCCCGCCCTTGAACCTCAGCCCCGGCACAAGGTAGCGGTTGGTGTGGGGCGAAACTTGTCGTTGGGCTGCGATAATGTCGGACGCAGCATTCGTTTCCGTGGTCTACATTACTATTAAGATCCCGTGGGTACAACGGCTATCGCAATATTTGGAGGGGCCATGGGACTACCCTTCACAAAAGCGCATCTTGTTGTACCTCACCTGGTTTTGTATTCGGCGCTAGGTTCGCTACCCCTCATATGGCCCTTGGCACCGCGCACGCGCCGCGCATGTGCCGCGTCAGGTGCTCCCCCAAGGGGCCAAAACTAGGGTTCGAGTATTTGCCGACATACAAAACTTTACACTGTGTGGGCATTGTGTGGGCATTGTGTGGGCACTGCGTGCACCGCATTCCCTCACATTCTCAGTGTCATTGTGTAATGACTCCTAAATTCAAGCCCCCTTCTTGAGTTCTGGGATTCCCATCTTCTTCCTGCCCTGTGTGCCCCTAATTTAACACCCACACTCCGTGTTTGACAATATGCAGTGCATTGAAAGAATGGTCGTCAGGCGTACTGGCTAGTAGAAAGAAGCAGTGGGGCCTGTAGGTGGCCAGTACTGGACAATGTTGATGATGGAAAAATGCCACTGGACCAAAAGTGGGGGGGATGGATGTGTCAGGGGGGTGAGGGCATCTAAGACCAGCTTAGGGCAAACATGTGTCTCGGCCTCACAGCATAAACACACAAAGGTGTGAATGGCACACAAAGAGAACTGTGCCCATCAGGAGGCAGACACCAACAGCAAGGCTGACAACCCCAAAAATCCACCTTGACTAAGGACATGATATAAGCAGGAATGCGGTTCCCTTTCTAGAACACACATTGGGGCCCTGCAAGCACACAAACTACAAATACTGAGCAACGGACGCCCCCCCATTGGAATTTGAAACAGGGATCGGAGCTTTCAAATTTCACATCACAGCTGGTCAAGCTGCTTCTGGTCAGGCATGTGGTGTCTTTAGCTCCAAGCGCGTACTGGACGTCGTGCTTGATGGCACGGTACCAATTCGTCGGGCTGTACTGCATGGTGCGCCAAGTCACCCCAGCGGCCTCCTCAGATTCCTTCAACAGCTGTGGAAGAGAACGCTGGGCGAGCCACGGCCGTAGGACCCTAAACCATGGCTCCGCCGACCTTGCAGATGCCCACTGCAAAAGAGTCCATGTCCAAAAGACAGGGCTAGCCATTCGCAACCTTTTGATGCAAGTGACAACAGTGGTACCTTTGGTCTTCAGCTTGAGATGGAATCACCACTGCATATGCACAAGCTGGGATCATCAGTGGACTCAGGGCTTTGCCGAGCTATTCTGTACCTTAGGCTCGGCAATTTCCTTTTCAAGAGATGTCAGTGATACAAGAGATGGATCACTGCTACACCATCCATGCCAGTCGACCACAAACGAGGCAAAGAACATCTCAAACATGAAGCAAATGCCATCCCTAAGAAGGGGGCGTGGCGTTGGGCCTAGGCTCGAGCGCGGCGGGGGGGGGGGGGGGACAAAGGGCGGGTGCCTATCCCTCACAGCACAGCACCTTCTCCGCCCGGGGGTTCTCGAGGGGAGTGGCAGGGAGAGCCCTTGGTTGACTCGGAAATCATAGAGGGGTGTGAGGCGTTCTAGGATTTGGTGCTCCCCACCTAGACCCCTTAGGGGCCCCCACAAGTCACACCCGATATCATAGGGGGGTTGGAGGCGGTCTTGGATTTGGCGCACCCCCCCCCCCCTACAGCCCTTAGGAGGCCTTTATGGATCACGCGCCAAAACATATTGGGGTGTGAGGGGGTGTAGGATTTGGCGCACCCCCCTACACCCCTCCAAGGGCCTCCACAGGTCATGCGCCAAATCATACTGGGTGTGAGGGGGTGTAGGATTTGGCGCACCCCACCTACACCCCACATGACTACAAGCAATCCTACCAAACCGCCCCAGGTGTGTGTGCCAAACACGTCAAGCCTTCCCATGCCTCGGTGAATCAGGTACCCTTAAACCTTACATCATCGGCAACCTTGTGGTACCCATGGTTGTGGGGACACGTCTGGCAGTGCGGTTGGGTACCAAGTGCAACCACCCCTATGCTGTGCGGCCTGTGTTGGGAGCGTCAAGGGAAATCAATACCACTGCCCCCCAGCTCACCGCAATGCATGGTACATGTTTTGGACAAATTGGGTGCAGGGTTGGGGGGATACCCACGCACGTATCGGGTGGATACCAGAAGGTGCCTATATATGCTCACCTACTCAGCTTGGAGGGCTTAGTCTAGACATTACCACGCATTGAACACTGCAAGTTTTGCCCGTTTGTCGGACTTTTCTTGTTTAGAGTGTGACACAGCGTTTGCACAGCTTTGGACCCGAAGGAGGGGAGAAAGGGATACTATCACTTGGTGAAAGGATTACAATGGGTATAATGCTTGCATAGCAAAACCAACACAAAGAATGAGACCCGAGGAAACGGGACACAATCACGAAAACCATTTGCAAGCCAGTCTCACCAAAAGACCTGCCACCAAAAGACATTGAGCCACAAACCCAAGAGGCAAAATCAAAGGGGGGGGTTTAGACTAGTAACTGTAAAATGTGGAGTATCTTCCTTCGGCCCCATCCATTGCGCAGATAGTGATAGGTTGAAGTGTGTAGCCACGTGGGGCAAGGGAGGTCCACTACCTTAGAGGATGATGCAGCATCGGCGCCCAGGGGCTGAGCCTGCGGAGCCTGTTGGTTGTGAAGGTCGGCCTTGATGTGGGGGAGCAGGGCCTCCTGCCCCTCTTCTTGAAACATCCAACAGTTCAGGCATGTATGCCGCTATTTGAGGCACCGTCGAGCTAGAGGCAGCCTTAACCTCAGTCAAGGCGGAGCTGGAAGCAGGGATTCAGCAGCTTGAGGCACAGATGCAGCAGCAGGAGGCACGGATTCAGCAGCTTGAGGCACAGATGCAGCAGCATGAGGCACAGATGCAGCAGCAGGAGGCACGGATTCAGCAGCACGAGGCACGGATTCAGCAGCAGGAGGCAAAGATTCAGCAGCTTACGAGCACTTTTGCTCAAAAACAATCGAGGGACCAGAGTGCAGAAAGAACAGAGGCCCTGGGCTTCGTTAATTTCTTTTTGTAGTTCCTGAAGCCTCGTAGACTTCTGCTGCAACTCATTATTCCTCCGCTTCAATAGTTCCTTTTTTTCATCGTCGCTGATATGAACATATCCAGGTAACATACACTCATGGCCCAGGCTTGTTGCTTCATGCCCCGCTGCCATTAGAGTATCCTTGGGTGGGTTGTTGCCACATTTCAATGTCTTTTCCAAGCCACTTAATTCAAGCCTTTAGTATGACCTCTTCCGTGAAGGGGGCCATTGCTTTTTTTTGCAGCCTCGAGGGAGCCGGATGAGCTTTTTGTCGAGCTTTTTGTGGAGCTGCCCGCAGAGGATGAGAGCGACGACTTGCAAGATCTCCGGGTTTTTTTGGGCTCAGTGGGCCAGTTTGGAACCTTGCGGGCCGTGGGATGCCACTCAGCAAACGTGGCCACCAAATCGTACACAAGATGTGTGCTGGGATAGAACTCAAAGACGTGTTTGCTGCTTTCTTCCGAGGAATTGATAGAGAAGTCGTCTCCTTCGATGAAAAACGGGTCTTGCAGGGCATCTTGGATAGAAATGCGGTTTGCTGGGTCCCAGGCAAGCATTCGAAAGATCAACATACGCTCCTCCTCCTCTACAAACCCTTGTTTGTACTCGAACAATTGTTTGCCTTTTCATTCTCAGGCAGTTTTTTGTCCATTTTTGTTTTTTTTTGTGTGGTGTGTCTGCGTGTGAGCACCAAGCAGGATGGGAGACTCGGACAACGGGGGATCGGCGGACGTGTAGAGAATGGCGGCAGCCATGAGGGAGCAGGCGGAGGAGATCAAGCGCTTGCGGATGGAGCTCCAACGGACCAGCATCAGGCAGAAGGAGAGCATCCCGGAGCTGACGCCGGGAGCTTTGGACGAGTTCGTCCACGAGAAGTCCACGAGGAGCGGGTGGCGCAATGGATGCGCCTGTGTGTTGGAGCCCTTAAAGAATACCTCGAGCAAGCAAGCCTCCCCCTGCAGCGTCCGCAGAATCATGAAGGGGCTAATGAGCTGGGGGCTGCCCCCCCCCCCCCTCCCCGAGATCATGTCTTGGCGTACCGGGTCTGGGAAGTGCTCTGCAAGTCGCACACGGCGTACATGACGAGGTACAACACCAAAGCGGGCCAGGAGCCTAAGGGCAGATCGCCGTATGCCTCGCTGGAGGAAGCCAGGGGCGCCCTGGGCACCGACTTCCACTGGAAGAACGTGAGTTTCAGAGAGATCGGAGGAGTTCTGAGTTGGCAGACACGCGCAGGAGAATGGATCCCGGTGGAGTCGGAGCCGTCGGCCAATTGCAGGAGGTGCACGCAGAAGGGAGTGGCCTTGCCGGCACGGCACTGGCACTTCCAGTGTCCCCATTGGAGCTGAACACCGCCCGTGGTGGGCGGACTTCCCGGTGATCCGCCCAGCGAACCCACAAGAGCAGGTGATGGAGGCCAGTTCCGCGCACCGGGAGGGGAAGCACGCTCCTTCCGCTGGATCTCGTCGCGTTGGTGCATGTTGGGGACCGAGGACGAACCCAGTGGTCCTGATGCTTGGGCCGCCCGGTCGTGGCGGGCTGGGACCCGCAGAGCGTATACGCAGAAGCTGGCCAAGATTGCGGAGTTCCAGGAGGCCTCTGGAGAGGCGTCGTTGGCTGGGGTACTGGCAGGATTCTTGGCGGCCAGAGCGGAGGCAGGAGAGAGGCAGTCCACGTTGCGAGGGTATAATGCGGCAGTGCGGGCCACTGAGGACCTCGGCTTGATCGGGCCGACGGTACAGCAACTGCACAAGCGGATTGCCCAAGCTGCATCTAAAACGGGTCTGCAACCCTACCTGCCCCCAGAAGGTTTGTGCTTCCTCGTCGAGAGAGCTGAGAGTCAGCCTGGTGCATTGCCTATGGCTTGCGTGGCGGTGCTTAGCTGGGTTCTTTGGCTACGGGTTGGCGAAGTGTCTGGGCTCCGCATGGGGGATGTATCAGTCCCCCTATGGCTACGGTTCTGGAACTCCAAAACTGGTAAAGAGGGCTGGCAGTCCCGGCCCATCTTGCCCTGGGCGGATCGCTATCGAGAGGCCCTGCTTCGCTGGGCAGAGGCCAAGGGCATGCGGCCCGATGACCACTTGTTTCCTGGAGGCAGTGCGTGGCTGGAGCACAGGTTCCTGGAAGTCGTGGGCCCTACGCCTTGGAGGCACTGCCGTTGGCATGCTTTGCGCAGGGGTGGCAGCGCTGCGTGTTACGCTCGCCACCCCCAGATGCAGTTCTTCCTCCGGTGGGGCCGCTGGCGCAGTGTTCGGACCGCTCTGCGGTATGCAGCAGCATTCCAGGACGCGGCAGTCGTGGGCCCTCTACCACTGCCTACGGAGCCAGGAGCGGGGGGGGCAACAGGAGTTCTCACCCACCTGGAGGTTTGGGCCCCCAATACGTTCCCAGCGGAGGCTGAGCCGCTTCCGGCGGCAGCGTTCCACCCCCCAGCTTGGCCAGAGGACATGTTGGACCCCCCCCCCCCCAGCTGCACCCAAGCCCGCGGGGGGGGGGGTGGGGGACTGTCAGGGCGAGCTCGAACCGCCGGACCCCCCTCGGCAGCCTCCGGCCCCGGTGTTCCCCCCCCGACCCCCCCCGGATCCAGGGGAGTGGGTGGAGCCTTTGTTACGGTCGTCTCCAGTGACAGCTCCGGGTCTGAGGATGGGCGGGGGTGTCAGTCAGATCGCCCTTAAGGAGCAGAGGTCCGCTTTTGCCCTCGGCCCCTAGGTCGGAACCCCTACACCCCGCTCCAAGTTTCAGGGACGCCGACGCCAGGGGGGTCACATGGGGCGACAGCCGGACGCACGCGCGGTTCTCCAGGCGCGACGGGGGCCCTCTGGAATGGTGGGCGGTCCCCTGCGTATACAGACGCGCACGGCTCGCACGTCGCTGGCGCTGGGTCCTTCAACGGCGAGGGGAGGGACTCATGCCGGCAGGAGCAGTGTGGCTGGGGCCATTGGAGTGGCCAGAGCCGGTGCCCAGGCTGGAGCGCCAGCGAAGCGTCCGCGTTTTGGCCCGAAGGTCACGGAGGCGGCGGGGCCGCCTTCCAGCTTGGCTGACCTTGCGCGGCTAGGTGCCAGGTCCGGAGGACTTGTTCGACCCCCCCCCCCCCCCGTGACCCCATCACACAGCCGGAGTTGTGGGATGGGGGGGGTGTGGGGATTCGGACGACCCCCTGTTTCTGGAGTTCCTTCGTGCCTGCACCCCCCACCTGGGATGGGGGATGGCTATGGGCTGAGCTGCGGGTTACCCCCTGGGTGCTTGTTAAACGGCTTACCTTTTTTGTGGATCGTGTCTTTGACACAGCCGAGGACTTCCGCCTGCCTACGGCAGCCCACAACCTCGTTAAGGCAGTCAAGAGCCTCAGACGGGAGGACTGGAGAGGTCTCTTGCACGTCACCACCTCCCCTACCCCCAGGGCTGGTAAGGTGAACCCGGATATCCTGCTGAATGGCTTGGGTCCGGTGGGCAGCCACGTCATCCCGGAGGACATTTGGGAGCAGGCGGTGCCGTCGGGTTTCTATGGGCAGGGTCTGCGCGACTTCGATGTGGAGGCCCCCTGGGTCGACGATCGGGGTAACGCCAGGCCGGGGCCCCCCCCTTGGGTATCGGATGAGGTCACCAAGTTTGTTGGGGTGCTGAAACGCCAGTGGCTTCTGTATGACTTGTCTGAGGATCTGCCCCCGACATGTTGGCCCTTCATCATTCCCAAAACCTCCGAGAAGGTATCTTTGATACTCAGTTGCGTTAAACAGAGTGGGTCGGATGGGTGCACCCCCCCGAGATTCTCGCTTCGGTCGTGGGAGCAGTTAAGCAAACTGCTGGTCACGTTCTACCCGGGGGTGCCTTTGTATGGCACCCATATTGATTTGAAGAATGCCTTTTGGAGTTTTGTGCTCCCGGCATCGGCCTAGTGGGAGGGTGGTGGGGCTGCGCAGAGTGCCTTTTGGCTGGAAATACAGCCCCTTCATCTGCCAGCAAACGCTGGCACGGATCGTGGGACGGGTGCTGCCCCCCCATGTCCTCCTGGTGCATTACCTGGATGACTTTCTTTTGATCCATCATGATAGGGACTATCTCAGGGGTAGCACGGGTGATGCAGTCCTTGCCCTGGGGCGAGAGGGATTCATTGTCAGTCCTAAGAGTGTCGTGGAACCGGCCACACAGTTGGTTTTTTTGGGCAAGTTGCTGCACCTCCTGGTTCGGATGGTGTGGTCGCATGAGGTGGCCCACCTGCGGATGTTGGTGACCTGGTTCCGGTTGGCGGTATGGCGGTCCCATAAGAGGCTCATGCAGTCGTTTTTGGGGTTCCTGCATTGGCAGGTTCGGCCTCGGGATGTGGCGTGCCCTTTCGCGGCAGGGGCCTATTGTTGGCTCCGGGAGGAGGGGGGGGGGCACACTCCAGTGGCGGTTCTTGAGTCCCTGGTGGCGTTGCAGACAGTCGCAGCTGAGCCGTGGCGTGCTCCAGTGGCCCGGATCCAAACCATGTGTATGGAGCTGGGGCTTCAGCGGGCTGCCCCTGCCCCCCTGGGCCGGTGGTGGGAGGGGCCTGGGCTAGTGCTTTTTTTGGATGGCGCCTATGATGGGCCCTCGTGGAGGATGGGGGGTTTGTCGGAGTTCTTGGGGGTGCGGTCCTACGTCGCACGCCGGTTGCGGGCACAGAGCCAGCAGCTTGTTGAGCTACAATCCCTATGTTGGGGGGTCCGGTTGGCGGTGGCACTGGGTTATGCGACGGTTACCTTGGTGAGTGATTCGGAGGTGGCTATTGCCCAATTTTTGCAGGTGAGGGCCAAGAGTGTCCTGGGTGCCCAGCAGACAGTCCTGCGTGGGCTGGCACGCAGCCTGGTTTGTTCCGGTCTCGTGGTGCGGGTCCTGTGGGTGCCGTCGGTTTTCCAGCCCGCGGACCCGATGTCGAGGCTCCAGGGGGACTTTGGAGGAGATCGTGTCAGGGCTGAGCGTACGGCCTGGCTTGTGTATGAGCAGTTACTGCGACAGCCTGGGAAGGTTGAGTTCCGCGTGGTCGTGTGTTTGTGCCAGGGCACTGAGACGGGGGCGGAGTAGTGTTTCTTGCGTGATTTGATGGGCAGGCGCCGGGGGGGGTTGGTTTGAGCGTGAAGAGCCCCTGTGGCTGTTCCGGTGGTGCGGGAGCGTGCCGTATGTTCTGAGTGGCGGGTACTGTGTATCTTCTATATAGTACAATGGTATCATATGCGGCCTCGGCGGCGGGGGGCGGAGGTTCGATGGCCGGAGCGGGGTGGCTTGTGGCGGCCCGCTATGGGTAGTTCTTGTGTTGTAACGATGGATACTTGGGTACCATATAGGAGGATTATTTGTTGTTGGGGTTTGTGATGGGATAGGAGCATACCTGAAAGTGCACGGGGGCCCGGCCCCGCAGTACGCTGCGTCTTCGCGGCTCGTGGAGGCGACGGCGCAGGCCGCCCGATGAGCGTGTTGATGTTGGTGTGGGGCTGGGGAGTGGTTCGGTTGCCCACCCGTGGTTTGCCGGTTACCTGCAGCTGGTGGTTTTGGTGGGGATTCTCACCACATCGATAGCGTAGCATACTGGAGGTGCAGGGGGGTCTCGTCACGCGGGCGTAGGTTCGATGCCCGCCATGGAGGCGACGGAGGAGGCGGCCCCATTAGCTTTGGGTTTGATTCCATTTGCCAGGCCTCTTTTGGACTTTGGGCCCGCCTGATTGCGGGGAGGGGGGGGGGGGCTGTACCCTTCCCGTGGTGCTTTTGAGCTTGTATGGGGCGTTTCATGGAGCCCCGTGTTTGGCGTGCCTCTGGGAGTGTGCACCACCTCGGCGCCAGAGCAGTTTTTGTCGCTTGGCCGGCCTAGAGGGTAGTACACCTAGTCTCAGTTACACGATTTGTCCTGTTTTGGTGCAGTGTGTTCCTACCCCCTTGGCAAACCCTTGTTTGTACTCAAACAATTGTTTGCCTTTTCATTCTCAGGCAATTTTCTGTCCGCCCACCCACCCACCCACGGGGGGGACTGTTGAGGGTTGACCGGGTTCTGGGGGGGGGGCTGAGTCGTCAGCATGATGGGTGCCTGTGGCAGGTAGTGTTGCTCCATCGAGCTGGGTTGGGCGGGTCCCGGGGGTTCCGGAGATTGTGCATGTCGACAAGCCGCCCCCCTATCCAGGTTCGTGCCCCGAGCAGGGGTTGTACAGTTGCCTGACAGTGTTTGTCTGCCCACCCACCCACCCACGGGGGGTGCGGGATTTGTCTGCTTGTCTGGTTTGGTCTCCCCCCGCCCAGGGGGGAGATGTCGGTTACTATCGACTCCGGGCCCCGGTGACTGCGACACTATGGGCAGCGCTGCCCCCTATGGCACTGTCGGTGTCTGGCACACCCAGTCTGAGTTACATGATTTGTCTTGTTTTGGTGCAGTGTGTTCCTACCCCCTTGGCAAACTGGATATGGGCCAATTGGGCTTCGGTCGTGGTCTCCTCACAGCCAAACAACTTCTCGCCTTGGACGAGTTCAGCCAAAATGCAACCAACTGCCCACACATCTACCGCCGCGGTATATTGTGCCTGCTCTGATGTGTTCGTCACCTGCAACAGCTCGGGAGCACGGTAATGCTGTGTGCCAACGAATGAAGACATCTCAAGTGGAACCCATTCACGTGCTGATCCAAAATTGCATATCTTGATATTGCAATTGACGCTCAAAATGTTCCGGGGTTTCAAGTCACGATGCACCACATTGGCTGAGTGAATCTGGTGTATGCCGCGAAGAATCTAGTGTCCAACTATTTGGCAGTGTTTCTTTGGTTGGAGAGTGCCGCTGCTGATAAGCGCCACCAAATTGCATTCCATCAGCTCACAAACAAGATACATACCCAGAACTTCAAGGTTGTGGCGGTCGAAGGTAATGTGGCCTTGGGCATCCGGCAAAAAAGGCAGGATAATGTCTTTGAGGCTCAAGATGTTCTTGTGGTTAAAGAAGGCCAGCAATCTAGCTTCCCGCAATCCAGGTCTCATATTTGACTCTGTCTTAAATACATTGGGTAGCTTTTTAATCCCCACTCGCACATTTTTCTCTCCGTCGCACGCCAACACCAAAAGTCCTTGCCCTCCTGCGGCAATGGGCCTCAAATCATCATACCTTGGGTACACATAAAAATCTTCATTCCCTTCCGCAAAATGGACGGTCTTGGTTACCGTTATCAGTTGGTCTACTGCCTCTGAGACGGGAGGGGACAGTGAGCTGCTGCTATTGCCAGGGTCTGTTAGCAAAGTCGTGCCATCTAGCGACCTGCCACTCTCCACATCATGGCCTTGAGCCGTCCTAGATTGGTCTTCAGTGGCAGCACACGCCTGTGACATCTGTTCTAGGTCACTAGCACTGGCAAATGCAGCCAAAGTGGCAAGGTCACAGTGTGTGGCAATGTGGGGTCATATGGGGAATAAAAATACATCAAAAAGCTCCCTATATTTACAACAAAATGCAATGACATGAAGTCCAACGGATGAAGCAAGCAATGGCTACAGTGCCATGTGTATGTTGCCAATGCACGGTACTCATACACCTAGGCTCCTGGACTGCAACCCCATGTGTGATGCATCTAAATCATACGATGGGAGGTTCGTGAACAAACCTTCTCCATGGTAGAGCACTTCATATGTCAATGCATATATGTGGGCCGTGTCTATTGGATATTTACATTGTCCAATCCAATATAAGTGCACATTACAAGCTACATGACCGGTGGCGTCTCCAAGCCCCCCATTGCTTAGCCCGCGAAGAAAAGTAACCAATGGCTATGTGGCCCATATGTTGGCAAAGTAGCTAGACCACCCGTTCCGTCTCGGGGGCTCCCCAACGCTTAGCACGGGGAGAAAAAATAGAAATGGCTATGTGGCCCACATATGGGCACATTGGCCACATCACCCGTTCCGTCTTCGGTGTCCCCAACTCTTAACGCAAGAACAATAATCAGAATTGGGTATGTGGCCCGCATGTGGGCAGAGTGGCTGCATCAGCCGCTCCGTCTCGGGGGTCCCTAACGCTTAGCGGTGGGAGAAAAAACAGAAACGGCTATGTAGTCCACATGGGGGCGAAGTGGCTACATCACCCCTTCCGTCTTGGGGTTCCCAACGCTTAGCATGGCGGAAAAAATCAGAAATGGTTGTGTGCCCCACACTACACACTGCAGCAGACTCTGTGTTTATCCACAGAAAAAATGATTTCCAACCATGTCTTGGGCTTCTGTCAGACAGAAAGAAACGGACAACAAGCAGCAAGCGGCAGGGGTATTTGGTACAACTTAGTACCGGATGAGGTAACACTTAGTAAAATTTGGTAAGACTCAGTAAAATTTGGTAAAACTTGGTAAAATTTTAAAAATTTTTCTTTAAAATTTTTTACTAGGTTTTACCTCGGTCCACTAAGCCCCCCCCCCCCCGGCTGCTATTTTAAACAAGGTAGTCAACACTTCGATGGTAGGTGGTACTTTTATTTAAGGGCACAAGGCCCCCGAGTCGATTCTCGGCCACTTGTGTTCGTGGCGCCCCATCCAGGCCAAACCATCATGCACACCAAATAGTTGGCACTCGGCCAACGTAACAAAATATAATTGGGGTTGGGCAGTAGAAACAAAATCAGGCTCAAGAAAAGAGTCCTGACAGGGCCATGGCCAACATCTGTGGGAACTGCTTACAAGTAGTTACAAAAGACAGGCTTGAAAATCAAGTCGGCCTTGGTATTGGCATGGCGCGGTCTGTCTAGCACTCTGGGATTATTGCTGCACATCCCAAACAGAGCCGTTTTCAACTCCCCTTGCAGCTGGGTGCAAAATGCTTGGTCATTTCTCAGTTGACCATAGGCATTTTGGGGATATTGAGGAGGCACTGCATACCACGTGCGACAGATCCACACACCACGACGGGTGTTATCAGCAGAAGCAGCAACAACAGTAGGCACACCAAGACGCTTGTCAGCAGCAGCAGCAGCAGCAACAACAGCAGAAGTAACAGCAGAAGCAACAGCAACAACAGCAAGGTTGGCCGTCCAGAATTCGCACAACCCAACACAAATCTCCGATTGACACAAGATGGACGCATGCAAGCCACAATGAAGAACCTTACATTCGTGGCACGCCATGTGAGGTGTGCCGGCACAAGAAAAAGCATGTGTCAACGCGGTCCACAGATTTGGGTTCGGGGTACATCCGAGCCACCTCCCAATATACCGCTAGGGTCCTTGGGGTGGAGGCCAACTTTGAATGACTGAAGTACAGAGTAGCCTCAGCCAATTCACACAACAACCACAATTGATCTTGTGGCACTTGCAATATGCCCTTGACAACGTGCCGAGACAAGGCACAATGCAACGTCAAGAGACGTGTTGGATGGCAACTGACACCATCAAGCTGCTGGATGAAGGTGGAATGTAGGGGTGCAATTGCAAATACAAGGGCACCGAAAGCATCCAAAATCTTTGACCACATCTTCCGCTGTTGTGGTTCAACGCCTTCTCGCTCGGCAATCAAATCCAAAACAACCAACTCCTCCTGGTTTGCCCCAACAATGTGTGGCCGGTCACACATTGGGTCAAACTTAAGGCAGAGGTATTCGCGAGTTGGGGCAATCAACAACAAGCGGAGCACCCAATGCCAATTGCTCATATTATACACTTGCGCCACAATCAGGGGTGGTGTGAAAGACATATCTATAGACGACGCTTGCAAAGTGTGCTCTGCCCACGATTTAACCACTCTTTGCGGGGTTGTGCACGGGCACATGAGGCATTCCACAAAGAGTCGCGGACAACCCACGCCACGCCCATTGTGTCCCAATCCGCAATGAGAGCGGTTTGGGCAGCCCACCAGTAATACACCACAATCTGAGCACATTCTGTGACATAGCTCTCGGTGATGAGGTCCCTGAAATGGCGTGCCTCAAACTCGAATTGTTGCGGCGACAAATTTGGGACTGTGACATGTAGTGGTTGCCTCCAATCGTTGCCAAGCAGTGCCTCTACCTCTGACATAGATGGGCGAAACGAGCCTTGGCTATCACTCAGTGCTTTGCACACATCAGCCAGGATTTGTCCTGCACTAAGGCACCCAGGAGGAGATGTTGGGTGATCACCACATGGTGCAGCAACAACGATTCCGGACGGAATGGAACTGGGTGGAACGGGGTCCAGTGGGGTACTCGATGCCTCGGCCACAGAGGTGCTGCTTCCATCCACATTCATAGAGGGGATGGGGTGCAAGATGCTTTCCACGTGCACCTCCTTCTCCCACTTTTGCAGCACCCATTTCACCTCATCCCTATCCTTGAACCGTCGGGCTAGACACTCCACTCCAACCTAGCAGTAAATGCACCCATCGCAAAAGATACACCACCCCTCTCTCCCCCCCTCTCCGGCTGGAATAGTGAAGTTGTAGGCACAATTACCGGTTGGAGATGGAGGCAAGTGCGTAGGTATGGCCATAGCAACTTGAGGCGGTGGCCTTGGACCACACAGCGCCATGCTACAAGCACCTCTCCCCGCTCACACCACATAGCTCAGCCAAAAGAAGTGTTGTGATGTGTTAACGGGTGGCGGCTGGTGCGGCCTCACACTCGGACCCAAAATTTGTGTCCTTGGAAAAATTGCCACGCATACCCCCCCTCCCTTGGGGTTATGACACGGGGGGCGGCCACTATAAGGATAGGGCCGCCCCCCACTAGCAAGGCACATGGGGGCTGCTCAGCCGCCATTCCATCCCCTATATGAACAGCGACGGTAATACAGCAAACATTGCAAGAATAGATAGAAACCAAATCGAGAGGTGTCGGGGGAAGGCCGGAGGGAAATTTCGCTGGGCACCCCATTGTGGCGATGCACGTTCACAAAGAGAGCCAGAGAAGACGACATACAACATTCAATGGAGGGAAAAAGGCCAAGCCTGAGGTTCATTATGATGCTCACAATTTCCAATGAGCATTGCAAACATGAATGTCATTTAATATTTAGAAAGTGTCTAATGATGCAATGCATTTTGACTGTCGGTCCCCCACATGAACAACACCTTGGCATGTGTGTGCGACTCTTTACCCATGAGTGATGAGTAAGCTTCTTCATCAGTTCAACAGTAGACGGTCACAAACAACAAGAAAAAGTATAGGGCATGCGTATTCCAAGGGTATCATCCGTGCCCACCGGACTCATTGTGGCCCATTTCCCCGTGCATGCCTGGGTGCCATCCGCAAAGCTTTGCTTGGAGGAGAGCGTTGAAGACACGCAGGGTAAATGAATAAAACGGGGCGGACAAAATCAGAAGTGGCCCGCAAGTGGGCAAGGTGGCTACATAACCCCTGCCGCCCGGGGGGTCCCCACCGCTTCAGAGCGGGGGGCAGAATCAGAGGTGGTCCACAACTGGGCAAGGTGGCTACATAACCCCTGCCGCCTAGGGGGTCCCCACCGCTTCAGAGCGGGGGGGGGGGGGCAGAATCAGAAGTGGCCCACAACTGGGCAAGATGGCTAGATAACCCCTGCCGCCTGGGCGGTACCCAGCGCCTCAGAGCGGGGGGCAGAATCACAGGTGGGCCAAAAGTGGACGAGGTGGCTACATAACCCTTGCCGCCCTGGGGGCTCCCCTACGCTTCAGAGCGGGGGGCACAATCAAAAGTGATACACAAGTGGGCAAGGTGGCTACATAACCCCTGTGGCCTGGGGGGTCCCCACCGCTTCAGAGCGGGGGGCACAATCAAAGGTGGCCCACAAGTGGGCAAGGTGGCTACATAACCCTTGCCGGCTGGGGGGTCCCCTACGCTTCAAAGCGTGGGGCAGAATCAAAGGCGACCCACAAGTGGGCAAGGTGGCTACATAACCCCCGCCGCCTGGGGGGTCCCCACCGCTTCAGTGTGTGGGACAAAATGAGAAGTCGCCCACAAGTGGGCAAGGTGGCTACACAACCCCTGCCGCTTTGGGGGTCCCCACCGCTTCATAGCGGGGGGCAAAATCAGAAGTGGCCCACAAGTGGGCAAGGTGGCTACATAACCCCTGCTGCCTGGGGGTCCCCACCACTTCACAGCGGGGGGCAGAATCCGAAGTGACCCACAACTCTGCAAGGTGGCTACATAACCCTTGCCGCCTTGGGGTCCCCACCGCTTCAAGGCAAGGTCAGAATCCGAAGTGGCCCACAAGTGGACAAGGTGGCTACATAACCCCTGCCGCCTAGGGGATCCCCTCGGCTTCAGAGCGGGGGCCAGAATCAGTAGTGGCCCACAAGTGGGGAAGGTGGCTACATAACCCGTGTCGCCAGGGGGGTCCCCACCGCTTCAGAGCCGGGGAGGGGGGGGCAGAATCAGAAGTGGCCCACAACTGGGCAAGATGGCTAGATAACCCCTGCCGCCTGGGCGGTCCCCAACGCCTCAGAGCGTGGGGCACAATCACAGTTGGGCCCCAAGTGGGCAAGGTGGCTACATAACCCCTGCCGCCTGGGGGGTTTCCGACCGCTTCAGAGCCGGGGGGGGGGGGGGGGGCGGCATAATCAGAAGTGGCCCAAAAGTGGGCAAGGTGGCTACATAACCCCTGCCGCCTGGGGGGTCCCCGACCGCTTCAGAGCGGGTGGGGGGGGGGGGGGGCAGAATCAGAGGTGGCCCACAAGTGGACAAGGTGGCTACATAACCCCTGCTGCCAGGGGGGTCCCCGCCGCTTTAGAGCGGGGGGCAGAATCAGAGGTGGCCCACAACTGGGCAAGGTGGCTACATAACCCGTGCCGCCTAGCAAATCCCCAGCGCTTCAGAGCGGGGGGCAAAATCAGAGGTGGCATACCAGTGGGCAAGGTGGCTACATAACTCCGGCCGCCTGGGGGGTCCCCACTGCTTCACAGCGGGGGGCAGAATCAGAAGTGGCCCACAAGTGGGCAAGGTGGCTACATAATCCCTTGCCGCCTCGGGGGTCCCCACCGCTTCACAGCGCCGGGCAAAATCCAAAGTGACCCACAACTCGGCAATGTGGCTACATAGCCCTTGCCGCCTTGGGGTCCCCACCGCTTCAAGGCGGGGGGCAGAATCAGAGGTGGCCCACAAGTGGACAAGGTGGCTACGTAACCCCTGCCGCCCGGGGGATCCCCACCGCTTCACAGCGGGGGGCAAAATCAGAAGTGGCCCACAAGTGGGCAAGGTGGCTACATAACCCCTGCCGCCTGGGGGGTCCCCACCGCTTGAGAGCGGGGGGCACAATCAGAAGTGATACACAAGTGGGCAAGGTGGCTACATAACCCCTGCTGCCTAGGGGGTCCCCACCGCTTCAGAGCGGGGGGCAAAATAAAAAGGTGGCCCACAAGTGGGCAAGGTGGCTACATAACCCTTGCCGTCTGGGGGGTCCCCTACGCTTCAGAGCGCGGGGCAGAATCAGAGGTGGCCCCCAAGTGGGCAAGGTGGCTACATAACCCTTGCCGCCCAGAGCGGGGGGCAGAATCAGAGGTGGCCCACAAGTTGGCAAGGTGGCTACATAACCCATGCCGCCCGGGGGGTCCCCACCGCTTCGGAGCGGGGGGGGCAAAATCAGAAGTGGCCCACAACTCGGCAAGGTGGCTACATAATCCTTGCCGCCTTGGGGTCCCCACCGCTTCACAGCGGGGGGCAGAATCCGAAGTGACCCACAACTCGGCAAGGTGGCTACATAACCCTTGCCGCCCGGGGGATCCCCACTGCTTCAGAGCGGGGGCCAAAATCAAAGGTGGCCCACAAGTGGGCAAGGTGGCTACATAACCCCTGCCGCCCGGGGGGTCCCCACCGCTTCAGAGCGGGGGGCAGAATCAGAGGTGGCCCAGAGGTGGCCCACAACTGGGCAAGGTGGCTACATAACCCCTGCCGCCAGGGGGGTCCCCACCGCTTCAGAGCGGGGGGGGGGGGGGGGGGCAGAATCAGAAGTGGCCCACAACTCGGCAAGATGGCTAGATAACCCCTGCCGCCTGGGCGGTACCCAACGCCTCAGAGCGGGGGGCAGAATCACAGGTGGGCCACAAGTGGGCAAGGTGGCTACATAACCCTTGCCTCCTGCGGGCTCTCCTACGCTTCAGAGCGGGGGGCACAATCAGAAGTGATACACAAGTGGGCAAGGTGGCTACATAACCCCTGCCGCCCGGGGGGTCCCCACCGCTTCAGAGCGGGGGGGCACAATCAAAGGTGGCCCACAAGTGGGCAAGGTGGCTACATAACCCCTGCCGCCTGGGGGGTCCCCTACGCTTCAGAGCGCGGGGCAGACCCAGAGGTGGCCCACAACTGGGCAAGGTGGCTACATAACCCCTGCTGCCAGGGGGGTCCCCACCGCTTAAGAGCGGGGGGGGGGGGGGGGCAGAATCAGAAGTGGCCCACAACTCGGCAAGATGGCTAGATAACCCCTGCCGCCTGGGCGGTACCCAACGCCTCAGAGCGGGGGGCAGAATCACAGGTGGGCCACAAGTGGGCAAGGTGGCTACATAACCCTTGCCTCCTGGGGGCTCTCCTACGCTTCAGAGCGGGGGGCACAATCGGGAGTGATACACAAGTGGGCAAGGTGGCTACATAACCCCTGCCGCCCGGGGGGTCCCCACCGCTTCAGAGCGGGGGGGCACAATCAAACGTGGCCCACAAGTGGGCAAGGTGGCTACATAACCCTTGCCGCCTGGGGGGTCCCCTACGCTTCAAAGCGGGGGGCAGAATCAGAGGTGGCCCACAAGTGGGCAAGGTGGCTACATAACCCTTGCCGCCTTGGGGGTCCCCACCGCTTCACAGCGCGGGGCAAAATCCGAAGTGACCCACAACTCGGCAAGGTGGCTACATAGCCCTTACCGCCTTGGGGTCCCCACCGCTTCAAGGCGGGGGGCAGAATCAGAGGTGGCCCACAAGTGGGCAAGGTGGCTACATAACCCCTGCCGCTTGGGGCGTCCCCACTGCTTCAAAGCGGGGGGCAAAATCAGAAGTGGCCCACAAGTGGGCAAGGTAGCTACATAACCCTTGCCGCTTGGGGGGTCCCCACCGCTTCACAGCGGGGGGCAGAATCAGAGGTGGTCCACAAGTGGGCAAGGTGGCTACATAACCCCTGCCGCCTGGGGGGTCCCCACCGCTTCCTAGCGGGGGGCAGAATCCGAAGTGGCCCACAAGTGGGCAAGGTGGCTACATAATCCCTGCCTCCTTGCGGGTCCCCACCGTTTCGCAGCGCCGGGCAAAATCCAAAGTGACCCACAACTCGGCAAGGTGGCTACATAGCCCTTACCGCCTTGGGGTCCCCGCCGCTTCAAGACGGGGGGCAGAATCAGAGGTGGCCCACAAGTGGACAAGGTGGCTACATAACCCCTGCCGCCTGGGGGATCCCCGCCGCTTCACAGCGGGGGGCAAAATCAGAAGTGGCCCACAACTGGGCAAGGTGGCTACATAACCCCTGCCGCCTGGGGGGTCCCCACCGCTTGAGAGCGGGGGGCACAATCAGAAGTGATACACAAGTGGGCAAGGTGGCTACATAACCCCTGCTGCCTAGGGGGTCCCCACCGCTTCAGAGCGGGGGGCAAAATAAAAAGGTGGCCCACAAGTGGGCAAGGTGGCTACATAACCCTTGCCGTCTGGGGGGTCCCCTACGCTTCAGAGCGCGGGGCAAAATCAGAGGTGGCCCCCAAGTGGGCAAGGTGGCTACATAACCCTTGCCGCCCAGAGCGGGGGGCAGAATCAGAGGTGGCCCACAAGTTGGCAAGGTGGCTACATAACCCATGCCGCCCGGGGGGTCCCCACCGCTTCGGAGCGGGGGTGCAAAATCCGAAGTGACCCACAACTCGGCAAGGTGGCTACATAATCCTTGCCGCCTTGGGGTCCCCACCGCTTCACAGCGGGGGGCAGAATCCGAAGTGACCCAAAACTCGGCAAGGTGGCTACATAACCCTTGCCGCCCGGGGGATCCCCACCGCTTCAGAGCGGGGGCCAGAATCAAAGGTGGCCCACAAGTGGGCAAGGTGGCTACATAACCCCTGCCGCCCGGGGGGTCCCCACCGCTTCAGAGCGGGGGGCAGAATCAGAGGTGGCCCACAACTGGGCAAGGTGGCTACATAACCCCTGCCGCCAGGGGGGTCCCCACCGCTTCAGAGCGGGGGGGGGGGGGGGGGGGCAGAATCAGAAGTGGCCCACAACTCGGCAAGATGGCTAGATAACCCCTGCCGCCTGGGCGGTACCCAACGCCTCAGAGCGGGGGGCAGAATCACAGGTGGGCCACAAGTGGGCAAGGTGGCTACATAACCCTTGCCTCCTGGGGGCTCTCCTACGCTTCAGAGCGGGGGGCACAATCAGAAGTGATACACAAGTGGGCAAGGTGGCTACATAACCCTGCCGCCCGGGGGGTCCCCACCGCTTCAGAGCGGGGGGGGCACAATCAAAGGTGGCCCACAAGTGGGCAAGGTGGCTACATAACCCTTGCCGCCTGGGGGCCCCCTACGCTTCAGAGTGCGGGGGGCAGAATCAGAAGTGGCCCACAAGTGGGCAAGGTGGCTACATAATCCACTTCTGATTCTGCCCCCCGCTCTCAAGCGGTGGGGACCCCCCAGGTGGCAGGGGTTATGTAGCCACCTTGCCCACTTGTGGGCCACTTCTGATTTTGCCCCCCGCTGTGAAGCGGTGGGGATCCCCCGGGAGGCAAGGGTTATGTAGCCACCTTGCCGAGTTGTGGGTCACGTTGGATTTTGCCCGGCGCTGTGAAGCGGTGGGGACCCCCCAGGCGGCAAGGGCTATGTAGCCACCTTGCCCACTTGTGGGCCACTTCGGATTCTGCCCCCCGCTGTGAAGCAGTGCAGACCACCCAGGCGGCCGGGGTTATGTAGCCACCTTGCCCAGTTGTGGGCCACCTTTGATTTTGCCCCCCGCTCTGAAGCGGTGGGGATGTGCTAGGCGGCAGGGGTTATGTAGCCACCTTGCCCAGTTGTGGGCCACCTCTGATTCTGCCCTCTGCTGTGAAGCGGTGGGGACCCCCCAAGCGGCAAGGGTTATGTAGCCACCTTGCCCAGTTGTGGGCCACTTCTGATTTTGCCCCCCGCTGTGAAGCGGTGGGGATCCCCCAGGCGGCAGGGGTTATGTAGCCACCTTGTCCACTTGTGGGCCACCTCTGATTCTGCCCCCCGCCTTGAAGCGGTGGGGACCCCAAGGCGGTAAGGGCTATGTAGCCACCTTGCCGAGTTGTTGGTCACTTTGGATTTTGCCCGGCGCTGTGAAGCGGTGGGGACCCGCAAGGAGGCAGGGATTATGTAGCCACCTTGCCCACTTGTGGGCCACTTCGGATTCTGCCCCCCGCTAGGAAGCGGTGGGGACCCCCCAAGCGGCCGGGGTTATGTAGCCACCTTGCCCACTTGTATGCCGACACTGATTTTGCCCCCCGCTCTGAAGCGCTCGGGATGTGCTAGGCGGCAGGGGTTATGTAGCCACCTTGCCCAGTTGTGGGCCACCTCTGATTCTGCCCCCCGCTGCGAAGCGGTGGGGACCCCCCAAGCGGCAAGGGTTATGTAGCCACCTTGCCCACTTGTGGGCCACTTCTGATTTTGCCCCCCGCTTTGAAGCAGTGGGGACGCCCCAAGCGGCAGGGGTTATGTAGCCACCTTGCCCACTTGTGGGCCACCTCTGATTCTGCCCCCCGCCTTGAAGCGGTGGGGACCCCAAGGCGGCAAGGGTTATGTAGCCACCTTGGCGAGTTGTGGGTCACTTCGGATTTTGCCCCGCGCTGTGAAGCGGTGGGGACCCCCAAGGCGGCAAGGGTTATGTAGCCACCTTGCCCACTTGTGGGCCACCTCTGATTTTGCGGGTCCCCACCGCTTCACAGCGCCGGGCAAAATCCAAAGTGACCCACAACTCAGCAAGGTGGCTACATAACCCTTGCCGCCTTGGGGTCCCCACCGCTTCAAGGCGGGGGGCAGAATCAGAAGTGGCCCACAAGTGGACAAGGTAGCTACATAACCCCTGCCGCCTGGGGGATCCCCACCGCTTCACAGCGGGGGGCAAAATCAGAAGTGGCCCACAACTGGGCAAGGTGGCTACATAACCCTTGCCGCTTGGGGGTTCCCCACCGCTTCATAGCGGGGGGCAGAATCAGAGGTGGCATACAAGTGGGCAAGGTGGCTACATAACCCCGGCCGCCTGGGTGGTCTGCACTGCTTCACAGCGGGGGGCAGAATCCGAAGTGGCCCACAAGTGGGCAAGGTGGCTACATAGCCCTTGCCGCCTGGGGGGTCCCCACCGCTTCACAGCGGGGGGCAAAATCAGAAGTGGCCCACAAGTGGGCAAGGTGGCTACATAACCCCTGCCACCTGGGGGGTCCCCACCGCTTGAGAGCGGGGGGCAGAATCAGAAGTGATACACAAGTGGGCAAGGTGGCTACATAACCCCTGCTGCCTGGGGGGTCCCCACCGCTTGAGAGCGGGGGGCAAAATAAAAAGGTGGCCCACAAGTGGGCAAGGTGGCTACATAACCCTTGCCGCCTGGGGGGTCCCCTACGCTGTAGAGCGCGGGGCAGAATCAGAGGTGGCCCACAAGTGGGCAAGGTGGCTACATAACCCTTGCCGCCCAGAGCGGGGGGCAGAATCAGAGGTGGCCCACAAGTGGGCAAGGTTGCTACACAACCCTTGCCGCCTGGGGGGTCCCCACCGCTTCACAGCGGGGGGCAGAATCAGAAGTGATCCACAAGTGGCCAAGGTGGCTGCCCAACCCCTGCCGCTTGGGGAGTCCCCACCGCTTCAGAGCGGGGGGCGGAATGAGAGGTAGCCCACAAGTGGGCAAGGCGGCTACATAACCCTTGCCGCCTTGGGGTCCCGACCGCTTCAGAGCGGGGGGGAGAGAATCAAAAGTGGCCCACAAGTGGGCAAGGTGGCTACATAACCCCTGCCGCCTGGGGGATCCCCACCGCTTCAGTGTGTGGGGCAAAATCAGAAGTGGCCCACAAGTGGGCAAGGTGGCTACATAACCCTTGCCGCTTGGGGGGTCCCCACCGTTTCAGAGCGGGGGGCAGAATCAGAGGTGGCCCACAAGTGGGCAAGGTGGCTACATAACCCCTACCGACCGGGGGGTCCGCACCGCTTCAGGGCGGGGGGCAAAATCAGAAGTGGCCCACAACTCGGCAAGGTGGCTACATAACCCCTGCCGCCTTGGGGGATCCCCACCACCGCTTTAGAGCGGGGGGGGGGGGGGGCAGAATCAGAAATGGCCCACAAGTGGGCAAGGTGGCTACATAACACTTGCCGCCTAGGGGGTCCCCACCGCTTGAGAGCGAGGGGGGGGGGGGGGGCACAATCAGAAGTGGCCCACAAGTGGGCAAGGTGGCTACATAACCCCTACCGACCGGGGGGTCCCCACCGCTTCAGAGCGGGGGGGGCAGAATCGGAGGTGGCCCACAACTCGGCAAGGTGGCTACATAACCCCTGCCGCCTTGGGGGATCCCCACCACCGCTTTAGAGCGTGGGGGGGGGGGGCAGAATCAGAAATGGCCCACAAGTGGGCAAGGTGGCTACATAACACTTGCCGCCTAGGGGGTCCCCACCGCTTGAGAGCGAGGGGGGGGGGGGGGGGGGCACAATCAGAAGTGGCCCACAAGTGGGCAAGGTGGCTACATAACCCCTACCGACCGGGGGGTCCCCACCGCTTCAGAGCGGGGGGGGCAGAATCGGAGGTGGCCCACAAGTGGGCAAGGTGGCTACATAACCCCTACCGCCTGGGGGGTCCGCACCGCTTCAGGGCGGGGGGCAGAATCAGAAGTGGCCTAGAAGTGGGCAAGGTGGCTACATAACCCCTGCCGCCTTGGGGGAACCCCACCACCGCTTCAGAGCGGGGGGGGAGGGGCAGAATCAGAAATGGCCCACAGGGCAAGGTGGCTACATAACATTTGCCGCCTAGGGGGTCCCCACCGCTTGAGAGCGGGGGGGGGGGGGGGGCAGAATCAGAAGTGGCCCACAAGTGGGCAAGGTGGCTACATAACCCCTACCGCCTGGGCGGTCCCTAGCGCTTCAGAGCGGGGGGCAGAATCAGAGGTGGCCCCCAAGTGGGCAAGGTGGCTACATAACCCTTGCCGCCCAGAGCGGGGGGCAGAATCAGAGGTGGCCCACAAGTGGGCAAGGTGGCTACATAACCCTTGTCGGTGGGCGGTCCCCTACGCTTCAGAGCGGGGGGCAGAATCTGAGGCGGCCCACAAGTGGCTAAGGTGGCTACATAACCACTGCCGCCTGCCCTTGGTGCGCGTTTGAACCCCAAGGTTGTTCCAGCCAAATTGTTCTAGTTTTCTAGGCTATATGGCCGGAACAAAAAAAGTTCGAAATTTGTTTACCCCCCAACCAAGCCTACTCGTACATGATAGCAAAATATGTTGTTTGCTAGCCTTCATTCCGCCCCCCGCTCTGAAGCGGTGGGGACTCCCCAAGCGGCAGGGGTTGTGCAGCCACTTTGCCGAGTTGTGGGCCCCTTCTGATTTTGCCCCACGCACTCAAGCCTGGGGTTTGGAAGGGAGAGTGAAAGAAAACCAAAAACCATTGCTAATCACCCGTTACCCGAAAAGGGGTTCACAAAGAGACTACCCCGATGCGCCCTCACGGGCACCTTGCACAACAATGTATGTTACCATTTTACCCTTCCTCGTGCTTTGCTCTTAATGTAGGTTGCTTGTTCCGGCGACGTTCAGATAACTTGTTCAAGCGGTGTTCCAATGGTGTTCTAACAAAAACTGTTTTTGAAAACAAGTTTTTTTCACGTGGCAACGCGGCGGACAACAAATATAAGCATACCAGCGGGGACCCCCAAGGATCAGATCTGTCCATCCCAAAGGTTCCTGAGCCGGATCGGGCTGCCACTTCTGCCCGCGCCAAGAACAAGAAAGGCCCCAAGTTCGGGCAGCATGTTCAACTTTTCCGCATCAAGCGGGACCGAAACAAGGGTTTCTACTCTGAAAAGTGCAAATTGGAGGCCTCCATCGCAATTTGCTTTGAATGGGCTGGGTATCTTGTGCCTAGGGATGTGTTACCGCCGTTTCAAAACGTCGTCGCACGCATCGAACGGTGTGTCCAACGAACACTCCTGTCTGAACTGTATTTTTTAGGGGACAAAATTGTTCCTTGGACACGACGGGGGTGGGGGGGGCTAGGAACATGGACGAGGGATATTTTCCAACCTGAGTGCTGTTTGCAATGCAGTGAATGCCTGTGCAGGCATGTCTGCCATATCTAATCAAATACCAGTTGTTTGGGGCAATTAGCTGCAGGGTCAACCAAGCGCTCGAAGGCCAACCAATCGGCAATTGGTTGACCAGGCACACAAAAACATTGTGTACTACCAATCGCTCTAAGGAGGCTCAGATATGGGTATGCCAACGAATTGTTCACATGGGCCAGGTATATGCACAGTGCACAACATGTGTGTGCATTGTGCATTGCTGAAGCGCGCAGTGAAGGGATTACAGCAGACGTTTGGTGATGGTGGGGCGTGCGATGAAGGGATGAAGCAGAAGAGCTGCATGAAAGTTGTGTGGGGCCAAGTTTCCAAAAAAGACTTGCATGCACCCGGCAATCAGATGTCATCTGCAATGCCAATTTTCTGATGAGTACCGTACTGATGAGTTGCAAGCCGCTTTTTTTGAACAGCTCTGGAATTGCAAAATAACAACTTTCAGTAAAACAAGGTCCAACCTACGCCCACAATGGCCAGTGTGCTTTTTGACCTGCAAGCAGGCAAAGCAAGCGCATGCAATCGAACACATGAGGACGAATACTGCGAAGTATAGTGTTCCGTTGAACACAAGTTGCACGGGCAGTGTTGGTCTACAAACCCAGGGACCCCCTCCCCCCCAAAAAACCCACTTGCATGCACTCAGCAAATTGATGTCACCTGCAACACCATTTCCTGGTGAAGCTGAGGTACTGATCACAAGGTCGGGTCGCTCACAACATCAGTTTCATGCCTGCAAGCTGCTTTTTCCCGGAAAACCTCAGGGTTTGTGTACCTCACTACGTGTCAGATCCGCTACCACAGCCATTGTGGGATCATCATAGCACTGGGCAGCTCCGACCCTTGATTCCGAGAGGTTATCTCGAGTACTGTGAAGTGAGCAGGCTACGCCAGCTCATCTTAGTCTGAACCGCCCCCCCCCCCAAAAAAAAAGAAAGAAAACCCCAGGGTTTGTGTGCCAACACTGTCCGTGCATCATGTGCATTTGCCCCCATCAAAACTGGCGGGATTGAGGGAGCGGTTTTCCTGAAAGACCGCCCTGCTCGGGACCGCGCACTCTGCACAGCGCACCCCCTCTTCGACGCTCAGCAAGACCCATTTTCTTGACCTGAGGGTGCAAGCCTTCAGTGCATGCCCCAACTACCCCAAGAGCGTGACCCAGCCATCGTGCCAAAGAAAGCCGCCATGGTCGCCCCCAATTCGATTGCCGAGCCGCAGCTGGGCTTCGTGCCGCCGCTCCGGGGGGCCGTGCAGGGGCCGGAGCTGACCCCCACCGCCCACGACCCCGCCGACGCGCGCGGCGCCCGCCGCGCCACCGGCCACCGGCTGGACCTCCCGCTGGGGGTCCAGCGCGAGAATGACGCCCTGGAGACGAACATGGTCTTCCTCAACGACAAGAACTGCGACCTCGAGTACACCGACTTCGACGAGCCCGTCGAGGGCCCCCCGCCGCGGATCCACACGCCACGCAAGGACAGCCCCCGGGCCCGCGCCGGCACGCCGCGCCGGCCGGACTCGCCCCGCAAGGCCTTCAACGAGTCGCCGCAGGCCTCGGAGTGCTCCGAGTCCAAGCCGCTGACCGCCCGGAGCGACGCCTCCCGGTTCGGCAAACTGGTGGGCACGCCCCGGGGGCGCGACCACGCGTACGCTGTGCGGCGCCCGTCGGGCCGGGCCGGGTCGGGCGCGGCCTTTTCGGAGAAGCGGGACTCCGCGGCCTCGTCCCCGGCCAACCTGCCGCGGGGGGGGTCGCTGCGGGAGAACACGCGCGCCAAGAAGCCCACGGTGGCGTGGCTCGTGGACATCATCCACCGCAGCCCCAGCGAGGTGGGCTCGAACCCGGACCGCGGGGACCGGGGCTCCCTGGGGGACGGGCCGCTGCAGCGCCGGTCGTCGGCGCAGAGCATGGCGCGGAGCGTGGCCAGCAGCACGGGGTCCACCGCCATGCGGTCGCAGAAGCAGGGCATCTGGATCAAGCTGGCGTTGATGATGGCGGGGCCCATGATAGGTCTGGCCGGTGCCTGTCCCACGGGAGGAGGGGGAGGGCGCGGGCCTGGCCGTGGGGGTACGGAGGTGGGCTCCAGCGCCCCGACCCCCGCCCCCCCGAGTTTTGCTTAACAACTCGGCATCTCCCGGGGGGGCGGGGGGGGGGCTAACACCCCCCCCCCCCTCTCGGCAACAGCCCCGTCTCCGGGACGGCCGACCCCCGGAGTAGTCAAACAGGACAAGTCATCCGGGGGCTCCGTTGACACAACCAAAATACGTTCGGGCCCACAGGGGGTCAGAATGAGCAGTGGCGAGAGGCCAATAGGCACCGCCAAAGGCCAACAACTTAATACCAAGGCCTTGTGCCAAATCCCCCCTCTTGGACCCGGGTTTCATGGTGGGAAAAAATGAAATTTACAAAAGAAATGACTTGTGCAATTTATGGTACACACAAAAATGAAAAAAAATGAGACCCCGATTCTGAGAAGTCATCTCGAGTACTGTGAAGTGAGAGGGCTACGCCAGCTCATCTTGGTCAGCAACAAAAAAGTAAAAAAAAATAAAAAAAAATAAAAAAAAGGAGACCCTTCCGATGACCCCTCCCCCTCCTCCAAGTCAAAACCAAGAGGCGTGCCCGCAAGGAGGCCAGGCGCTCGCCCCCACAGTCATGCTGCCAGCGTGTGGGGCAGTCCCAGAATGGGGACATCGTCACAATGGCATCGTGAGCCGGCCCCCCACCTCCCGCACCTTCTGAACCCGCCCCCTTCAGCCCCAACCCAAGGGGCACGGCAACCCCCCGCCCCCTATCCACAAGCGGAGGATTCCCTCCTCAAAAAGGGGAACAAGTGCATACACTCGGAAGTACCGCTCACCCTTGAAGGCACCCCCCGACCGCCTCTCTGAAATGCTCAGGGCTCAATGGGTAATTGTGTGGGGGCGACACTGAAAACCAAATTCGACCCCCTCCCACCCGTTCTCGTGCCACAGGCATTGAGGTCCAGACAGGCACTGCGGCATGGTGGCCACATAACCTGTGCCGTGTGGGGGGGTCCCCAACGCTTCAGAGTGGGGGACAAAATTAGCAGTGGCACACCCTGCAGGACAGCAGGCAGTGGCTGTGTGGTGTTGTGTTTGATGGATGTTGTTAGTTTTGGCGCTTGGCCGGCCTCTGCAACCCCGCACAGCACACCCCTGGCACTCCCCAGGGCTGTGCCCTGTGCGGGGCCTCTGCGACCCTTTGCCACTCCTCCCGAACTCCTCAGGAGCCCTCTCCCTTTCTTTTTTCTTAAGGACCCCGATCCCCTCACGCTGCCTTCTCCCTGCACCTTGTGTATGATAGGGGGATCAATGGACTTGTGTATGATACACGAGGGAGGGGTGGGGGTCAGGCAACTGCAAATAGTACTCGGGGGATGTGAGGATGTTAACAGACCAAACCACAAGGCCATGGTTTGGTCAGTCCTTTTTGAATTCATTGAGTTTGGGAAAAAAACAATTTCCAGGCGAACGTGGAAAGGACACCAGCAAGAGCGGCGGCCGCAGCAGCTGACAGAAAGCAGCAACCCGACGCAACATGCGAAGGGAAGAACGGGTGAGTGTCCAGGGCTCCGTAAAGAAACAACACCCGGACAGGATGTCACACAGGGGGGAGGGCAAGGGGAGGAGAGGGTACATTGTAGACAAGTGGTATTTCTTGCCACACTCCTGTTGTGGCGTGGGTCTGCCGCCAACCGTTGTCGGTTCACTCAAACTACCGTCGGATAACCACCAACTGCCACCGGCTAATGGCCCACCGCCGTGGTTCGACAGGGAACCGCCGTCGGTTGGCAGCCAGTCTAGAGAGGACAAATAACTTCGGCAGTCACTGATTCGGTTTGCCCTCAAACCCCCTGGTCCTCTGCTCCCCTCCGCAACCCCATCCTCCACAACCTCCGCAGCACTCGTCGTCACCTCCATCCTGATGCTGATCTATCAATCGGAGGTGGCCATGGATTCCCGCCGCCTCCTGACGCTCACGGAGTGTGCTCTCCGCGTGAACGCGTTCACGTCCGCCGCTTCGGTGGAGCGTGCAGCCTCCGTGGGTTTCCTGGAAGGCACAGCCACGAAGGCGACCCTGAAGGTTGCCGCATCTCCCGTCCCAACCCTTACCTACCCCCAACCCCTTGTGGTGCAGTCCGGCGAATCCCCTATTCCAACCTCAGAAGAAACAGCCCCCCCTCCCTCTCCACTCCCCCTTGTGCAACCCCCTTCCCCCTTGCTCCTGCCACTCTGCCATGCTTCTCCCCCTTTGTTTGCGTCTGCGAAGATTGTTTTCAGTGTCCCATTGAGTGCAGTGGCAGAGCTGTAGTCTTGCCAACAACCGTAACACAGGCGCTTGTTGCATCGGGGCATTCGCATGGTGTCAGTGCACCACATTCACAGGGTCCAGCACTCTCTGTTTACATGTGTGCTGCTGGCATAGCTTGAGGCATGAGCGCTATGCATATGATATGGATTTTGTGCCAAACTCAGAGAAGGCACATGCCCCCAACGGGGCCGCCTAAGTGTTGCATTTGGGCACTGCCCACACCAGAACCAGAACCAGAGGCATGCCTCGCCCCGCCCCCAGCTCTTGGTGGGTGGCGGTGCTAACAAGGGTAAGTCTACCAAAGGTGCCACCTCCACCTCAATTAGCCCCCCCCCCCCCCCCGCCACCCCCACCTCCTCCAATACCATTGGCCCATCCATGAAATGACCTACCCTGTATGAACGAAATCATGGCACCCCCTGTCACTGCCACCCTCCACCGCCACCAAAAAGATCATCGTGAATCCCCGGCCATTCATTGCGTGCCATCACCCCCCCCCCCCTATTGCATTTACCAATGGTTGTATAGCGCGGCCGACAGTACCCACTGTGATCCCGCCCGGTTTACCATATACTCCTGTACATCTGGCTGTACATTCGATAGTGGAGCACTGCAACCAAGAAGGGGACACAATTGCTGTGCAAGAACCACCAACTAATGGCTGAAAGTGTCTATGGCGGTGACATTCCGTCGATTGTTACCGACCATTGATTCCCTTTATTGCACTCAGAGCGTCAACAGATGTAGCATCCCATGCAGGCTTGTTTGTTTCTGTCCCCACAAGACCCTGATATCCTTTTGGCGGGATTTTTGGGACATTTGCGTCTTTGGACCCTCTGTGCACATGTAAGTGGCGCAGCCCTGGAATGCACAATCATGGCCCAGCCCAGCAAAACAGGGCAATCAATGAGGGCCAGCTGCACTACGTCAAACTGATGACCGCTGCACTTGACACGTAACGTGCCCTAGAGAGGCAATTTTTCACTGCACCCGCAACATTGTGTTGCAACTTGTTGTGCCCTCTTCCTGGTCCCGTTCTCCTCCCAAAGTGTGGGGTTTTGAAGAACTTTCAACGGCTCCAAAGGGGCCACACAGGGCCAGTGCCGCGGTTGCAGTATCCTGAACACCACCACTGCCCGGGTCATCCCAAACAATCTTGGAAACGAAAGGCTGTTTGGCCAAATGCTCTACGGGCTTGCACAGGCCACAGGCCACAGTGTCAGAAACAGCATTTTCATTCCCGATCGCATTTTCTTGTGCCCGCCCAGCGGCCTTGGTCCGCAGGCAGCATAGCCAGGGTTTATGGGTTTCAGTGCCTTCAAGGTTCCGACTACAGCGCTCCCTTTTGGTGCCGACAGTTGCCACTCGCTTCCCGTCCATGGTGCCTCTCCGTCATTTGCGGTGCTGTTAAGGTCTTCTTTTGAGGTGATTCCGCCATATACAACAGCGTTTCTGTGTTTTGAGGTGCAAAATCCGGGTTGCAATATGGTCACACAGAGGGCTTCTTGGTGCAGAATACCACTCAGATTGTTGACACCAACATGCCATTCAGGTGTGGGTGTTGTCGAGAGTTTACCTGCCCTCACGGCATGGCATGGGGCACATGGGATGATTGTTCGAGGCATTTGTTTGAAGCAACGTGATACAGATCTGCATTCTGACTTCTGGAGTCGGGTTTCCTCATTTGCATTGATGCTAGGCCCTGCAACCGCCTGATCTGCAAGGTGTGGCTTGTGGGCTGCCTCTGCATGCCCCAACCACGCAAAGGATGATCTTTTTGAGGCATTTGGATTGATGCTACATGATACATTTCTGTGTGCTGATGAAAAATCTTGCAATGTTGTCAGACGGAGGGCGGTGCTCGGTCTGCATAATGCCATATGAATTTGATAGTGTGTGAAAATAAGCGTCGATCGAAGTAAACAGAACGTTCCAAATTTCTTGATTTTCATGAGTGTTTCTCTGGTGCAAATTATACATTTGGCCCATTTGTTTTTGCACTCCTTGCACTCAAGAATTGCCTACGCCCAAGGTGCGCAACATTGTGGCCTGTGGTTGAGCTGTTGAGTGACACCCTGCACGGATATTTTGAAAGGTCCACGCCTTCAGTTGTCAATGTGGAATGCACTGGTTGATAATGCTCATTTTGAGGCATTTGGGTTGACATGATACATTCCTGTGTTTTGGACAACACTCTGAGGCTGTAAGGATGCACTCTCCTCGCTCACATAACACGTCACATACACAGTTCCTGCACTATGTTGCTGTTCACCCCATTCCGTTAGCTTTGTTGGCTGTATGCACAACAATGAATGGTGCGATAGGGGGTGCAGGGCACATTCTTGCAAGTTAGCCCAATGTGTCCCTAGGGAGTCCCCATGTGATCTAGAGCTTCTTTCCACAAGGACAAGTCTGCCACTCTAAGAACTACTCGGTGGATCCAATGTACATAGATTGTATCCACCCATCACCCCAATTTTCTCACGGACCTGTCGCAAATGGCACGCAATGCATGCCTGGAGCGTGTGGCCACGGGATTGTCCATGCACACGGTTTGTCACACCCTTCCTTTGCGGTTCGGCTAGGCGCGTTGCGAGTGCTTGGGCAATATGGGGGGCGGAAATGCTGCATTAAACTCCACTGGAGCGTCCTGCCGCAATCTGTACCTTGGGAAAAGATTATGGGGTGGGGGGCAGATTACACCAAACACCAAACATCAGACCACTCTCACACCGCATGACGTGCATGCTCACAAATCATCTGCCATGGCATCAGGACGCCCGGGCCAAGACGGACACAGCAGTGGAGGCATTCCAAACGTTCCTGAATAATGACTACAGTGCCTTCCCCAATGCACTTCTGCAACGGCTCTCTGTCTGCGAGTACTTCAGCAGCCGGTTGCTCTTCATCCGCCATGACGTTGACTTGCAAATGGATAAGGCCGCTACCTCGGAGGTCTTCACGGATGGCATCCTCAAGTGCCAACAGTACCTCCGCACGTCCATCACATACACCTCCAATTCGGAGGTGGCAGTGATGCTCGTTGATTCGGTCTTCTTTCAGTTGATGGTGCAGAAGGCCAAGGATTTGGCAGGGCCTATGTACCGTGAGATCATGAACCCGGAGCGTGACGACCAGCTGAGGCGCATCCTGGTGTCCAACATCGCTATCCGTCAGGTTTTGCCCCCACTGCCCTCACCGCCCCCGCCTGCACACCACTGAATGCACCCCCTGCCCCCATTGCACCATTGGAATCCTCTCCCTCATGGCCCGTTTCCCAGCTTCACTGTCCCCCACCCCATCAGCCCTCGAAAATCCCTCCCCATAGGGCTGCGATAGAGAGGCAAGCATATTCGGTTCAGATGACTGATGACCTGTGTATGTCTGGGCGACCTGAAAATTGCTCTGCCGGGGGGGGGGGGGGTTGGAGAAATGGGGTTCCATGTCGGGCCCTTTGTTTTGTGTAAGAACGGATGTTGGCGCCAAAGGCGCAGGAACACAAAATTTGGCCCGAAAAAGTTTTTCCACCAATAATCCCATAATAATAATGTCATTTTGAGCCATAGATGTTGGGTTGACGCCCCCCCCCCCCGGCACGGCAGGTCGGGCACCCCCGCCCTGAATCCCCCCTCCCATCACGGCGGCCAAGGAGGGGGAGGGGGGGGTTGGAAAAATGGGCTTCCGTGTCACCCCCCCCCCCTCAGAGCAATTTTCTTCCCGCCCTGTGACCCCCTGCTTCTGCAAGGTGGGAACCTCAGATGCGGGTGGACTATGTCTGTTCGGTGCTTGCCCTTGAGTGTCCTGCCTGCGAAAGCCGGCATGGCTAAACGGCTTCCGTGTCGCCTTCCTCTGCGAGTCCTTGTGTGTGTGTGTGTGTGTGTGTGTGTGTGTGTGTGTGTGTGTGTGTGTGTGTGTGTGTGTGTGTGTGTGTGTGTGTGTGTGTGTGTGTGTGTGTGTGGCGGGGTGGTGGCACCTAGCACACGATAAATCTAGGCTATGGCAACGGTGGTGCACGAGCTCCTCCGTGGGCGGTTTTTGTGGTCTGTTGCGCGGTGCAGAACTGAACGCGGGAGATGGTGAGGTACACTGTCCAGGGCTGCATTTGCTCATTCTCTACCAACAGACCGAAAGACGTCTAGGACAGCTCTGCTGTTCCTGAGGAGTTTTCTTTCAACCGCTTTTCTTGCTTTGTTCTTGTCTCGCGGTTCTCAACGTGTGTGAACCTGCTATTGGCAATTCGTTTGACCGCTTAGCAGTACGTGTTCTACCAACGCCACAGCCTACATCATGTTGCCACCAAATATGTCCGCCGCAACCAACTCCAGTTCACTACTCGGAAACACAGCCGTGCGCGCGCCAGCTGCGGCTCGAAGCAGCGATGCTCTATTCCCGCCTCCTCCTCCTCTTCCGACACACACAAACCCGATATCGTTCAGCCCGCCAAAAACATGCCCCCCTGTTGGTGAAGCGCCGGGCCGGGCACCAGATCTGCCTGCTCCAGGTACTGCGATCAAAATCTGTTCGGCATGTCATGGTCCCGGCCATTGGGCACGCGAGTGTCCAGCCGAAGGCCGAGCCGGACGAGGCGGAGAACCCTGGCACTCCAACACAGTACCACCAGACCCCTGCTAGGCATGCCCAGGGGAATACCATTGGGCGCATCAGTGCGAAAAGAGCCTCGCGAGGAGAGCCGCGGGACAGTGCGTACTGTGCGGAAAGGAGGACCACTGGTTCAAAAAGTGCGAACTGTACAACCCTGCGATCCACCGAAGCAAGCAAAAACCCCAGGGCGCCCCGGGATAGGGCCCCAGCGCAGCAACGCAACGTGGTGCCTGCGGCACGGACAAACAGGGCACTCCACCGCGACGTGCGACATCAGCAGCGCGCCAATCCTGCTACCACCTGAGGAGCTGAAAGAGCAGTTCGAAAACGTCTGCCTGTGGTGCAATCTGTACGGTCACACAATGATTAAGTGCATGCGAAGAGCGCCGGTCCTGGCAATCGAAAACCACACTGCGATTGGTGAGCTGAAAACAAAAATGGGAGCCCTCAAAAAGGCGATCTCAGAGGTACAAGACGCGCAAAAGGACCTACCGGAAATCAGGCGCCCACTGGAAGGTATTGAGAACTGGCAGAGCTCTGTAGACACGCACATTACCCAAGCTGCAGCCCTGGCGAGGGAAGCACAATCCACGGCCGCTGCCGCCACGCCTCGGTCACGGTTCAAGGCATACCTCCGGGACGAATTCCAGCCAGCCCTACAACGAATTCTGGATGTGGAGCACACCGCCGCAGCATGCCAGTGGCCACGTTTAACGATTGGTTGTCGAGGTTCAAAGCACAACAGGATCCGTTCAACCCCCTCCCTGTCACAGACCCGTCTTCTGCACAACACAGCGCATCTGCACACACCCCCACGAGCCCGTCTCCGAAGAAACAATCCTCCTCCCTCCTGCCATCTCAGGCCCAACAAACGACAGCCCCCGCCAGCCCCATACCTGCTGTAGGCGAAGTGTCCATGCACACCAGCTTTGGAATTAAACGCCCGGTGGGGGACAGTGATGAAGGCTCACAAAACCACCGCAGAACCCGGGCGCGATCCGGAACCCCCTCCCAAAGCGGCACCGCGAACTGGGTCACCCTCCCTCCCTTGCCGGCTGATGTGTGGAAAAACGAGGTCCTAGAACTGCTTTTCTTTGAGTGGAATAAGGACAAGGACCAGCGCCTCATCACCTGGCTGGAATGCCACAGCACTGAAGAAATGACCCTGTCAATAGTGGCTGTTGAAGGGGAGGCGCTTACCACGGACAAAAAGGCAGCCATCACTACAGTGCTCAGGGCGACAAAGGCGAACCCACAAATTTTCAGTGACATCTCGAGCGCTGCCTAGTGCGGTCAGGCGCTGTGTCCAGGCCACAGGGGTGAAGAGGGACAACAGCTCACAGGCCACCTGTCTGACAGTGATTCTGTTTCTTCGTCTGCGGATTCACATAACACAGGAGGTGATGCGGCGCCGACAGACCCGTTGTCCTTCCTCCGCACGCTGCTCTCTTTTAACTATATACAGCAAAAAGTGGGCCTGGCTAATGTGATCTTGGCCGCCACTGTCCGCTTCGCAAGCCTGCTGACATGCTGCCACTACCACCCCCTGCATTACAGACATGCCACAGACCGACACACCAATGTACAACACCGGCACCATGTGTTTGATCTCCTGCACAACCAAGCGGCTGAGGGTGTGCTGACCTTCCACAAAGGCACTGAGCAACTTTTGAATATGCCCGCGGCACGGAAACCCCCAGCGAATGACAGTAAATCAGTTATTCCGATGCCTCCGTTACATATCCAACGACGGCTCACGCACTCAGTGGACGGGATTTGTGTTTGGAAACATCCCGCATGCCGTGCCACTGTGCAGCACCACCATGCAGATGACAGACCCCCCCCCTGAACCCCCACCTGGGCCCCACCCAACCGCGCCGGGCAAACACCACATAGCCCACTGGGGGGACCTGGGCGCCAACCTGTTCACGCTATTCCGCACCTCAGACAAGCTATGGGTGTGGTGCCCCCCAGGGGACCGTATCAGAGACCTGCATGATCTGCGCTGTTTTGGTAGCATCCAGGATTTTGAACTTTGGTGCACGGCCTCGGCCTTCCTGTCTCTCTCTCCCGTACAACACCTGCGCCTCTCCCTGCTATTTGACGAATACGGCAAGTGTCACATGCGCTACGTTCACCCACCCCACAGCAAACACATCTTCTGGGGCCTACAGTTCCAGATGAAATCGGCCCTGCAAGCTGTGAACCTGGGGAGGTGGGCAGATCTGATGCAAGCCAGCATTCCATATTGGCCCTATACCTCCCTCCCCGCCCTACGTGTACTCCGCCGAAAGTCACACGTGGGAGAGTGGTACGTGCATGTTCCTCCCCCAGCCTTTCTTGTGTATGTCTGCGTGAATTTAAGAACGGGCGCTGTGTACATTGGTCAGACTTCCCAGGCCCCAATTCGGCGGTTGCGTAAACACTACTGTGACACGCGGGCAGGCACGAACAGCGCCACCTTCCATGCACAACTGCTCCTTACAGACATCAGCAACTGGATCACCATCCCGGTCCAGTACCGTGACACACTGTTCCAGGCGGGACTGGCGGAACGCCAGTGGTGGGCGGACCTGCACAGGTGGGCATTGAATGACATACCACCCGGAATCAGTGAAACGGACACACCCAACAAACAGCGCGCCTACATTAACAGCAAAATGCTACACACACTACACGAACTGCGTCAGGCGCGTGACCTGAGGGATACACAGAGGGTGAAAGCACTGCAGACAGTACTACGGGACACTGCACAGCAAATAGGGCTTCCGTTCCATGTTGCCGGGACTGTCGCTGTGCCGAACCTGAGCACCACACAGAAAACAGTGATCACAAACATCCTGCGAAAAACAAAAGTATCTGCCTTGCATACTTATTAGCAGCCTTACCGGTACCCTCCCGTGGCAACAGACATGGGCTCGCCAAATTCTGTCCGCACTTGCATGGGCCCAGCTAGCAATGCTTTCAGGGTACAGGCGAATGACCGTGATGCAGGCGCTGCACAAAGCAGTGCGCCATGTGTATGCCGCCTCCCCTTGGTGGTCGGAAAACACTATGCGCGCCGTGTACAGCGTTGGCCACGATCTCCCATGCTCCTGCAGTAGCGCAACAGCAAAGCTGGTGCACTGGCTTGCAAACAACGCTGTCTGGGACGGCGACAGATACACGGACAGAGAGATCCCGGTGGAGTTTCAGCCAGAGGGATACACACCAACCTGGTGCAATGACATCACCCTCCTCCGTAACATGGCCACCATCCCCTGAACCCCATGCTGCGCCCCCTCTCTCTCCCTCCCACCTCCCTCCCTCGCTCTCTCAGCCCTGCAGTGCCTCACCGGGCCCACCCCTGTTTGCTGAGCCCCTGGACGTCTGGTCTGTCTGGTATCATACGCTGGCATTCATCCCCCGTCCCCTGTGACACGGAATAGTCAGGGTCGAGCCCCGTTGACCGTCCACCATTTTCTCTATACCATTTTTGCGCCAATACGGGTAAGAGGCATGGACGGTCTAGTGGTATGCGCCATGGCTGGCGCTCGTCGTGGTCGGGGTTTCGAACCCCGGTTCGTCTGTCCGTCCAGGGGCCCGCCGGTGAGGTCCCCGCCACCGCCCCCTTTAGCATCCCGCTCCACCATCGGTACCGCCGGTGAATGGGTGGCGTGTCTCCTCCATCTTTTTCCCAAACCCCTGCCCCAGCCCCTGCCCCCGACACACACAAAAACGAGGCACCGGGCACGGCACACCTGCAGCAGCGCGCCCCGTCACTGGTACCGCCGGCCGCCAGGTGGCACATGTCCTCCTCATATTCCTCTTCCGCTTGCCTGACTCGAACTCGGGTCTTCAGGGCAGCAGCCGGCTGCACAGCCGCTGCACCACGCTGCCAGAACCCCTGCCTCGCTCCCTTCTCTCGCTCCCTCTTGCCTTCCCCTGTCTTGAATGTTTCTGTGTGTGTGTGGCGGGGTGGTGGCACCCAGCACACGATAGATCTAGGCTATGGCAACGGTGGTGCACGAGCTCCTCCATGGGCGGTTTTTGTGGTCTGTTGCGCGGTGCAGAATTGAACGCGGGAGATGGTGAGGTACACTGTCCAGGACTGCATTTGCTCATTCTCTACCAACAGACCGAAAGACGTCTAGGACAGCTCTGCTGTTCCTGAGGAGTTTTCTTTCAACCGCTTTTCTTGCTTTGTTCTTGTCTCGCGGTTCTCAACGTGTGTGTGTGTGTGTGTGTGTGTGTGTGTGTGTGTGTGTGTGTGTGTGCGCGCGCGCACGTGTGTGCGTGGGTGGGTGGGTGCGTGGGTGCGTGGGTGCATGGATGGCTGCGTGTGTGTGTGGTGTGTGTGAGATGTTGTGCGACTGCGTTTGGTGTTTCCTGGTTTCCCGCACGGAGTGTGTGCGTGCCCATCTGTACGTGCCATTTGGGGCATGTGTCAACTGAAAATGTTCGAAAATTTGACTTTTTCTGAAGTGCTTCTGTTGCCTCTGGGATGGGTTTGGGTGATCATTTGGTGACAATACGGGTGCTCTGGCACCCATGGGGACCCACATAGTGGCGGCTCGGCCCATGTAGCCCTGGCCATGGGCCAGGGGCTGCAACCTGCTACCTCTGTGTCTGGACTGGGCATCTGTTGATTCTGGTCTCCTCCTCTAAGTGTGCGTGCGTGCGTGCACATGCCTGTCGGAGACAACCGCATTACGGAGGGCCACCAGCATAGCAGATGGCTTTCAGGTACACTGGTCGTGCTGTGCCTGGCGGCAGTGCTACCGGTAGATCCGCGATTCCTGGTGCTGGCCCCTCGCCTTGGTGATGGTGCGACCTCCACCCCAGCGCGTCCATGATGTGCTTCATTAGTTGCTGTGGCCATCCCTTAGGGCCTGTGTGCGTCATGTACGACAGTTGGTGACTGGTGCTCTGTGCCTGCCACAACTTTTCCCTTTGGGGATGACACGGAGGAAGAACCCCCCTCCTCGTCCCCCCCCTCCCCTCTGCAGTCCTCCTCAGCTGACGTAGGTGATGAGCCCAAAGAAGATGATGACAAATCAGAATCAGATCCGCAATGCCTTGTACCCTTGGGCTGATATTAGATGAGGACCTCAGCTAGTCAAAAAAAAAGCTGCCTTTGTTGTTGTTGAAGGGGGGGGGGGTCCGGCAAATTGCCACTCACTCCCTGGTACTAAGCACATGGGGCCCTTGGACATGGAGATCCTTAGGTCGCTCAGTGTTCTGTTTAGAAATGGACACCATCTTTCACGATTAGACTACAGTCACCTCGAAGTGGTTGTCAGATCAAAGGCCTGTGCATGGTCATTCGATTCAGGACCAACTTGGAGGGCAACCATCTTGTTTTTGTCCAGTACAAGCTTGGGCTTGACCCACATTGGCCTGAAGCCCTCTCCCCCACCTTCCATCTGCCACGCGCATCAACCTATTTTGCGGTGATTTATCGACATTACAGTTGTGGGGAATATGATTCCACAAGTGCACAAGGTTCCGCTTCGTGGTATTCTGATGTCTCCTGCCAACTATTTTTGCGTCCATATTTCCCCCCTTTCTCCGTCTCCTTTCTTTTGTCTCCATTGTCTGTGGTTGTCTCTGATTGTCTCCATTTGTCCCCATTTATCGCCGTTTTTCTCTATTTGTGCTGCAGTTATATTTTGCAAAGCTGCAGCTGCAGCTGAAGGAACAGGAGCTGGAGAACGTCCGATACTTTTTGGTTTCCGACGATTATCAAACCCTCTTGGATGTGGAAGAGGAAGTGTTGGGTGTGTGGTCAAACAATATCACGAATGAGATGGTTTTGGCAGACGTTGCTGGCCGGTTTTTAAACATCTCTTTGCACTTCACCGCCCTCATGGAGCAGAAGTTGGATGCGCACGTGGAGCTGAGTTTTGAGAAAGCCAAGCACGCAGAGGTGGCTGCCATTGGCTGACGTTGATGTGGATATTGCTCTGCTCTGCCTCATTGTGTTGTGGTAGGCCTGGGCCTGTGAAGGGGGTGAATTAGAATTATTTGGGTTTGAGCCTGGGCTATTGGGAGCTGGAGACTCAACAACTCAGCTGGCCCCTGTTTTGAGTCTGGTGCCGGTTGATTTCTGGCCCAGGACAGGCCAAGGCAGCCCCTCCTTTTGCCCAGGCAAGGAGAAGCAATGGTAGCTGCTGTTAATGCTGTGAATGCCTGGTGAAGTCAAGACTGCCCTGCTGTTTGTGCTCCCGGAGAGCTGCGGGGCACTCCGCCATAGCAGAGTGTTGGCACTCCGCACTGAACAGTATCGCCTTGTGGACCCTTAACGTGTTGGTGCCACGACCCGCCACCAATGGAGAGACAGTGGCGCCAGCGCAGCGGCTGCGGGGGATCTTCCTGAGTGGCAGGAAGTCGATTGGTGCCACCAACCGCGGGGGAGCAGCAACGTCTTAGGGCATCGTCCCACCCCTGCCCCATTTTTGCGAACACAGCCTTTGTCAGATCACGAGGTGTTGCTTCCGCCACTTTTGGAACCGTGTGGCAGACTTCCACCTCACGGCTCAGCACAAGTGAGTGTGTGTGGCGGGGGGGGGGAGGGGGCTCCAGACCCCCCCCTCCTCGGGACCGAGTCAGATGGGCCTGGACAGGGGCCACCAGGGACCGCCACCCCCTGGGGACGGTGCTATCTGGATGGGGCAGCCCTACCACACCTGGCTTCAGAACAGAGGGGTGGGGGTCACATCAGGGTACCCCTGAGTACGAGTGGCCAGGAGCCCGACGTCTCAGCTCCCCGACAGGCCACCCTGTAGATGTGGGACGTTCCATCTGGATTGTCCATGGTTCTCACTGTCATAAGTGGTCTTGTGGACCTGTGGTTTAATCCTCCTGGTTGTCCCGAGTGGCCTGGAGCCCGTGGATTTAAACCAGAGGAGAATGTGGCCAGTGGCTCTCCCAGTCAGGTCAGTCCTCCGAGAGGGTAGCAAGGGACCCTTCTGAGAGGGGGCTTGTGACCCTCAGCCTATGGCTCAGGAGTGTTTGGACAGGGTCCAGACCTCACTGTGGGAGGATCTACAGTGGTACCAGTCCTATATGAGGACTGCCCTGTCATCACCCTGCATGTGCGTGGCATCCACCTCGGCGGTCATGTAACATGGACCTGACCCGTCCAGTGGCAGCCACCATGAACCCTGTGGCCTCGCGGACCCGAAGAGGCGACCAGGATCCTCCAGGCACGCATGGTAGTATGGCCCGGCGTGGCCTGGCATGGCAGGGTCCTGGCAGAAGGGTCCAACCCAAAACCAAAACCAAACCCAATCTCCGGACCCCCCCCCCCCCCCACCCACCCATCACCCCCGTGAAGTGGAATGGCCGGCCAATATGCAGAGTCATCGGGGACGCCATCGTGCTCCTCACCAGGCGGCCTGTGAGCCTTAAGATCAGCCCCCAAATAGATCCAAAATCCCCCTAAGTGGAACTCTGGCGCTTGGTGGTACCATGTCCTCGTCGTCCACCAAGATCAAGTTTTTTGCGATTTGGGCGGGGGGGATGGTATTTCCGGGGCTCTGATGACTGTCCTGCCACTTGTTGCCACACGTCCGGTTGTTCCGGTGTGTAGGTCATCATACATATGGACGGGGTTTGTGTCTTCTCAGGGCGCATCCGAACAATGCCCCTGTCAGAAGAACGAAAGGCGATGTTTCTTGTCTCTTTTACTGTTGTTCTCGCAACGGGGGGGAGGGGCAGGGCGTGTTTAGAATAATTAAAACCAGGGGGGGGGCCCTTCCCCAAAACCCCCTCCCCCCCTCCGCTGACCAAAGTGACCATCGTGGACAAAACGCAATTTGCAACAGGGAAAATCTTGTGGGGCCATTTTTGGTACATAAACCTTTGCCCCCCCCCAGCCTTTTTTTAGTGGCTTGCACACCCTCCCCCAGGGGGGGGATGCTTGCCTGCCTTTTTGGAAATTCTGGGTGCCCTCAGCGGAATCACCCTCCCCCCCACCCCGGTGGGGGTAGGCCAAGAGTGGGTTGGCCTTTTTTGGGAAAAATATTTGTAAGCAAAATTTCCATTCTGTCCCTGAGCAGCGCGCTTCCAAATCTGGTCAGTACCCTAGTGGTACTACAGTACACCTGCGGTTCTGAGGTCGTGGGTTCGAATTCTGGCGCTGTGGTCATTAAAGCGCCAGTGTCAGCAGGCTGTCCAGGCTGAGATTTTGTGAGGGAATAGATTCAAAGTGAAATATGTATACCACTTCTGAGCCCTTCACGACTTGATGCATTGCGTGTGGTTTGATATTGGGTAGGTACTGTGGACAAGGCGGTGAGTGGGTGCCTGCCTCCTTGACTGGACCCCCCCCCCCCCTAGGGTAGGGGTAGGACAAAAGCAGTGCCTGCCCTGAAAAAGTGCCTGCCTCCTCCAAGATTTCACCCTCCCCCCGTATCACAAAAAAGGCTTCCCCCCCCCCCCCCGCTCTAAAGACGCCCTGGGGAGAGGGTGTGGCCCCAGGGATATGTGTGCAAGCGGCGTGTGCCTTGTCCACGACACCCCCTCCCCCCGGCCTGTCCACGCCCCCGTGGGCGTGGGCGTGTTCGGTCGCACGCGCGCGCTCTCCTGTGTCCTGCTTCTCCAGGGAAACGCCGTGATGAGTGTGGCCGTGTACACGTCAGTTTTGAGCATCGCGCTGGTCACGGCCATCGTCATCAGCACCGTCAACGCGTCCGCCATCGCTGTGCCTTTTCACAACTTGTCGCTCATGAAGAAGCAGCTGCTCGACGAGCGAATGAAGCTCAGCCTCCAGGCACTGCCCCCCTGCCCCAGTTCTCTTGTCGCCATCCCCTGCCCCCCCCCCCCCCTGCCCGCTGCCCCGAGGGAAGTATTGCCGTTCACCGCCGGAGGAGGACGGGGGTACCCCCTTCTGGACCCCCCCATCCCCCTCCCCCATGACCGCTGGCCGCAGGGAAGCATTAGAATGGCTGTACACCGCCGGAGGAGGACGGGGTTACCCCCCTCTGGACCCCCCCCCCCCCCAGACCAAAGTGACCATCGTGGGAAAGAACGAAGTTTACCGTTGGGAAAATCTGGTTGGGCCATTTTTGGTACACCCACTTTTGGGTCCCAGACCCCCCCTCCCTCCCCCCACTTCTAATACTTCCCTGGCTGGACCCATCCTCCAGTCCCATCCTCTGCTCCCACTACCCCTCCCACCTCCACGGCCCCCGGAGGCCCCCCATGTGCTCAGCCCAGACATGCCACTGACGTGTGGCAGGGGACCCGAGTTTCGTCACAAACCAGCGCCGTGTGCCATGTGCCACTGAGTTCTACCCGCGACTGTTGCGCCCGGAGCTCAGCCGAGTCCCATGTCAGGCTCAGTAGGCCTCGGCTGCTCCTGGTCACGCATGACCTGGGGGACCCTAGCGGCCAGTCTGGCGCCGCCCTCCCACGCACTCCAGCCCCCTGTCTCTCTCCGCATGCTCAGCGCATGCCCATGTGCAGACCCCCCTGCTGCGACCCACGTGTGCAGTCCCCTGCAGCCCACGCTCTAACGGAGTGGACCCTCCGCTGTGGGTCGGAGGGCAACGAGCACAGCACGCGTTGAGGATCGCAGGCAATCCCGGCGGTGCTTGGCTGAGGCACTCTCTTGGTCACTGCACGGGGGCGGTTGTACACCCCCCCACCCCCGGTGTCCTAACACAGGCTTGTCCAAACACGGTGACCCCATGTTTCCGCACTTTTGGGCCTTTATCACATGTGTGGCAACCGTCGTTTTTGCAGTCCCAATGCGACAGAGAAGGTGGTTTGTAGCGTTGTGCGGGCTGCAGGAAGGGTCCATGTGGGTGGCAAAGTGGTGGTGTGGCTGTAATTCCATGTGCTCCTGTGTTCTGGGGTGGGTGCTGGTGCTGGTGTGTTGCTTTGTTTTGTCATGTTTTGAGGGGCAGAGTTGGTGGATGCCTGGAACATGTGTTCCATGGTACGTGCCGCGCAGGACCGCGGGGCTGCCCAAACACGGCGACCCGGTGTTTCTGCATTTTTGCCCCCTAAACCAGAACCCGCCCCGTGATAGGGCAAGGGGGGGGTTGGGTTGGGTTGGGTCAAGGCCTCACCTGGTCGCCTACCCACGGCCCACGCCGCCTTCCCTGCCAAACCCGACTGGGCGGCTGTACCCGGGTGTCCGGTCACAAGGCCTACCGGACTGTTGACCGCCCCCAGACCCCGCGGTGGCGCTCGCGGGCGGGAGATGCCGCCGTGCCTGTGTGTATGTGCCCTGGTGTGTCTGGGGGGGGGGGGCACACCTGCTTGCTCCATTGTTGTTCGGCGTTGGCGCACATGGCGCGGGGAAGTGTGTGCCTGGTGCTCCAGGCCCCGGCAGGGAGGCTGGAGAGCCTGACTCTGAGCCCGCCGGGGGAGATGTGGGCCTGGGCTCGCAACCTCCACGTCACAAGGACATGCTACCCAACCACTGCACGACTGCCTGTTGGCACGGGAAGGCGGTGGTACGTGGCAGGAGTGGGGTGAGACCCGCACTCCTTGACTGCCTTCGGCACAGGTGGTGCTGCCACGCGGGCTGGGTAGAGTGGTGGATGGGTCTACCTGTCCGTTTAGTGGCTCGTGGTGCTCACTTGTTTGGGAGAGGAGGACCACGTGCTGGGTTACCATGCGGGTCCCAGATCCCAACATACTCGTCGTTCGGCCCTGTCCGTGAGGGGAGGGACCTCAATCACCATGTGACGGCCTGCAGTGAGGGTGCGAGGGCATGCTGGGGGGGGGGTGTGGTGGGCCTGCTTTCGGTCCGGCCCCATGTCTGTTGGGGGGGGTAGGGGCAGCAAAAGGTCTGCTCCCCTGTTTCCTGGTCCCCAAGGGGAACCAGCCCACGGCCTGCACCCTCGCTTTGTGGTGGCTGAAATTTGGGCCGACAGAGGGCAAAGGGGGGGGGGGTACGCGCCGAAGGAGGTGTGTGGGCGCATGTGGGATGTGCGGGCAGCAGCTGTGACCCTGACCCACGAGGGCAGCGCAGGGCCCCTCGTCCCAGAAGGCCGCTCCCGGTGCGGATTGACCCATCGATTGGCAGCCCTGGTGCGGGGCTGGCCCGGAGCGAGGGTGAGGGATGGCTGTTGATGGGTGTTTGGTGGTGTTGTGAGGGAGGACGGTGGATGGTCTTTGATGTGTGGCCGGTTGTTGACGCTGTTGGGGGTTGTCGATGGCTGTCGGGCGTCAATCAGGATTGAGGCTGTTGATGGCCGCTGATGGTGCTTGGGTTGTGTTGATGGAGGGTGTGGACGGCGGCTGCTCCGAGGACCGTCCATACTCCTCCGCACCACGGCGCTGCCGCATGCGCGTGATGCATCGGGGCACACCTTCCATCCCCCGTCTCCGCGTACCACAGGCAAAACGCCCGGAAGTGCTGCGCCGGAGCCCCCTGGCCCCCTGCGTGGTATCGGGGACGGTGCCAATGCATGGGTTTGCGTCAAGGGGCCCTGGGCATCGTTTGCATCATGTGCAGGATGGTGCATAGCCATGCCACCACAAACGTGGTGTGTGTTCAACTGTTGGCATTTTGTTTGCTGTTGTGTGTGTTCACTTTTGACACGGCCGTTTGCCCTGTTCATCGATCGACACATTTTGAATTTTTTGGGTGTCGTCCGTCGCTCTGCATTTCGTCAGTTGCATAGAACTCTGCGTAATTGTGCATCACCCCCCCCCCCCCCCGCCGCCCTGTGTTGCCACAATGCCCACGCCAGCGGAGGCGAGCACCTCCCGAACTTCGCAGTCTGGGGGTGCGCAAACGTGCAGCCAGTCAGCACTGGCAGGGGAGTGGACGCCCTGGGGGCAGAACGCCGCATTCACGAGCAGTTGGACCAACCCCCCCACGCTCACCTCCAACACCCCCCCCCCCCCCAACGGGTCACCAACCAGCATTTATGGACCCCCCAACCCCCCGCCCCACCCCCCCTCACAACGGACCCCGATCCACAAGCACGTCACACAAAAGACATGTGCTTCACAGTGCCCCCCCCTCCCCCCTTTGCGCAAGCACTGCTTTGGCTCAGCATGGGAACCCGTCCGACCGTCGTTTTCCTTAATCCCAGCGTGCTGGCGCCAGGGGGGGGGGGTTAGCCAACCATCCGTCCTGGAACGCCCCCTCTCGTACGTCCGGCTGTTGCGGTTACACGCCCATTGGCCCTCAACCGACAGCAGCTGTCATCAGCCAATGCTCTTTCGAGGCCCCGCCGGACCCCCCCGCCCCCTTTATCCATCGCCGCCTCCCTCGCCCCGTCGGCGCCGCCTTTCCCGTCGCCCGCTCTCCCAGGGGGAGGCCGTGAGCCGCTTCGTGCCGTACGAGACCCTGCAGCTGCTCGGGGTCCAGAACATCACGAGCATCCAGATGGGCAGCAACACGCTGAAGCACCTGACGGTGCTCTTCGTGTCCGTCACCAACTTCCAGGCCCTGACCTCCAAGCTCAGCCCCGAGGAGGGCATCAAGTACCTGAACGCCTGGCTCGACACCATGATCCCCAACGTCCTGCAGGTGTATGGTGTAATATGTGTGTGTGTGTGTGTGTGTGTGTGTGTTTTTGGCCGTAAGTCGTGTAAACCCGTTACACGCATTACCGCAAAAAAAAATATTCACGGCTTGACGATTTTTTGGTGCGTGCGTTTACCACAAAAAAAATTTAGACGACTTACCGATTTTTTTGTACACGCATTTACCGCAAAAAAAAATTTAGACGATTTAACAATTTTTTTGTACACGCGTTTACCGCCAAAAAAACTTTTAGACGACTTAACGATTTTTTTGTACACATGTTTACCCCAAAAAAAATTTTAGACGACGATTTTTTTGTACACGTGTTTACCCCAAAAAAAATTTTAGACGACGATTTTTTTGTACACGTGTTTACCCCAAAAAAAATTTTAGACGACTTGACAATTTTTTTGTACACGTGTTTACCGCAAAAAAACAATTACACGACTTAACAATTTTTTTGTACATGCGTTTACCGCAAAAAAATTTTTTTAGACGACTTGCCGATTTTTTTGTACACGCGTTTACCGCAAAAAAAACAATTACGCGACTTAACAATTTTTTTGTACATGCGTTTACCGCAAAAAAAAATTTAGATGACCTAACGAATTTTTTTGTACACGCGTTTACCGCAAAAAAAACAATTACACAATATGACCTTTTTCACGTCCTGCAGGAGGGCGGGATCATCGACAAGCTGCTGGGCGACACGGCGCTGGTGTTCTTCCACAACCCGTCGAAGGGGATGCAGGCCGCGCTGCGGATGTTCGACAGCGCCGCGGCCCGGAACGACGAGGCGGCCCAGACCGGCGGCGAGAAGACGATGCTGGACATCGGCATGAACACCGGCGACGTGTGCCTGGGCACCATCGGGACGGAGAAGCGGATGGAGACCACGGTGATCGGGGACGGGGTGAACGTGGCGAGCCGCGTGGCCAGCCTCAGTAAGATGTATCAGGTCTGCGGCGTGGCTGTGGGGGGAAGGCACTGGATAGTGCAGGGGAGGTCGGGTTCTCGACTCCGGGGGTGGGGGGGTGTCAATAGAGCCCCCCAAGACTGGGGGTTCCGGGAAGAGGGCGCAATTGACGGGACCGTTCATCAGTTTTTGTGAACTCTGGCGCAGCAGGCGAAAATTATTTCGAGCATTGAAAATGGTCAAAAAACAATTGTCACCAAATCCACGGCAAATGATGACTTGTCTGAACCCCCTCGACGCGCTGATTCCAAAAATCCCATTTTCATTTTTTGCCGAATTTCGGGTCCGGGCTACCTCCGGGGCCCGGCGGTCAGTGTCAGTAGGGTCTTGGAGGCCCCGGCAATTGGGTCTACCCAGAGGGCTGTATGGACCCCCCCCCCCCCCGAAGTTGAAAACCCGCCCACCCCAGGGGCAGCGGCGGGCAGCTGTAAAAGCGGGAAAACCGCCTGAATCTGAGCGGCCGTTCATGCGCATTGCATTCTCAAATGGCAAAGGACTTCCGGGTCCAGTCGGCGATTACGGATGGGGCGCGTGGGACCCCAAAAAAGAAGCGGCATTACTGAGGGACATCACGGGACTTTGCCGACGGCGGCTACTGACAATGTGACGCAGCGCACGCCCGTTGCGTCGCCGTGCACACTGGCTCTGGGAGGGTGGCAGAAAGGGATCGATCTTCTTCACCCTTGATCCAGTCTCTATCCCAGGCAGTATCCACCCCAAACATGTTGTTGGAAGGTGCAGCAAGTGTGAGGGAATGAGGGAATGTTCTCAAGGGAAGAATGGGAAAAAGGATTCAGTTTCAATTTTGTCGAGTTTCATTGGCTTTACTTGTTTTAAGTCACTTTTGTTAAACTGGCTGCTCACTGTCATTGAATGCGGGACCCCACGTGGCATCGGTCTCTTGCGAGCGCTGGTACAACGCAACTGTCGCTCTTCGGGATGCCATTGCCGGTGCAACACTGACGCGTCTGCCTCGGCATTGCTCGTTGGGAAACGTAGTGTTGGTCGGTGAGAGTGACATTGTGAGGCGCGGCTCATAACATGTATCACAACATGTATCACAACATGTATCACAACATGTATCACAACATGTATCACAACATGTATCACAACATGTATCACAACATGTATCACAACATGTATCACAACATGTATCACAACATGTATCGACACGTAGCATTGCTCATTTTGAGGGTTTTTTTTTCTGTCGGGGTGAACTTTTTTTTTCCGGGCACCACCGACAGAATTTTCCTTGTGGCCCAACCGGAGGGTTTTGGGATCCGAAGGGTCAACCCCACTTGCCCCGCCTTGCCCATCCCCAAAGGAAAAGAGGCAGGGACGTCACCACCCAGAAATCAGGTTTTCCCTGGAGCCCAATACAGTCCCGGCCAAAGTGTTTTTCACACGGCAACAAATCACAAAACATCCCCATCCCCATCCCCAGTGCCATGCCACGCCATGCCCATTCCTGTTGCTATGCATGCACAAACGCGCCTGCGCAATCCCCATGCCCATTCCCCTTCTTATTCCCCCCCACCCCCTTCCCATTCCAAGTTCCCATGCAAACGGCAGACCGTGTCCTCTTCAAAACCCATACCAGCGCGCGCGCACACCCGGAAGTACCAACCAGAACAACCAGGCAGCCTGCAGGCAGCCCCCTGGATCCCCACATACACCCTCCTGCAAAACCACACACAGGCCGGAGACACGCCTCCTCAAAACACAACGAGGGGTAACCTGCAGGAGTTATGAAGACACATTCCCGCACACCCGGTGAAACCAGGTCGACGGGGGCACAGAATGCACTCAAGGGTGCCGTGGTGCAGGTGGCCCGCATCGCGGACCCCCAACCCCCTTCCGGCGGTGCTGCATCATGCCGCCATATCTTACGGAAATATCAGCCCGCAAACCTGTGCCCCATTCATGCCCCATTCATGCTCCGACGACCCCCTTCCCCCCAGCCCCCCAAAAGGGGCTTTCGGCCCAGCTCTGCTGCCGATGGGAGGCGCGTCCCATATTGAAGGTTCGCCCCCCGGGTGGGGGTGGGGACAGGGCGGTCCTTGAGGGATTTTTGTTTTTGTTAAGGACCGCCCTCAAGGACCGCCCCAAGGGACCACCAACCGCTAACCGCCAACTGCCACCAACCACCAACCGCCACCAACCGCCAACCACCAACTGCCAACCGCGACCACCCGCCAACCGTCAACCGCTGTCAACCGCCACCAACCACCCATCACCAACTGCCAACTGCCACCAACCGCCGCTGACCGCCGCCAACCACCAACCGCCAACCGCCAACCGGCAATCTCCACCAGCCGCCAACCGCCAATCGCCACCAACCATGGTTGAACATATGAGCTACACGCGGTCGTTTTTGAAAAAACCATGTTCCGGAACAGCTTTTTTTTTCCGTTAAGGACCGCCCTGGGTGGGGATGGGGGTGGGGATGAGGACGGCTGAGCCCCTGCCTCTCACATACCTCCAATCCCACCAGATCCAGTTCCTTTGCAGCGCCAGTTCATACAATTCTCTGGTGGACCAGAATTACAAGTTCCGATGCCTAGGGCCTGCTCAGGTCAAGGGCCGTCCGAAGCCTGTCAATGTGTATGAGGTGTGCGCTTCGTCCTGTTCGTGATTTTGTGGCCCTCTGCACACACTAGCCCATGCATGCAGCCCATGATCTTTGTTTTGCAGCTCTGGGTATTTGACCACTTGGTCTGCCCAGTTTGTTGTCGCATCCATAGAAATTGGGCCCCGCTTTTGACGTGCGACCGAGGCTTGCACACAGCGCCATATGCAGTTTTGCCCAGTTTGACGGTTTTCACAGAAAAGTATTGAAAGAAGTCAAGTGGGGGGCCACAAAGATTTTTTCAAAGGTGATCCGGAGACATCCGGGACGATAGAGATGGTAGTTTTGGACTAGGAGGGGGAGCTCCTGATGCGGCATGCGCGCAGTGTGGAGAATAGGCGGTCTGGCCCAACCAACCAAGCACCCGTAGTTCACGCTTCGGTGACCCTTCTCGGGGTTATGTAGCCATTTTGGATTCCTCCCCGTGTTGGGGACACAATTTTCTGTGGCCCCTTGAGTTGGGGATATGGATTCATCCACAAATTTGTGTGACCCCCTTGAGTTGGGCATATGGATTTATTGTCCACAAGTCGGTGTGGTCCCTTGAGTTGGGGATATGGATGTGCCTGCCTATGTGTGGGTGGATGTACGAGAGGAGATTCATGTTGACAAAGAAGGGGATGATGGTGAAGTGTGTGCTCTGTGTTGCATGAAGGGAGCATCTCTTGTTCAGTGCAATATCTGTCATCCGCATTATTGCAGCAATTGTCTCAGCACTCACACACGTGGGGGGGATGAATTGCTGGCACAGGCCGAGTAGGTTGCCAGCAATACTATCGTTGCCTTTCTTTTGGCCCCCACAGACGTGGGGATGGATTGCTGACATGCAGCAGATTAATGCATTGGGTTGCCCTTTTGCTTGTACAATGTTTGTGGGAAGGAGGGATGTTTACACAGGTCTTGTACCCAAGGGTTTGCTCTCCTTAGGGGGCTTTTTGGGAGGGGGTAAAGGGCAACCCATTCCGGGTAAACCCGCTGTAACAGTAGCGCGCCCGGCGGATACTCCCTTGGAGTTGCATTTTTTTTTAGCTGTAAACTAAACTACGCGCTGCTACGCGCAGGTGTTGCTACGCCGCTGCGTTCAGCATGTAGTACATACTGCGCACTGGGGTAATCCCAACGCTCAGTAATTAACTACGTGCTCCAATGCAGTGGTGCAAAGTAAGTGCGTGGTCAGTGCATGGCAAATGCCTCGTGAGGACCGAGCGAGGAAGTTTGTAGACACCGTCCACAGTTTGCAGACATTATCCACATATACATTTGCCCAGGTGCAGGCTGTAGGTACTGTGCAGAGTAGGTCAGGTCAGGTCAGGTAGTGCCAGCTACCACCGTCCGTCAGCCCGCGAAATGCGTCCGACGGCAAGACGTCTGGCCGAACACACGCACACGGAACACGGAGAGTCGCTGCAGGTTCGGACGGAACCGAGACGCCCAGAAGGGGCTCCAGCCGGTAGATGAAGAGTACCTGACCCAGAGGGGGCTTCAGCTGGTGGGAGCACACTTGGTGAGGCAGTGGTGCGTCTGCCCCTCACAGGCTGCACCTCTGACCCCGGGGGGCGCCCAGGTGGGTGGCGGCGTCGTCAGCCGGCCTGACTTGGTACTGTGCAGAGTAGGAGATACTGTGCACACGTTGTAGACATGATGCACATGTTGCAGACACTGTGCACATGTTGTGGACACTGTGCGCACTTCGCACACACTGTGGGCGTGTCGTACGCACTGTGGACGTGCCGTACACGCTGTGGACGCACCGTGGACACCATGCACATGTTGCACACACTGTGTACATGCCGTTGCTGCAGACACTGCACGTGTCGCGGACACTGCGCACTTGTTGTAGACCCTGTGCACGTGTTGTAGACATGTTGTTGACACTGTTACCAGCCCTGTGCAGCATGCACAGGGCCCAAGTGGATACGACCAGCACTGTGCTTCATGCGCAGGGCCCCCAATAGATACAACAGGCTCTGTGCGCTATGCACAGCCCCCCCAAGTGGATGCGACCGGCCCCTTGCGGCATGCACGGGTCCCTCGGTGGATACGACCAGCCCTGCGCAGCATGCGCAGGGCCCTGCCGGATATAACTGGCCCTCTGCGGCACATCTGGTCATTGGCCATCCCCCCAACGGTGCTTCTGATGCATTGGAATCGGATCAGAATCAGATTCCAACCCCAAGGCCACCCAAGGAGATGTTTGCCATGCAGCGCTGCAGGGCCTCTGTCCCCTCCGGTCCGCAACGCTGATGCCCCCCCCCCTCAAGGGCCAGTCGTATCCTCTGTGGGGACTGTGCATGCTGCAAGGGGCCGGTCGCATCCACTTGGGGGGGCGTGCATCCAGAAGGTTCCATTGGAGGTCTCACCTGAGATCTCCAGCGAATGCTTCACGGCCCGTCCCTGTTTTGGACTCCCTCCCTCATGCCGCGGCTGTTGGGGCCAGGACCGGTCCATGTTTATCCGCAACGTTGCATAGACCCAAGGCCCTCCAACGGTTTGTAGGTGTTGGATGTGCAGTCAGAGCAGCAGAGGTCACTGAAACTGAAGAGCGCTCAAATGTTCGAGCAGGCGCAGGCAGCCTTTCAAAAGCAGCAGTACGACGTGGCTCTGCCGCTATTCGAGACCATTTTGGAGAAGAACCCCTCGGATGGCCCCGCACTGTTCTTTAAGAAGTGGATTAAAGACGGCCCCATTGCCTTCGTGAAGTAATCAGTTGTCGGAGCAGCGTTTTTTCACCGTCCCGACAGCGTCTGGGTTTCCGTGTTTACGCATTGAGGGCCACTTCATGGCATTAGAGACCCCCCAGAAATGGGGAGGTGGGCGTTGAAGGAAGTGGTCCCAGATGGGTGCCCCGGGGCTGCAAATATAGGGTCTGGTGTTGCGTGGATGTGGGTGTGCTGGGGGTTATGCACGCACATTTAACACTGCCTGTTCCTAGCACGGTCATGTGTGTGTGTGTGTGGGTATGTGTGTGACGAAGATTCACACTCAGCCACCATTGTTGTGCTGTGTTTCGCAATCGTGTGTATGTGTGTGACAGTGCACTCAGCCCAGCATGGAGCCTGAAACTTGGACCTCCACTGCTGACCGCCACCCTCTCCCGCCCTTCCTACCTACCATGTCTCCTAACCGGTGTCTTCAGCAACTGTAGGAAATGGTGTGCAACGTGGGCAGGTGAATTACTCACATTCGCCGCGTGGATGCAAATTGCGGTGTTGTGTGGGTATGACAAAATGGTAGTACATAGAGCCACCCACTCAGCGGTCGTTCGGGGCCTGTCTACCCGCATCCATGACTACCACCAGACCATCCGGTATCTGTACACCATGGGCCCCCACCTCCCCTTACCCCACTGTTGCATCATCAACTACTTTGGCGGCACACATCCGCAACATCCTTGGCGCTGGCACCGGTTTGTGTGTGTGAGAGATGGCGGCTACCCAGGTCTCCAAGCAATCATCCTCTGCCCATCCCAAGCCATAGATGCACGCGGAGCACTAAGCAGGCGCAGGGCTCCTCTGTGGGCATGTGAATACTGCTGCATCCTGTGTGTCTCAACCATCTCCCCCCCCCACGGTCAAGGTGTAATCAATGATCAGGCGTGTGACTCTTTTACAAGATGATTTGCCCGACTCCTGCCCATTTACACCACCTCTGCAGAATGGCGCCCAGCCTCTTGACTTCATGACACGATCAATGGTTTTTGTCATTGTCTTGTTTTGATTACTCTGTGGCCTGACGATGCGTTCCTGGTGCCAACGCTTCCACTGTACCTGTGACGCTGTGCGACGCCGCCGGCCAACAGGGTCGTTTTGTTGGCTCCTACACGAGTGTGTGCCTGTGTGTGTGTGTGTGTGTGTGTGTGTGTGTGTGTGTGTGTGTGTGTGTGTGTGTGTGTGTGTGTGTGTGTGTGTGTGTGTGTGTGTGTGTGTGTGTGTGTGTGTGTGTGTGTGTGTGTGTGTGTGTGTGTGTGTGTGTGTGTGTGTGTGCGTGCGTGCGTGCGTGCGTGCGTGCGTGCGTGCGTGCGTGCGTGCGTGCGTGCGTGCGTGCGTGCGTGCGTGCGTGCGTGCGTGCGTGCGTGCGTGCGTGCGTGCGTGCGTGCGTGCGTGCGTGCGTGCGTGCGTGCGTGCGTGCGTGCGTGCGTGCGTGCGTGCGTGCGTGCGTGCGTGCGTGCGTGCGTGCGTGCGTGCGTGCGTGCGTGCGTGCGTCTCAGCCATTATTGTTGTGCTGTGTTTCGCAATCGTGTGTGTGGACGTGACGTGACGAGAATCAGTGCAAGCCGGCCTCCTTGATTGCTGCTCGCTGTTTTGGCTGTTGCCTGTTTGTTGCGTAAATCGTGTGTGTGGAAGTGAGTGGTTTCTTTGTTGGTTCCTGCACAAGTGTGTGTGTGTGGGTGGGTCGGTGGGTGGTCGGGTGGGTGGGTGGGTGGTTGCACCCAACACCGATAGTATTGTAGCATGAAATGGCCTTTGGTAAAGCAATGTGTGAACTCCTCCGTAGATTTGCTTAGGTCTGGTGAAGGGATGTGCTTGCATTGTGATTGCTATACATTGCGCACTCTTTGACAGACTGAAGACGTCTGGGGCTGTTCTGCGGCTCCTCAGGAGTTTCCTCCTCGGCTTTTCTTACTTTGTTCTTGTTTTGCGATACTCAACATGTGTGTCGTGACGAGGCAAACCCACAGTCAGACAAGCGCTTTGATGCTCTGTTCATCCGCTTTCTGTGTGTGTGTGTGCCTGTCTGTGCGTGTGCGCAGGTCTGCACCGCCCAGGCACAGTGCACAGTGTTGTATACTTTTTATTGTGGGTGGGTGGGTGCGCGCACGTCCGCACGCACGCATGCGCACGTGCCTAGGCAGCCCGGCAGTCACCCGGGGGCCGTCAGCCGCATCCATTGCACCCACCCTCTGTGCCATGGCCTGTCCACATCCCACTGCATTTCCTTACAACAGAGCACAGCCCTGACCGTGGGGCAGTGTGGCGACACACTGCGTTCATAGTGCCTTTCACTGCGTACACCATATCTCATGGTCCCTAAGCAGCCGAAAGGCACGTGAAGTGCCTCTACAAAAGCCCATTTTCTGTATCTCTGTCTCTAAATGCTCCACCCCCCCTTCTGCACCGCATGTGCGTAGCCGTGGACCGGGCATCTGGTTGACAGGGAACACATCTGGGCTTGAAGGCAGCGACCACCCATCAATGGACTGCGTACCCCCCTCCCCCCCCCCCCTCCATCCCCACGTCTAAGAGACGGCTTGGGCCCCTGACCAATGGCACAGGAACACGGGCGGACCGTATGCAAACGGACCCTGCCTATGCTGAGGCATGGGGGCCGGCCAAACATGAGGTTCAAAGAAGGGTGACCAGGGAAATGTGGACGCTGCAGGCAGGAAAGCAGGCACCCCACAGGCATCTGGAAGTTTTCAGCACAAAACGATATGCACCCAGGACCTGCCGCCCCCCAGCCTCACGTGGGTGGAAGAGGCAGTGCTTTGGGTGCGGGGGGGGGGGGGGGGCTCGCAGCCCCTTCCTAACTGCCCCCACAGAGGGGGCCCCAAGGGCCGGTTCTCTTTGAGAACCCCTCGTTGTGGAGGGCCTTCAAGGCGACGTGCCTTCGGAGGCCCCTTCCCCCCGGCCCCTCTCTTGGGGGGGTCTGTGAGGACAGAAACCGGCTGCCCCCTATGTGTTGGGATGTAAGGCCCACAGGCAATTCCATGCTCCAGACCCCCTCCTCCAGGCCCCCTGGGGACACACACATGTGCTGTGGGCGGGCCACGAGAGATGACATGCGTGCCTCATGCTGCACCACAAGAGCACCAGCCCCCTTCTCAATGCCCACCTTACGCAGGGCATATGTCAGGTGCACCAGCCCAATGCATTTGTGAAGGGAGCGGTGGCCCAATGGGGGTACCAGCCAAGGCATACCAGAAACCAGCCGCAAGTGCACGCAAACGGTGTATCTTGCCTGTGTAAGAACTTTTTGAAGTTAAAAGCCAAAGGCGAGAATACCCTACCAAATTTGAATGGAAGCCTCCAGACCTCAACAATCAACAATCGATGACGGGCAGCACAAAGGCAATCACCAAGCCCCGGTAGTAGCAGTGTCCCGAGTCAGTACGCGTTTCAGCTTAAACTAAGCCCTCATGGGGCGTGTGTACTGAATTCGCCACCCGGCCGCATCTTGGACAAAATTGGTCAGCAGTTTTGTATGATTCAAGGACACCTGAACCAAATCTAAACCAATATCCATGAGGGAAAAATAAGCGGGAACTAAACACACAGCAAACAACAGATGGCGTGAATCGCCGAAGGCAGAATTGGACAAAATCCTGACCTACAACCCCCCCCCCCCTCCCCCCCATGTATAGCCCCCGCCTCAGCTCTGGCATTCATCTAAAATCATATAGCCCCCGGGGGCTATAGGTGGGGGGGGTTTATAAATAATCCCCGGTGGACCTCAACGCCTGCCGTTATTGTTTTGTTTGTTTGTTGTGCATGTCAGCATGGGAAGGCACAGTGCTTTTGTGTCCATAGCAGCATGTGAGCCTGCAGCATTTTCTTTGCAATATTGCCCAGGTATCTTTCCACATCCCCGCCGCTGTCCCCGGGTCTCCTGCTCAAAGTGACCTGTGTCCATTGACTCCCGAAGTTGTGGGGCACATTCCCCGGTGGGGTGGCAATGTCACCCGCGGTCTCGGCCCTCAGCCGCAGGCCGCTAGCATTCGATCAGGCAATCAGAAGTGCGTTTATGCTTTTAGGTGCATGCATGTGCGTGTGCATGTGCGGATGCGGGTGCGGGTGTGGGTGTGATGTCTCGGTCTCCTTAACACTGTGTGTGTGTGTGTGTATGTTTGTGTGCGGTTGGGTGGTAGCACCCAACACTGCTTGTTTGGGGCTGTCAGAACACAAACTCCTCCGTGGATCACTTACTTGTCCGTTAGTAGGTGCCGAATGACGCTCGGGATATGCGAGGGCAAAGAGAATGCACTGTAGCACGCCGTGCCCACAGTCTCGAGCTGCACATTTCTTCTTCTATCAACAAACTGCAAGACGTCTGGGGCTGCACTGCGGCTTCTGAGGAGTTTTCTTTCACCGCTTTTCTCTGTTCTTGTTTGCGGCTCTCAGTGTGTGTGTGTGTGTGTGTGTGTGTGTGTGTGTGTGTGTGTGTGTGTGTGTGTGTGTGTGTGTGTGTGTGTGTGTGTGTGTGTACCACTCCCCTTATTTGTGTGTGTGTGTGTGTGTGTGTCCTGGGAAGTCTGCCAGAGGGTTTATCCACATTTTTGTATGTTATTCTGCTCCCACACTGACACATACCATGGGCTGTTTGATTTTCTGTGTGTGTGTTTGCATGGGTGGGTGGGTGGGTGGATCGGTGGGTGGGTGGGCACTGTGGTATGCAAGGTCTTTGCCAACTCGCTACTTGCTATTGACCTCTTGTGCCACCGCATCTGCCCCTTGGCACCACGGATGTAGAGACCCACAGGGGGCACTGTGTGTGCGGTGCCATGCAGTGCGCGACCTCCCGTGGGGGCTTGCGTCGTGGCACGTGGTACATCGGGGTCCCCACGGTGCAGACTGCGCGGCTGGGTCATGGGGTGTTGCAGTGCTGCGAGGGGCACATCGCTGCCTGCAGTGCGGGGACACGATGGTCCCCTCGGTGTGTGCGTGTGTTGCCGCATTTGTCCATTGCTCCCCTGTCCCCCCCTGCATGCCCTCTTCCGCATTCCCCCTTTGACACTGAACCAAGGAAGGGCTCTGGTCACTGCCTGCCCTGGGCACTGCTATGTACCCTCGTGGGCCTCCGCAGCGGTCGCATTGGATGCAGCCGGAATAGAGCGGAAGTGCAGGGCTTTGGTGCCTCTGGCCCATGAGACACTCCCTGCGCGAAGGCGCTTCTGCCACATGCCTCTCTGATTGCTTGTTTGTGATGGTGTGTGGTGCTGACAAGAGTACACAGCCACTCAGATACGCTTGCAACTGGTTTTATCTCTTCCTATTTTGCACATGGGATCCGGGCTTCACATACGCGCACACGTGAGTGTGTGTTGTGTGAGCACCTATTGTGTGAGCGATTGGACCCTTGGTGCAGCGGCCTACCCGTGCGAGAAGTTGGAGATGTCACACGAAGGTGCTCGCTGATGGAGAGGGATGACTTGGGTGAACCCAAGTTGCAGTAGGCCCAGAGCACCAATTGCTTTTGTAAGCACGTTTTTACCATCGTCTTGAGAGTGGCTTCGATCCAATGTTTTTCAGACAAGACCTGTTCACACTACGTTTCAAAGCTTAAAAATGTAAAAAGCACAGAGCAAGTAAAAAGCGCTGGTTGTGAGCTGTGTCAGTTTTGCTTCCCGCCCGCTATCTGTAATTTTTTGGGGCCTAATTAATGAGATCCCCAGTTGAGGTGCTGGATGAATTACGTACCGAACAGCGTGTCCAACGAACACTTGTTTGGACCATATTTTCTGAGGACTTTATTGTTTGCTGGAGGGGGGTAACAGTGTGTGTGTGTGTGTGTGTGTGTGTGTGTTCGTGTGTGTGTGTGTGTGTGTGTGTGTGTGTGTGTGTGTGTGTGTGTGTGTGTGTGTGTGTGTGTGTGTGTGTGTGTGTGTGTGTGTGTGTGTGTGTGTGTGTGTGTTTCGCTCCACAGGGCGGCGGGCCGACCTGCTGGATTGCACGCTGCCCGCCATGCTGCGCTGCCCTCATTTCCCCGTACAGCCGAAAGACGTCTAGGACAGCGCTGCTGTCCCTGAGGAGTTTTCTTTCCACCTCTGTTCTTGCTTTGTTCTTGTTTGCGGTTACATTGTGTGTGTGTGTGTGTTTGCGTGTCAACCGCCCCCACTCGAAGAACCCCCACCCCACCCACCCTAAATTCCCCCCCTCCCCAATTCAATTACCCTGTGATTCCAACTATCCAAATGATTCCACCACCTGGCTGTGGAAAAGTTGAACCAAAGAGCGGCAAGATAGGCAAGGCAGGCAAGACATGTGCATGATTCCTTTTCAAAGGATTCAACAGGATGGTTGCCTACCAGTCATCGCACAGCTTCCTGTGACATATATTGCATGGCTCAGTTGGAGAGCTCGGAGGAGGCTCTTGGCAATCAGCACGCGCAGCAGTTGGGTCGTCAGCGTTGTCAGCACACACGAGGATGCAAAACCAGGAACCTCATCCCCATTCTGCAACACACCAGGCAGATCAATATTGTGTGTCTGCGTATCATAGGGCGCCTAGTGCACACAAGAAGAGCCAAATAATCCCGCCCCATCATCAATGCCCCCATTCGGCCAGCCCACCAGCATCAACATTAATCCTTCCACCAGGGAAATTTTTTGGGGGCGGCAGTGCGGTTTACACATTTGGACACGTACCCGGGCAGCCAGTCAGTAGCAGCTACAATGCACCACAGTTCGCATCTTCGCCAGACACGCAACCCCCTGCCTGCCCGCTGGCCGGCCTGCCCCAGGCCCTGTGCTATGGAGGGTGATCCCGATCTGCTTTTGGAGATCGAAGGCACATCCACGTCCAGATTGTGCGTTGCATTGCTGCAGCTGCGCGCGCCGTGCAATTGATGCAGACATCTCCGTTGTCATGTCATCCCCCAAATGGTTCTGCCTCTAGATCAGGTTTGCCCCACCTTTCCTATGGCTCTTGGTGAACAGCTTTGTCCAACAAGTTCAGTCTTCAGGATGTTCCGTCCATTTTGTTTGTCTGCCAGCCTGAGATGTCTAACCTGCCACCCCCCCCACTTTGTCCCAGAGAGGCCCACATCAGTGAGGGTGTTTCCCAGGGTGATTCCGGAGGGAGACGACCATTGTCGATGTATGGCCAAGACATGCCCTTGTCTAAGGTACAGTGGGTGTCCAAGCCGCTCTAATTGAGAACCTAATTTTAATTCTCTCCGAGGGGCGGCCACTGTGGCCACTGTGCCAAACGGATCCTCGTTCGACCATATCCTAGTAAGCCGTGGCAAGCAGCCTGCGCGATTGCCCAGCTCAGTTTCCGACGGCTTCTGGCCGGGGGGACCTGCGTGGAAGCTGCGCATTTCAAAAAAAAAAATTCTCTCCGAGGAGGCGGGGGGGCACCGGCAAGAGCCCCCCCAAACTGGGGGCAGGGTCAGGGCCGGGCCTCAATGGACGGGGACCATTTATCAGTCGCTGTGAAGTCTGGTGCCACAGGCGCCGAACTACATTTTTTGGGATCAAAAATGGTCCACAACAACTTCACTGCATCCCAAACAACTTATGATGTCCCCCCCTCACCAGAGCAGTTATAATTAGAGCAGTAAGGTTTAAGGCTAAGGTTCAAGGTTCAAAATTGAAGGTTTAAGGCTAAGGTTCAAGGTTCAAAATTGCAGATTCACGGTTCAAATCCAAAGTATGCGGTGATCCCGTTAATACCAATACCAACCGACCAGTCCTCTGTGTTCAAGGCGCACACCTCTGTGTTTAAGGCGGTCTGGTCGACAGAGCCCTTTTCAAGGAGGGAGGATCCTGATGCCGTGAGAAGTCAACTGTTTGGGTTTGAATTGCGGAAACCAGCATTCCCGTCAGGAATGCAAGGATTTCCCCCACTCCCTGACAGCGATTGATTTCTCTTTATCTCAGGATCTTTCAGATTTTTGGGTGGCTGGTGAGTGATGAAGCAAGCAATGCCCTGATTTGTGCTCTGCTGGGAAGGACAGGGACCAGATGGGGGGAAATCTAGTGATGACACTAGGGGTCGGTGTGGTGCTGCACATTTCCCTCTTGGCCCGAGGATGTCAGAACTGGAGGATTTGGAGCATCTTCGCACCGTTTTGGTTGAATCAAATTGAATGTGATTCGGTCCTCATTGCCACACGAGAGGACACCCGCCTGGTCCGCGTGCATTCTGCTGGCTGCTGGTTACGATGTTCATGGGTTGTTTGGCCACCGTTCTGGTTTGTTTTGAGCCACAGCACCCCCCTTGTGCCCAGCATTTGGATTCAACATGGAGCAGTCTTTTGCATTCATGCTGTTCATGCATACCCCCCCCCCCTCCTTGCACAAACATGCTGTTGTCCTCATGTGGCAACCCCGTGTTTCCGCACTGTTGGGGCATTTTCGGAACCGCGGTTTTTGCGGTTTCAATTGGTAAGAAAATGCGGTTTGTGGACCAACAACCCCTGCACAGACCCCTGGCCCTCCTGCATCGTGAGACAAGCCTGTGCGCTGTGCGTGAAGCGGCGGTTTCTCATTCAACGAGCAACTGCGCTCTGCTTTCGTCAGGTGGGGGGCATGACTTGTGTCAAGCAGTTGCGAGTGCAGTTGTGGAACACTACTCCCGCCCAATGCAGCTGCAATACCACAGATGGACAGCAACCCCTATGAGAGCGCTTCTCCTGCGGTGCCTCGGGCGCGCAGCTTTGGAAAAACCTGCCTGATTGTGGAATATCGCAGTTTCTGCATTGTTGATATATAATCGTGTGTGTGGTAAATGCGAACTCTGCCCATCCCCCCCCCCAATCAGAGCCCCCCCCTCCCCTCCCCCCCAGCGCCCCTGATGCAGTTTGGATGATGGTTGCGGCCCCTGGAGTGGGTGCGCAGCGCCTCATGTGGGGATGAAGGCCCCCAGTATGCAAGAATATGCACATTTCAGACGAATGCCACTCCATTTACCTGTGCACCCACCCATTTACCCGTGGGCCACAGGAATTGCGGTCTGTAGTCTGTAGACACTGTCCGCTAATTCTAGACACTGTCCGCACGTTGTAGACGCAAAGTGCTCATGTTGGTGGGGAAGGGGGCTTTCAGGCTGTGAACGGCGTTTACGCGTGCACACGTAAACACTTGAGAGGGGTGAAGCGCCGCTTAGTGCGGCCCAACAGGCACCGATATGCGTTCTGGGCCCCAGGGGGTGGGGGAGGCAGAGCTCGCGTTAGCCATGTGTATATATGTAAATACCCACATCTCTATATTATATCGCATCGGCACTGCCAGACAATACCAGGGCTGGCACGCGTATGTGGGAGCACCCCCTTCTCCCTCAAGCCCACCAAACCTTAGTTTATGGATATAAACTATAGTTTAGGACCCCGACTGTGTTGCTTAGTGTGTTCTTTGCACTGATGGTTGGGTCCGATGCAAATGGGGGTACAGGACAAGGGGGGGCCAGTCCAGCAACAAGCGCGTCATCAGCAGAAGTGGTCCAGGACCAGAGAGCCGCAGACATGATCACTAAGGCGGTGGACCAGGTGCGGTCTGACTGGAAGAAGTGGGCAGCAGGGCCGTACAGGGTATTACTCCAGAGCGAAGCCTACAAGATGAACGTGGCGGAATGGGAAATCGGCATGCACGAGTGGCTGGCGGTGGAGGACGTGTCGGACGAGATGCTGCAGCAGTTCATGGATACGGTCGGAGGAGATTTCACCGACAAGGCGGATTTGATCAGGGCAATGGGAGTGTATCACGGTCGGAAGCACATGCGACCCGATTTCGACGCGGGAATCTTCGTCAAAGATGCATACGCCATCGTGGAAGCATATCAAACGCCCGACAAACAACGGATAGCGGAACTGGAGGCGAAGCTGGCCAGGGCCACCCTCGAGATGGAGAAGGCAAAAGCGCGGGCAGCCCCGGCGCTCACCGACGAGGAGATAGCGAAAATGCTGGGCAGGGCGTTGCCATACCAGTGGATGACCACGCTGGCATCCGCGGTGGCAGAGCTGCAGACCAGACCTTTGAATGCGGAAAACTGGCGGGAGGACAAGTTCGTGTTGGCGGTATGGAACGTGCTACACCAGGAAATCCTGGCGAAGCAAAATGGTAGGGCGACAGTCCAGCAGCACAACGCGCAGACCCCGCAGACACCCAAGCAACAGACGGGAGCTAATGGCGAAGGACGGCCTGCCAAGCCGGGCAGGTGCTTCCGGTGTGGCGAAGACGGGCACTGGGCCGCGGACTGCGGCAAGAAGGGGTCCACTGGAGGTTTCCAGCAGATCGGCGACACCAGGCTCTGGGTGTCGGCGAAAGGAGTGGCGTACGACACCAGCAAGCCGCCCCCCACGCCGTGCATAAAATGTGGCCATATGCACTGGTCCAAGGACCCCTGCCCGGCAGGGGAGGGCCAGTGAAGGGGCGGGGGGGGCCCGGAGGTCCCCACTGGGGCCCCCACAGTCCGCGATGCATGGGAGGCATTACAGCATGTCCGGAGGCTCACGCACACCGACTCAGGGTCGAGCACGGGAGCGACAGCCATCCGGGTCATGGAACCCGGGTCGGTGGACACGTACACCAGCGCGCTGCGACAAGCACTGCTGGCCAGCACACCAGACGAGCTCCCGGTGGACGCCGTGGAGAGGAGGCTTAATGCCTTGGCAGCCAAGCGAAAGAGCGGGTCAAGCGCGACAGCGCTCATCTCAGGGGTGCGACTACTGGAAAAGCTACGCATCATCCAAGCGGTGGTTACCGAGGTCCACTGGATGCAAGCCAGGGCGATTGGTAAAGGATGGGCGCGCAGGGCACAGCCTAAGCCGGTCGCCACATGGGACCACGTCGAGACGGTCACCACCAGCCGGGGCCACTGGGCCTGGGGCCGGCTGGTGTTCCTGGCCATTTGCAGCATCGTGTACCTCTGGAGGGTGGGCGACGCGGCCAGCGTCACGTGGGAGTGGATATCAGTGCCGGGGTTCGTTACATTCTGGGACGAAAAGCGCAACAAGAAAGTCACCACATACGCCCTCTCGCCTTTTCTTGAGGCATGGAGGGCATATCTCTGGAAACACAGACCTGGACACGTGCAAGTACGACAGCCGCTAGTCCCAGGAGGAAGGTCGGTGCTACAAACGGTGCTCCAGCAAGTGGTGCAACATCGGGACCTCCCAAAAGCTGCCTGGCACGGCCTCAAGAAGCTGGGGGCCGTGTCCTGGGGGCATCAAGGCGGAAAGTTGCGAGGGTTGCAAGTCTGGGGCCGCTGGTGGTCACAGGCCCAGCCCAGACATTACTGGAAGACACCGCCAGGATGGTCACTACCAGCAGAAGTCCACGTGCCATGGCCGGTGGGGAACAGCGGATGGTTGGCCAGAGATGTGGAGGGGCGACTGGTCCAACCCAAGTCACTCTGGCCCGCGGATGCATGGTCGCCAGTGCCGAAGATCCCAGCAGCCATGTTCACTAGGGGGGACAGGGACGACCCCGAACCACCGGGAGACGACTCTGACACCTCCAGCGCCTGCACGTCAGATGAGGGGCCAGATGCGGCAGACGAGGAAACGCCAACGACAGAACCGGTGGAGCTACTGGAGAAATTCGATGATGTCGCTCAAGGAGCGGAGGGACCGAAGATCACGGAGGGTGTGGGTGCTGAGGCTGAGAACACCGAGGTGGAGCCAGCTCCTGATGACCCTGCTACTGCAGCAAGCGACAGCAGACCTGCTGAGGAGCATGTGGTACACGTTGTGGTCGATGACTCGGATGATGGTGGTGACCCAGTTAGTGATTTGGGGACAGACGCTGCGACGCCGGCAGCGACGGACGACGCGCCAGCCCGACACAAGTGGCAACGCGATGGTGACGACCTGCCTGACAGCGCCAAGCGAGCATGCAGGAGAGAACGTGAAGGTGGAGGCAAGCCGCCTATGCGGGAACCCGAATCCGACACAGCCCCACACTTTGGGTATGTGGTCACAGCGACTCGGCGAGGTCCACAGTACCAGCTGTGGAGACCTGTGCAGGTGCACCGCGCTGGCCCAGATGAAGTGTCCGGAATGCGAGGCTCTGGTGACGGACCACTGGCTACAGGCCTCCAAGAAGGTGGCGGAGACGATCCGGGTGAAGGAGCAGACGGTGAGGGACCTGCTGAGGGACTACATGATGACTACTATGTGCCGATGGAACGAGGAGGCGGGGCCAGTCAGCCGTCACCTGGGAGCGGTTCTGCATGAGCTGGCCACCAATGTGGAAGCGGCCACGGACATCTCACCGCCGGACATCAGCACGTCATCCTCGCGGAGACACCGGTCTAAGTTGGTGGTGCCAGTAGAGGTGGCCGAGAAGGGCCTGGGGGACACGGGGGCCATTGACATACCGGACAGTGTCTGGGATGCCATGGCTCCGGCTAATTTCCTGTGGGCCTCTGGGGGCACCCCCCCCCCCCAACCATTTTCATCGGACCCGCCGTTGGTTGCACTTGTTCACACCCTGTTGGGGCAACAGCTGGTTGCGGTTTCCCCGTCGCAAAAACCGCCGAATGCAAGGGCGTATGTCCAGCACAAGAATGAGCACAAGTGCTCCCTGATCTTACCCATGCTGGACCTGAATGCCCGCTGTGTGGACCCCCTACCATTTAAATTGCCCACGTTGGATGGGCTGGCACACCTGCTGCAATTGTGCGCACTACGTGGGGAGCAATTGTTTTACTGCACCCTTGATATAAGCAACCACTTCTGGAGCTGTCGACTGCCCCCACCGCAGCGCGACAGCATCAGGGTGGGGGTGGGGGGGCGGGTGTACGCACTGCAGTCCCTGCCATTCGGTTGGAAGCACAGCCCCTCCATGGCGCAAGCCATTTTGGCAGCTTTCCTTGTAGAATATTTCCCAGGGTCGGTGGTGGTGATCCAATATGCAGATGATGTGTTGGTGGCAGGCAGGCACTCCAGCTCGGTCCGTCAGCAGGCACTGCGTACGAAGGCGGATTTAGAAAAGGCCGGTTGGGTGGTCAGCCCGAAGTCCTCCCTGGACCCCAGCGACCGCGTAAAGTGGATGGGAAAGGTGGTCGGGGGAGACCAGGGAGGGGTGCAGAATGCCCTAGCGCTGCAGGCACACCTCGTCTGCTATTGGCTTAGACTAGCCACCACCGGATATTCGGACAAAGCGCTGAGGCGCATGCTGGGGAAACTACAGTGGGCACTGCGGCCGGGGAGGGGGGCACAGCCTTTCCTGGCTGGCGCGTACCGTTGGCTCAACCAGGGACCCAGTACTGCGAAGTGTACACCACCCAAGGTCCTGCGGGGCCTCCTGGAAGGCATTGCATGTGCTTTGGTCCCATGGGTGCCCCACGGCACCCTGGGATCAACTGATACGTTCTACTGCGACGCGGCCCGACAGGGCCAGAATTATTATGTTGGCATCTGGGGGGACTCACTGGGGATGCGTATAAAGAGGCTGCCTGATTGGGTAGCTACGCAGCAAGCAGCGGAGCTGGCAGGTATTGTAGAGACAGTGCGCACGGGGGCATACAGACGGGTGCAGTTCCTGCGAATCTATGGTGACAACATGTCATCATTGTTTTCTGCCATGAAGGGCAGAGCAACCACGGCCTGTGATGCACAAAACAGGCTGCTGCGCCAGCTGCAGCACACTCTGCGTTGGTCTGGGGCGGTGGTTGAACTGCTGTGGGTCAAGGGAGAGTTGAACCCAGCGGATGTTCCATCCCGCTGGAGATCTTATGACTCTCCTGACGACATGCTTGTAGCAGCACTATGCACACAGGCGCGTTTGGACCAGGAACGCGTGCACACACCCCTGCATGTAGGGACAGTGCGATACAGAGGCTGAGGGGGGGGGGGGGGGGGCACAGGCGCAGGGAGACCCCACGGCGGCCGCAAGGGCAACGCGTGGGAGCCACCCGGTTTTCGAGGTAAGCCAACGCCACCCTGCCCTACCCCCCGTGCCCTCTCCACAGTCTTTCTTGAGACAGGGGGGGGGGGGGGCACAGAGTATTCATCGGGTAGGGGCATGGACCTGAACCCCGAGTTGTTGTCAGCAATTGACAGGCTGTGTGTTGGACTTGTGGTGCAGTGCATGTTTCAGTGCAGGGTGCATAACCTAAACCTTAGTTTATGGATATAAACTATAGTTTAGGACCCCGACTGTGTTGCTTAGTGTGTTCTTTGCACTGATGGTTGGGTCCCCCACCCACCCACCCATACTGGCCCTGGATCTGCTTCCCCACCCACCACACCGGCCAGTGCCCTGCCCCCACCCACCCCCCCCCTCCGGGTCGCTGAATGCACCCAGCGCCTGTGCCTCAGCACAGTCAGCCCTGTCGCCACCGCTATGCAAACACTGTCTACTGGAAGCAGCCTGCCTGGCTGCGCATGCCCTGCCCCCGGGTAGGGGCATGGACCTGAACCCCGAGTTGTTGTCAGCAATTGACAGGCTGTGTGTTGGACTTGTGGTGCAGTGCATGTTTCAGTGCAGGGTGCATAACCTAAACTGGGGGCAGGGTCAGGGCCGGGCCTCAATGGACGGGGACCATTTATCAGTCGCTGTGAAGTCTGGTGCCACAGGCGCCGAACTACATTTTTTGGGATCAAAAATGGTCCAACTTCACTGCATCCCAAACAACTTATGATGTCCCCCCCTCACCAGAGCAGTTATAATTAGAGCAGTAAGGTTTAAGGCTAAGGTTCAAGGTTCAAAATTGCAGATTCACGGTTCAAATCCAAAGTATGCGGTGATCCCGTTAATACCAATACCAACCGACCAGTCCTCTGTGTTCAAGGCGCACACCTCTGTGTTTAAGGCGGTCTGGTCGACAGAGCCCTTTTCAAGGAGGGAGGATCCTGATGCCGTGAGAAGTCAACTGTTTGGGTTTGAATTGCGGAAACCAGCATTCCCGTCAGGAATGCAAGGATTTCCCCCACTCCCTGACAGCGATTGATTTCTCTTTATCTCAGGATCTTTCAGATTTTGGGGTGGCTGGTGAGTGATGAAGCAAGCAATGCCCTGATTTGTGCTCTGCTGGGAAGGACAGGGACCAGATGGGGGGAAATCTAGTGATGACACTAGGGGTCGGTGTGGTGCTGCACATTTCCCTCTTGGCCCGAGGATGTCAGAACTGGAGGATTTGGAGCATCTTCGCACCGTTTTGGTTGAATCAAATTGAATGTGATTCGGTCCTCATTGCCACAAGAGAGGACACCCGCCTGGTCCGCGTGCATTCTGCTGGCTGCTGGTTACGATGTTCATGGGTTGTTTGGCCACCGTTCTGGTTTGTTTTGAGCCACAGCACCCCCCTTGTGCCCAGCATTTGGATTCAACATGGAGCAGTCTTTTGCATTCATGCTGTTCATGCATACCCCCCCCCCCCCCTCCTTGCACAAACATGCTGTTGTCCTCATGTGGCAACCCCGTGTTTCCGCACTGTTGGGGCATTTTCGGAACCGCGGTTTTTGCGGTTTCAATTGGTAAGAAAATGCGGTTTGTGGACCAACAACCCCTGCACAGACCCCTGGCCCTCCTGCATCGTGAGACAAGCCTGTGCGCTGTGCGTGAAGCGGCGGTTTCTCATTCAACGAGCAACTGCGCTCTGCTTTCGTCAGGTGGGGGGCATGACTTGTGTCAAGCAGTTGCGAGTGCAGTTGTGGAACACTACTCCCGCCCAATGCAGCTGCAATACCACAGATGGACAGCAACCCCTATGAGAGCGCTTCTCCTGCGGTGCCTCGGGCGCGCAGCTTTGGAAAAACCTGCCTGATTGTGGAATATCGCAGTTTCTGCATTGTTGATATATAATCGTGTGTGTGGTAAATGCGAACTCTGCCCATCCCCCCCCCAATCAGAGCCCCCCCCTCCCCTCCCCCCCAGCGCCCCTGATGCAGTTTGGATGATGGTTGCGGCCCCCTGGAGTGGGTGCGCAGCGCCTCATGTGGGGATGAAGGCCCCCAGTATGCAAGAATATGCACATTTCAGACGAATGCCACTCCATTTACCTGTGCACCCACCCATTTACCCGTGGGCCACAGGAATTGCGGTCTGTAGTCTGTAGACACTGTCCGCTAATTCTAGACACTGTCCGCACGTTGTAGACGCAAAGTGCTCATGTTGGTGGGGAAGGGGGCTTTCAGGCTGTGAACGGCGTTTACGCGTGCACACGTAAACACTTGAGAGGGGTGAAGCGCCGCTTAGTGCGGCCCAACAGGCACCGATATGCGTTCTGGGCCCCAGGGGGTGGGGGAGGCAGAGCTCGCGTTAGCCATGTGTATATATGTAAATACCCACATCTCTATATTATATCGCATCGGCACTGCCAGACAATACCAGGGCTGGCACGCGTATGTGGGCGCACCCCCTTCTCCCTCAAGCTCACCAAACACACACACATTTGACCTGCCCTCCCTTGGGAGCCTGAAAGAGTACAGGCAGGTTGGCCGGATGAGTGCCAGCAATTTGCAAGCCTGCCGGGGTTTTTTATGGCTCTCAGTCCCTGTGTACAGTACAATGCAGGCTAGAGGTTTTGGCCGCCAAAAGGCGGCCCGAATCGGTGAAATAGGCGAACACCGGCGTCAGACTGTACCCCCCCCCCCCTTGTATAAGCTACGCCCTTGTCCAAGCTACAGTAGGCGTAGGGACCGTATTAATTTGGTACCTAATTTTGATTCGGTACCAAACGTAGTGCAGCCACATAAGACATGGGTTTGGTGACGGATTTGCGAGTCGCATAGAGTCATGGACACGTTTGTTGTGAGTGTTTGCCCACTTGACCCACATAGCTCTGATTTTGGGGATGTTTGTGCATTATATGCCCCTTTCTTGCACCAGCTCACCATGCAATCCTCTCTTTTTGAACGTGGGTGCCCGGTGTTCGTAGTTGCATGTGTCGCGCGCAAGCTACGCCCATGTCCAAGCTACAGTAGGCGTAGGGACCGTATTAATTTGGGACTTTGGCGTAGCTTATACCCCCCCCCCCCCCTTTGCGCAAGCACGGCCTTGTCTAAGCACGAAGACCCCGTGTGACCGTTGTTTTGATGGGTTTTTCTGACCACGGTTTTTATGGTCAGAAATTCATTGTTTCGTGATTGTGCGCTGATTGTACAGGGAAAGAAGGGCTGGGTCATGTTTGTGATGGTTCCTCTTGCTCACAACAACATTCTGATTCGTACTGCAACCCAATGGTAGTTGTTTTGCTGTGGTTTTTAGCCATGAAAAATGTTGCTATCGCTGGCTTGGGTGTCACATACATCTGATCCACTGGTGAGCATGCACCTGCCACCATCGTTGGTCCTTCTACGCGGTTGGAAAGGGTTTCTATTCCGTACCCATTGATGGGCAGTAAGGACATGAGGACCATGCTGAATTTTGCCTACACGGTGTGTTCTAGTGCCATGTTTGTGAGTGATGTGCTTGGTGTGGGGTACGGGCAGGTTTTCTGTGTGCAGTGTCTCTTTGTGTTGCGCGTCGCGCGCAAGCACGGGCTTGTCTAAGCACGGGGACCCCGTGTGACCGTTGTTTTTCTGACCTTGGCCGTGCTTGCGCAAGGGGGGGGGAGGGTACAAGGGGGGGGGGGGCGGGGTACATAACAAATGTTTGACGTTGATCTGAAGTATCAGTGGACCTGCCGCACATTGCTGCATCTGCGTTCCAGGACGTGCATGTGTGGACTGCGTGCGGCCCCCTCAAGCAGAGCACCCCCCTGCAGCACCACACAACGGTCCACAGCATGCAGGCGCCACATGCGCAAGCAGGACATGGCCGGGCCACCCTTGAGCAAACTTGAAGGGGAGCAGCGGTGGAGCCTGTCTAGCTCTGTCGGCGTGACCCACCGGGGAAGCACAGGTGGGGCAACGTGCCCCCAAGCCCAGGGCCTATGCTCCTGAATATGCTCTTATTGTTATATTATTATTAGACTTATGTTCTATCTTATATCACGGGGCTTGTGCATGTGCTGCAGGGTGCCTGTCCAGCCCCGTGGCTGTGGTGGGTAGCGATTCCGATGCTCAGGGGGGGGCGAACCGTGCGCTGTGCACGCGCTGTGCGAAAAGTCGGCTGTTTTTCACCACTGGTAGCCACGGGTCCCAGGGTCCTGAATTCTGCACCCCCGATGCTGTTTTGAATGGATCATGCACCTTCTGTAGGGGGGGTGGCTTTCAGGGGTGTTCCCGAGATAAACAACGTAATAATTGGCGCTGTGCGCGCGCTGTGCGAGAACGCCCCCATGGTCACCCTATCGCGACCTCGGCACCCGGGCCCAGCCTGGCAAGCACCCCTGCGTGCACTGCGCAGGCCCGTCTTATCGGTCCGTCGCATGTCTGTTAGGCACTTCGAGACCTTTTTGTTCGTCGCATGTGTTGCCTTAACGTACAGCCGGGTCCCGCTCGTCACGCGGCACGCGGGCACGCCACGGCAGACGATTCCAAAGGGCCTGTCCCTGACCCTGTTCAATCGGTGGTGTCGGGGGTGCCATGCCATTCTCCGCCCTCCGTGACGCACGGGCTCATGGTTCATGCGCTCGGGATGGAAGGGGCAGGGGAATGAGTATGCGGACCAGAGAGCCAGAGTGAAACAGACTGTCCAACTGAATTTTTGGGTTGCTTCGGCGTGGCAGTACCCGCTGCACTACCCTGCATTGGTATTCTCTGCAGGCACAGATCCAGGTTTGCCTTTTAGGCCACATGATATATCGGGTGACTGTACTGCGCCCTGCAGCACTGATGCAGAGCCCGGGTTGTGAACCCGAGAGCCTTATCGCTACTCAGCGCAGGCCTGTTGCAAAAAAAAAAAAAAGAGCGAAACAGACTGTCCAACAGGAAAACGGGTGATTGTTTGTAGCTCAATCATGCTGCATGTGGGAGCATTTGATGCGGTGCACGCACAGCGCAACTCTGCCCCGCCCCCCGCCCTGCTAACACCATCGTTTGATGACAGTTCCCCCTGGCGGTGGAGAACATCGTTGGTAATTTTTCTTCCGGGGGGGGGGGGGGGGGGCTCCAAGGGGGGAGGGGGTACTAAGGCAGGAACATACCCGCGCCAGGTCCCGCAGGCCGAAACGCTCCCAACTGCCGCTGTCCAAGGGCTTTGGGGTCATGCGGGGGTTCATGTAGCCATTTGTGATTCGTGATGCCATGTGCTGAGGGTCGGCGTCTGGCCGCGTCCAGAGCACCCTGCAGACCGCGAGAGAAAAGTAAAAGAACGGAAATCTGAATGACCATTCGTCTGTCGGCAATGCAGGCAGTACAGGGTCTCAAGGTCCACGGGATGCACCAGGCTTGGCTTGCCGCTTTGGACTGGGTATCCAGTGAACAACAAGTGCTCGCTTGAACCCGAAGACATCGTGATTTGCTACCATGAGTCAGTGCCATACCCGTTTTCCCTGCCCCAGTTCACGAGCAACGGAATCCAATCCCACACTCTGAAATGGGGGGCAGTTCGCAGTGGAAAACGTGCATGTGCTCGCCCCGTTTCCTCTGTTTTTCGGTTGCAGCCCCCAGACGGCGCATGTGACCGTCCCTGTCCATACTGCACGCGAGTAGGGGTGGTCTTGGATCTGCTGTGACAGCTGCAGCAGCAAAGGCCACGTAGCAGGCCACGACATGAGGGCGCCGCCTATTCCCCCCCCCCCCAACACCTTGTTCTGCATCTCTTTCAGGATGGATTGAGGGCCGGTGCAGGGAACGGCTTTATGAATTCAGGAACCGAGTGGTCTGAAGTGCCCGTGCCGAGGCTCTCGCCGTGTCTCACGGCGACAGGCAGTGTCAAACAAGAGAGACTGACTAGTCGAACGCATGATCCCTCGGCACGTTTCAAATCATCTAATCATTGAAGTCGGGGGGGGGGGTGTGCACACGTGCACATCGACACTCATCTGTTTTCTGTTGTATTGTTTTGGGCTTCATTGAGAGCAGCCCCATGCTACATGGGCCCAGCCGCCACTACGTGGGTCCCCATGGGTGCTAGAGCACCCGTATTGTCACCAAATGATCACCCAAACCCATCCCAGAGGCAACAGACGCACTTCAGAAAAAGTCAAATTTTCGAACATTTTCAGTTGACGCATGCCCCAAATGGCACGTGTTCCATTCAACGCGGGTGGTGAGCGCTTGTGCACCCACCCACCCACCTGCACCCACAGCATTCTTTTGTTGGGGGGGCGCGAGTATTTTTACAACCTGAAAAGACATGGCACGCTGCTTGGCCCGTCATGGGTAGTGGACGCCCATTGGGATGTTCCATATGTAGCCATTTTTTCATGTGGCCTTTCCAAGGAATTATGAGAGGGAAACCTCACACAACTGCCACCTCCACCTCATTGACTGATCTCACCCTTTTGCACCAAAGTGCCACTCGCACTATTGTGTGGTTGCGCAGTGTGTTGCTGCAGAGAGTGAGGTCAATCAATTCATAGGTTTTTGTGAAAACACAAAGCACTGCGCCAGCAATGAGCAGTTTTCTAACAAAAGAAAACCGGCTGCAGTTTCAGTGCACACAGGTGTGATGAAGGCTGAAAATGAGGTTGAAGTCCCATGTGTGGCCAAAATCAGCCTCAACCCTGCTTTTTGTTGTGGTCAATAACCACAGCGGTGTTGCTTGGCGAAGCTCATTGAACCAAATGAACCAAATGAATATTGACACGGTGTCACAGGCTGTGACCAGGAGAGGGAGAAAGAGAGTATTGCCATTCCAATTGGATCTCCCAGCTGCTTTCAGGGGTTTCCCTGGAGCTGTTGTTCATCAGCTTGTTGCTGCATTGTCAAATATATTGTTCTTGGTATGACAAATGTGTCAGGCTGCAGTGCTGCATGCAAATTGTGACTGTTGCATGTGTTTTGCCTTGCTTTGTTCAATGAGCTGGCCATGTACAGCTGGGGCATTTTACATATTAGGATTGGGGCATTAAATATTTAGTACAATCTTTGCTACTCATGCACTTCGCGGGCCAATGATGGGCTTCATGGGAATTTGATTAGGTTCCTTTTGCGCACCCCAATATGAACAAATTGGTCGAAACAACAATATGGTCACTAGTTGTAAAACCCACAATTAGGAAAATGCAATAAACCAAGCGTCACCGAAACATGCTCAACATGGCCTACAACAAAAAGTCGCATTTCAGTGACAGGGTGCAAAGAGGCATTTCAACAAAATCATTCATCAAAAATTTTGCACCTGCGTGTTTCTGCAGGAGTGCAGGTGCCAGGTGCAGAAGTGCAGAGATGTGAATCGCGATTGCGCGCGATAGGAATTAATGTAGATAATGTATTTGATGAATTATGCTGAGTGTCTTGTATTTTTCGGCATGCATTGTATGATATTTTATTGTCAAAACAGGCATGCTTTTTGATCGTTCATGACTGCAGTGATTTGATTGCTCACAGGAGGATTTGGGTTTGGAGATCATCAATAGACACTCACAGGCCTATAGCAATTGGCCTGTTACAATCAAAAAGCTGAAGCTGAAGTTAAATCCATCCACTGCAGCAATGCATCAAGGTATAGCCGATTTGCGATCTGTGTGAACTGTCCCTTTTCTTCTGTGTTGGCTTTCATGAAACGAGGTATTGGGGCGAGCGGTCAGGAGCGCCTCTATTACGACCTCAATGGATACAGCCGTTCAAACGAACTTGAAATGGTGTGTACACAGTACAACTTGGAGCGGCGTCGTTATCCCTCAATCCTGCTTGCAGAAGATGAACATATAGCACGCCGCGTTTATGAAGCTTTGCTGCGGCGCGTGCAACATGAGAAACTGGTTGTTACTAAATACCCGCGATTCTTTGAAGGAGTTTGTGCACAAGATCCGCCAGTGGGGTTTGAAGACGACGTGACTGAGGTTCACGCTTTGGAGGCCATTGTTAAACATGTGGGGTTACCTGAATTTGCAGGTGGTGCAGTACGCGCAGTGCGTCAAGTGGAGCAGTTATGTGAAGACGAACGTGACCGCACCAGGGAAGTGGCGAAGCTGCGCCTGATTTCTTCGTTAGGTACCTCGGCACAGCGCCGTTTTACAAAGGAGCAGCTCCAAACTACCCACAACGTGACGCAAAGAGTTCGCGCTGTTTGCTTGTGTCCACACAGTAGCTTAGTGAATCCGGGGCTGGTGGCTGTTATAGCCTCGGCGGCAGTGACAGGCGGCTGTGGAGGCGTTCAGACAGTGCCAAGGCGCCGAGGAACACGTGGACGGGGGCGAACATTTAAAACGAAGGTTGGCATCACTTAATCTTGGGGTGTGTATTGAGTAGCATCCTTTCTTGCTCCGTTTTCATCACCCTCTTGCTCCGTTGGTGCAGGCAGAGAAGCAGTATGCTCCTGGTTGGCATCATTGAGTAGCAGTGTCGGTTTCGTTGTGTCATCCTTCAGCTACATTCGTGGTTTCAGTCTTTGGAGTTTTTCTACCTTTTGCAGTTTTTCTCTTTGTTTCAGTGTTCTCAAGTCATCTGTTCCCCAGTGAGCTGTCCATTCGAGTGCACGTGATTGCCCGTTGAGGGAGTACCAGCAACGACACACGCCTTTATCAGGTGTGTGGCTGTTTTTTTACGTGTAATGAGCACTCTTCGCAGTTTTTTTTTGTGTAGCTCCTGTTGCAGCGAGCTGTTTTTTTTCGCTGCTTTGACTGCTTTTGTTTTTGCCTTGTAGGTTTACCCTTGGTGTTGGAAGTGGTTTTCGGAGAATGTGAAGGATGACTACGCCAAGAAGCAGCGAACACGCCATCACTGGTGTGTTGGCTTGCAGGCGTGGCCTGGTTTTCGTTTCGCTTTTTCTTCGTTTTTTTTTTTTTGAGACATGGCGGTTTCCCGCCCAAAACATCATCACAAACTGCTCACAATGCGAGGTTCCTCGAAGGACAGCCGCGGGAATGGAACCCGTACAAAAAGATCATGCCACTGTATATTTCCCTGGGTGCAGAGCACTGCCAAGTGAGGCACCAATAGCCTAGAGAGAGTGACAAATGGCAATCAAATATTGCTGGGCTACCAACAGGAGAGGAAGCAGTTTGAAAGGCGTGATGAAACTAAAAGAGATAGGGCATGACCTGAGTCCTGTGAGAGCAACACTTCTGGGACGTCAGAAAAATGCAGTGGTCTGTAAGACTGAAAAAGAACCTGGGCTCTGTGACGGATGGATCATCCCACGGAGACAGAGTCCACAGGTAAGCAGACATATAAACAGGATACAAGGGCTTGAATCCGGGAAACCGGGACATCTGCAGAAATACAAAAGAAAGATAGACAATAAATGAGGGCCTGGGCATGCAGGTTCCAGTGAAAATGGGGAGCCTGTTTGTCTGGATTGTCTGAAAGATCCAGTGGTTTGTGGGACTGAAAAAGAAACTGAGCTCAGTGAGAGATGGATCATCCCAGGAAGACAGAGTACGCAGATAACCAGATATATAAACCAGGGTATGCCGGCACCACGAAAAGAAACTGAAATGAATTGGCGAGCGTGATATGAGGGGGGGGGGGGCTGTGGTTAGGGGAAAATGGGGGGCAGGTGGGGTCTATGACTTATGGGGGGGGGGGCTTTCATGCATCTTGCTGAGGGGGGGGGGGGGGGTTCAGCCTGCGTCTTTTTGGAGCAGAGTCGAGAAGTTTTGGAAGGTGGTGGCGAGAAGTGGTGCAAATGGAATGTGGAGATGAAGTTGAGGGAGAAGATGTTGTGTTGGGGAAGTTGTGGGGTGTGAGGTTCAAGCGGTGGAATTTTGATGAAGGTTTTGTTTTGTGAGGGGAGCGAATTTGGTAGGGGTGTTTGTTGGTGGGTTTGTTGTGTGGTTGTTTCTCTGGATAAGTAAGTTTTGTTGGGGCGCTGGAGGAGGTGTTGAGGTCAGACATTGGTGTAAACCAGGGGTTGTCAGGGGCGTGAGGCTCGAGGTGATCAAGGTTCAGAGGGTTTGAGTAAGAAAAAGTCACTGCCATGTCTTTCTTGGAGGGCTTGATCCAGGCTAAGCCCCCCTTAAAACCCTTTGTTGATGCTAAGACAAACTTAAGTGTTTTTATCTCTCTTTTGTTGCCTAAAGTACACTTTCTCAAAGTAACTAGGGTTGTGACCCTAGCCCCCCCATGAAGTTCACCCCTACCACTCAACTGAGCGGAGGTACCTTCCTTCATGGAGGACATACCAAAATAAATCAGGCATTTCATGCTTGTTGGCCTTGGAGGTTAAGCCTAGTGGTCTCCCACCCCAAGACCCCTATACTCAATTGTTTCTACCACTTATTGTGGTCCTACTTTGTAACTGTTTCTGAATTCAGTTGCTTGGCCAAGTCATTTTCTGTGTGGTCCTGACATCTATGCCTCTCAGTCCTAACCAGCACCATTTCACCCAAAAGAGTGCACATGAAGTGCCTAATGCAACCTCTGAGGCTAGAGTCAGACCAATTTTCATATAAAATCTTTTGTATTATCCATTTGTGATTGAATCTATGTGCATATACCTGCTTTGTCTATCTGCAGCCCTTCTGTGTTACACTGGATTCCAAAACCAATCATTGATTCGATCCACATTCAGTCCTTGCTCTACTTGCTGCTTTGGTTTGGGGTTTTCAACTACAAAACCTGCAGGAATACATCAAAAGACCTAGGGCATAATTCAAGGACATCTTTCCGGTAGCAGAGGCAGTCCCTTGTGACCTTTTGAACCGACCCTGAGAAGAAGTGCAGAACAAAAGCTCAACAACAAGTTCATCATGTCCACGCCAAGCGTCAGGACCTGGCCCATCAGAACTGTCCAAGTACAAATGGGCAGCATGGCCCACCCAATGAGTGAACCACCACACCGAGCTCCACATCATCTTAGTGGCGCATCTGGGTCCCAAGGAGATCCAGAACGCAGAAGGGCGGAAGAGAATAAAGGCCTTACAACCGAGGCCTTAGCAGCACACGGTGGAGACAGCTTCAGTCACCTCCACAGACGTGTGGCTGCTTCAGTATCAAGATCAAATTGTCCAGCTTCATCCTCAACTGCCATTGAAGGACCTGAGGAGTATGAGGAGCTGAAGCAGAAGATGGATGAGTACATCCTACATCAGGAGTACTACAAATCCATCCGTGGGGAAGATGGAGAGGAGCCATTGGCTGTACATGGATCCATACCACGTACAGACCTAGGGTCCTACGCGCACTGGGGTCCTCCGTCCACCGCATCCCTGCCAAGACGAACAAGACCTGAGTATCCAAGACCATGTTATCCAACCCCAAGGGCTCCCGAAGTGGGCCCAACACGAGTCGAAGAACAACATCATCCAAGGCCAACCTACGGTGCCCTGGATCACACGGCCGAGCTGTTGGCCAAACTCCTGTCTTGATCAGAAGATCCAGATGTGACGGCCCTATCAGAGGCCATTAAGGCAAAGCTGGGTATTGCTGAACCCTTACCCAAGCCTGAGTTGCCCTCTCTCTCTCCAGGGCTGAGTACCCTGGCCGAAGATCTCAAGAGATCAAGGGTCTCAAGGCTGTTGCCTAAGGTCACCTGCCCCAGCCCCTTTCACCCCCGTGCCAGGACAGTGCCTATGGCTGATCTACAGGACGTGCCTGTCACAGAGAGTGAGAGAAGAGGACTGTCAGCCCTGGCCCCTCTTGCCGGCGTGTCGCCTACAGGCCTAACTCCGGGGGGTGGAAAGACGGGCAGACCAATTACCAAGGCGAACCTCCAGCTGGAACTGCCGGAGTTCGACCCCAAAAATCTGCCTGAATGGGCAGAAGAATTTGCAGAGTTCCTTTTGTTGACTGGCCAATCCCATGTGGATGTGGCCACCAAATGTTCACTGCTAAAACGCTCATGCAAAAAGAAATTTTTGCAAAAACAGGTTAAACAGATTGTGAAAACCTGTTCTACCTGGGCAGAGGTACTCCTGAGGTTAGAGAAAACATTCCCAGTCTATGAGACTGACCTCAGCGTACGCACACAGATCGAGGAGCTACCTATGCTCCCGGAGTTTCCATCCGCTGCGCGAATTTCTGAGTATGTGTGCGACTTGGAGTACTTATTTTCGAGGATGAATGTGGGCTCCTGCGGAGCCACTGAGCCCCACCTGTGGCTCATGAGTAAGATCCCCCAGCATACGTGGGATGATTGCCGCTCCACCTCTGAGAGGAAGAGCAGGACCCACTCGTACGATACACTGGTGGATCTCTTGATTGAGCTAGCTCTTGAGAGAGAGAATGACTCCCACATGGAGAAATTCCTCAAGAAGCATTTGGGACGAGGTGGTACCCCTACCCCCGAACGTGGCGAAGGGAAGGGGCATAAAAATCCCACTAACACCAACCAGGGAGGTGGTAAAGGGAGGGGCAACCTACGTGCCATGAACGAGGTTCCAACTGATGCAGGCACACCCCCCCTGTTTTACTGCCGACCTGTCACTGACAAGGGGGGACCTTGTCATGCCTCTGACTGCGATCTCCGCAGTGGCTGTATGCTGCAGATGAAACGTCAGCAGCATACTAAAGATGGGAAAACTGTGACCCATCAGGACCACTTCAGGTGTACCATCACCTGTGGTTACTGTGGCAAACGTCGTCACTATGAGGACGAATGCCACATCAAGAAACGCGAGAGTGACAAACTCAAGCGTCAGGAGGCGGAGCGCCAGAAGACCCAGACGCCCGCCAGAAATCCCCCGAATGGGGATAAAGGTAAAGGAGGTGGCAAGGGGGGTGGCAAAACTGGACCCCCTAACCCCCAGAGGCGCTCATCAGCGCCTGTTGCTACACCCACTCCTGCTGCTACACCCGCTCCTGCCGCAGGTGTCCCCCAGAAGCGCCCCCAAGGGGATAATGCTACCCCTGAGGGGAATAATTCTAAGAAGAGGCGCTTGGCCTGGATGGCCAAGTCCCTCATGGCTGCAGGGGTGGATGTGAAATTCCCTGATGAGGAATAGGGGGGCGGCTCCGAAGAGGAGGACTTGGTTTTCTGGATCCTCGTGAAAATCGGGGATCAGGTTTTTCGAGCGGTGCTTGATACCGGTGCAACACTTTCCATAGTGGCCCGGCGCCTGCTTAAAACTTTCAGGAAAACTAAGACCGTGGCCATAAGAGTAGGGGATGGGCGTACCATCCATTCCTTGGGGGGGGTCGATGTGACCATATGTCTGGGCGACGAAACCGTGACCCAACACTGCAGAGTGTTGGACACTGACACCTTTGACATCGTCATTGGCACTGACTTTCTAAGAAGAAACCCCCAGGTGAAAATGCTGTCCCTACAGCGTCCATACTCTTTGCACTGCGACTTTGGCAGTGGGCTATTCTCCGTTCCTTTGGAGCTGTCAGGACGAAAAGAGTCTGGGCTGCGCTACGCAGCCAAGACGAACTATCGTACTGAAAATTACCAGCTGGCCCGTCACGTTCTTGAAAATGGACTGGCGGCCCTTCAGGTAAACCTGGATGAGATCCAGGTGGAATTGTTTGCGAGCCAACAACAGCACATCATGCAGTTGTACTGCTCGAAACAAATGAACAATGCTTTCCGTTTCTTCTGGAAAGCAATGGGCCTAGCGTATGCTAACCCTCCCTTCTCCCTGCTCGCGAAGGTTCTAACCAAGATCGCTTATGAGGGAGGAAGGGTTGTTATGTGCACCCCTGACTGGGGTTGCTCTGGTGAACATGCTTACTGGCGCCGTATGCTTGACCGAATGACCGTGGGAAGAGTGCAACTCCCCGACGGCCCCATCTATGTGCCTGAGGACTCAGACACAGCTATGCAGGCCCCTGAGTGGGCCAGTTTCCTGTCCATCATCGATGGATCTCTCAATCCTGTACCCCTGTGTGACCTGGACCAGGTGCTACTAAAAGAGGTCATGGCCGAAAATCGTGGCCTGACCCTTTATGATCTCAAAATTCGATCTCCTGAGCACCTATCTGCCACACTTACAGGGTGTGAGTCTCCTGATGACTATGTGGAACCTGCAGCTGTAAAAGAGGATGCTGACGACCAACTGTCTGAGATCGCCAGCACTATTCCCTCGGTTGATCCCAGCTGTGTTGACCTAAAACATAGTGCTTTCCTGGCCCAGCTGTTGCTAGAGGAGGTAGATCTAGCGTCAAGCTCTGAACCCGCTTCCTCTGTTGGGAAACCAGTGCTACACATGCAGCCTGTGCACACAGGTGAACCCGTGGCCCGGGGTGCTGATGCTCTGGCACGGCCTGCTGCTAATAACATGCCATTGTCTGAGCATGACACTCAAGAACTCCGACGGCTGTTGTACCTGAAGGCCGAAGGTATTGAGCGCCAAGAGCGGCTGCAATACCTCAGACAGACCTGGAAATACTCCATCTGGTCTGAGGAGGACGATGAGTCCTATACGCTACCTGATCCTGAGATACCTCTAGTGTATTCTCTACACTATGGGCAGCAATGTCCCCCTGAGTGGGACGATGGTACTGTACCTGCCGAAACTGCTGATCGGCATAAAAAGAAAGAACATGGAAAAAGCAACCTCCATGCTGAGGAGGATTTCCTTCAGAAACTCGAGAGTCTTAACCTTGACCCCCGCCTGAAGAAACTGCTGATGACCTATGAGGAGGTGTTCGGTGCCTTGCCGCGTCCCCTTTCTTGTAAAAAACTGGTCCAGATGGACTTGAAATTGAGGCCAGAATTCGAAAAGACGCGAGTGAGGCGTCGTCCCTACCCCGCTCCACAGGAACAGGTTGAAGAAATCGAGCGCCAGATCCAAGAATGCATTGATGCTGGCCTCGTTGAAGAGTATAAACACGGGGACTATCCCCATCACTGCAGTCCCTGTTTCCTTGTTGCTAAACCAGGGTCGACTGCCCTACGTCTTGTTGTAGACTATGGTGAGGTCAACAAGAAAACCCAGAACCACTCAGGGAGTATTCCTAACATGGAAAATACCCTGGAGCGTATTGCCAAATGCAGGTATAAGACCAAAATGGACAAACGCTCTGGTTTCTGGCAGGTTGACCTAACCGCCGCAGCTCAGGAGCTGCTTGCCTTTATAACCCCTAAGGGTCGTGTCTTCAAGTGGAAGGTTATGCCTTTCGGGGTGGCTAATGCCCCAGCGCTCTTCCAGGAGCTTATGAACAAAATTTTGTACATACTGAGGCGCAGGCCTCTAGTACAAGAGTTGATTTCTCGGGGTGCAGAAATGGAGGCTCACATCGACGACGTGAGTTTGGGTACTAATACCAAAGAGGACCATGTCCTTCTCCTCCGTGAATTTTTCATTGTCTGTCAAGAAAACCATCTCCGAATCAAACTCGAAAAATGTGAGTTTATGAAAGAGGAGATGGAGTATTTGGGTTTTGACGTGGGGTATGGCTGGTGGAAACCAGCCGCGTCTAAGATGCAGCCCCTACAGGACATGCAGATTCGCGATGGCCCTAAGAAGGGTCTACACGATGTGAGGAGTTTTGTGGGCGCCTGTAATTTCTATCGGCGTCACATCCACAATTTTACTTACTCCTCTGCACCCCTCACTGACCTGATCAAGAAAACTACTCCCTGGAGGTGGACCTCCAGAGAGGAAGAGTGTTTCCAGGAGTTGAAGAAGAAGATTGCCTCCTCCAACTGCCTGGGAGTGCCCCGCCCTGAGGGCGAGATAGTCCTGATCACTGATGCCAGTGATGTAGGGGGGGGAGGTACGATCTATCAATGGCAGGAGCTTAACCCCGCTGAACTAACCCACTGCCATTATCGTACTACTGGACTGAACCGTGATGGTTCGTTGAAACATGACTATCCTACCAGTGAGTGGCGACTGGTGCCACTGGGACACTGGAATTGGAAATGGAACCAAGCGCGTTCCAACTACAGCACCTATGACCAGGAACTCCTGGCCGGTATGTTGGTGCTATCGTCACAATCCCGACTCCTGGGATCTAACCCTATTGTCTGGCTGTGTGACCAGGAGCCTGTGAAGTCTTTTCAGAAGGGCCCACCACCAGAAAAAGCAAAGCTAAAACGGTGGTGGACTTACCTGAGCCAGTTCAGGCTGACAGTGCACCATATCCCCGGGATTAAGAATGAACTGTCTGACTATATATCGCGCAACAACTTCGATGCGCTTATTGGTGAGAGCTCTGAGGCGCTCGCCAAAGAGGCTTTCCAGCGTATGGATGTCCAGCTTGACCTGTCCATGCGCACTGCTGGAATCCTAGAGGGTTGGAGTCTAACCGACTATCAGTCAGAGTATGAAGAAATTCTCCAAACCCTCAGCACTGGTCTCGAACCCCGTGTCATTGACGGGCACCAGTGGTATAAAAACAATCAGTACCTCTTCTACGAGGACCAAATTGTGGTGCCTGAGGCACGACTGGATGGGTGCCTACAGTGGTCCCATCTCAGTTCTGGTCACACTGGCGCTAATCGCTCAGTAGACTTCTTCCGTGAGTGTTTCTACTCTAGTCTAACCCTGACTGAACTGAGGTCGCGTATGCAGACCATTGTGGATGCTTGTGGCTGTCATGCCAGCAAGCAGAGCGACAGTAGGGATAGGGGCCTGATCTCCAGCTTACCCATACCCTATTGTGCTAACTCTCTTCTCTACTTGGATTACATCCACGGCCTACCACGCTTTGGCGGCTATGAATGTTGCCTCGTGGTCACCTGTGGTCTATCTCGCTTCACCCGTGTGTTCCCTTGCAATAAGAAAATCACAGGTGAGCAGACTGTAAAAATGTTGGTCGAACAATGGTTCGAACCCTATGGAGCACCTAAGCAGGTGCACTCTGATGAAGATGTACGCATCCGCAGTGACACTGGGTGGTACAAACGAGTGCTAAATGCCCTCAACGTGGAGGTAACCACAGGTGTGCCCTATACTCACACGTCTAACCCTCTCTGTGAGAGACAGAACCGTGTGGTGGAGCAAAACTTAAGAATCCTGATGAAACAGGAGCGCACCAAGGACTGGGTACGCCTAGTGCCCTGGGCAGTTCTGTCCATGAACTCACAGCGGAGCTCTTCTACGGGTTTCACCCCCCACGAACTGTTCCATGGAGGACGACCTGCATGGTTCTTCAAGACCCTTTTCCCTGAGGACTTCAAGAGCCCTGTGGGAGATTGGCTGGAACACAAGCAGTCTCTGGCTAACCAGGCTGGTACTAACCTGAGGCACATTCGTGACCGTGAACAGAGCCGACGGAACCGCCTACGGCGACCTGCCAGCTTCAAGGTTGGTGACCTTGTTTTGGTACACCATTCACGCCTACCCTCCTGGCCACGTAACTGCCTACAGGACCCTTACTTTGGACCCTATCGTATCATCAGGATAGATGGATCCAGGATCCATGTCAGGTGCAGTCCACGTCTAGGTGGTGAACTGCTGTGTGCACCTAAGCAATTGAGGCACTATCACTCCCCTGACAACTTGTCTTGGGATGAGTGGCGCCTCAGCGACAGTGAGATTGAACGTATAGACCTAGAGAACGCTGCCAGTCCAGAGGAGGCAGACGAACTCGAAGAGATGACTGCCGATGAGATGGCAGTCGATGGTTACTACGTGGTTGCAGGTATTGCTCGCCACGAGTATAAACAGGGCTGGAAATTCCTTACCCTGTGGGATGGCTATGGGTTGTCTGAGGCGACCTGGGAACCTATGTCAGCCCTCATACAACCAGATGGGAGTATCAACCCCATCTTCCGCACTTACCTCGTTGAGAACAACGAGGGGCAGCTCCTAACCCGTGCTCAGACTATGTCCCAGCGTAAGAAGCGAAACTAATTACCCTGTGTCAGTCTACTGACAGGTGCAGTGAGCACTCTTCTGCAGACGTGCCTGTGTATGGGTGTAAGAGCAGTTGTCACAGTTGCCCCGCATTGCATCGCAGGACAGGACCGTTAGCCCCCCGTGACAACCACTCCCTGGCCGAAGGCCATTGGTTTCTCACAGACTACTGCTTACTGAGCATTGCACTGACCCTGTCTGTGCCCTGCAGACCCATGCCTATGGTTTCCAGCGTGGACCAGGTGGCCGCTTATCATGATTGCAGCCACCCAGCGAGTGTGTGCCTTGTTGACCATGTGTTGCATGGGTACTGCCCTAATGTAATGACCTTGGAGAGCCAACGAAGAACGGTGGCTTACTACACCAGGAGGGAATGACAAGCAAGGTGTTATGAGGCAAGGTGTGTCTTCCCTCCTTGGGGACAAGCAAGCCCACAGTTAGGACCCCTGACTGGTCCAGACCCATGGGGTTCTACCCTTCCTTACAGGGTTTACCATACCCCTAAGTGTGCTACGTATGTCTGTATGTGTCTCACTTCTCTCCCCAGCGTGGCTCCCGGAGACCGGGCTTCGCTGACGTCGGACCGAAGGTCCTAATCAGGTACTATTACCACTCCTATGGCGCCCAAATTTCTGTGCTGGCGCCTATCCTTGGGGTAAGACGGCAAAAGCCCTACCTACTAAGAGGGGAGGGGTGGCCAAGTGTGCTAAGGGCATACAAAACGCCCATTTTTGCTACAGGCCAAAAGCTAACGCACTCCCCTGCCCACGAGGAAAAGCACGCGGGACAGGAGACACCACTACACTACACTCACTAACGCCAGCACCGGCCTTCGAAGGCAGGGAGAGCACTCATCACTTGCACTCACCTCCTGCCAGGCCTGCTGACCCTAACCCCTACAAACGCTACTGGGTGCTGCTGTCGAAGTTCACTCAGGCCCTAATGGCCCTCCTGTGAAAAAGACAAGAGAACACAGCGCTCCTAAGCAGCTGTGGCCTAACAGGGGACGCCACAACGCGTTTCCCCTGCTAGGGCTTGGAGGGAAGGGGTGCTCTCGTTGCGTGCACAGCGCAGATGTCGTTGAGGTCGAACTGCCCTCGCCAGTACTGGCTGAGGCACAGTGATTTGATTTGTGATCAGCGCCCCTGTTTTGCTGGGGCAGAAAAATGGTAGCCGCCGAAGGCAGCTGCTGCGTGCACCAATCACCCTTAACCTCTCCCACCTGTACAACAGAGGCAAATGAAGGGGTGTTTGCGACGGAGGAACCAAGCCACACTCCAGGTATTATATCCTTCTCAGTGTGACCTATAATACACTGTTCGCAAACACGCTGAAGATTCAGCTACCCCTGTCAAGCAAGCAAGCTTTAAGAGACTCCTCAGGTTCTCTTAAAGAATGTACCGAGGAGCCTCTGGGTAACCTAAACAAGGTTTACCGTGCGCAATTCGCGTGGCCTACCCTTTAATGCATCATGTGCACACAGGGAAGGGAGGCTGAACCACTGACTCAACCAGGAGGTGAGCTCCTCCTGGGCTAACCTACCTTACTCACCATGCATCGTGTGAATGCCGAATTGAAACGAACACAAAACAAGCCTAAGCGTTTTAAGCAACTCAACTTTAACGCCACGGCCGCACACGAACAAACGCTTTCTGTACTTACCTGTGAAGAAGAAAACAAGGGTGAATTTCGGATACAGGTAAAGCGTCACAGCGTGTGGATGCCTCGATTAGGCACATGCATCGCGAGCACAGCGCATATTCTAACCCTACGTGCGCGCTGCGCGCTCCATTCGCATCACATACCTTTCATTCCTGCTTTTACCTGTGCAGAGCACGAGAGAAGAACACCCGACCCCCCAACGAGCACAGCGTTGACAACCCTAACGTTTTGACGAAACAAGCAACACGAACGCAATGCGTGAGTGTGAGGTGACACTGACATACCTGAGAGATGGGTTGTTGACCTGCTCTGTGGTGTGGGCTGAATTTGAATACTTGACTCTGAAGTTTATAAAATTTTTGATGCAACTGTGCAAAAATTTTCTTTAAAACTTTAAAAACTACGGCTCATACCTTCTGTTCCAAAAGCCGTTTACGCTTGCGCAACCCTTTTCTTGGAGTCCGCTTCCTTTGCGCTTGTCTGCGACTTTAAGTTATGTGTAAAAATGACGATTACCCGCGTGGTTTCGTCGATTTTTAACGATTTCACTTGCTAAATCGCAACCCCTTCCGCTAAACCGCAGGAATCACTCCCTGCTGGTTGAATTTTCTATTTTTTCCAGCTCCTGGGGGTTTGTGTCCTCCATTGGGAGTATTGCTCCGCCCTGGCCCTTGGTCAGGACGTATACTAAAACGCTGTTTATACAGCGATCGCCGTCCGCATCAGAGCGTTCGACTGTACCCTAGTGGGCAGACACATGTGCTCTAGGGAGGGAGTCCTGGGTTCAAACCCCACTACCCCCAAACTTTTTCCAAAAGTTTTTGTCGCACGCCGGCGACTTTTGAGGAATGCCCCATCGAAGGGACATCATTCACGGTACATTACACTGTTTTTCAAGGGTACCTACAGTGTGATAGGCTTCTATGAAGTGATGAGGATGTTTTTGGTAAGTTTAATGCATTTTTTTGGAGGTAATTTTGGGAATATTTGAGCCTTTTTCCTTGGTCCTACTAGCTTCATGAACTAGTACTCCAGGGGGGAGAAAGAAAAAGTCACTGCCATGTCTTTCTTGGAGGGCTTGATCCAGGCTGAGCCCCCCTTAAAACCCTTTGTTGATGCTAAGACAAACTTAAGTGTTTTTATCTCTCTTTTGTTGCCTAAAGTACACTTTCTCAAAGTAACTAGGGTTGTGACCCTAGCCCCCCCATGAAGTTCACCCCTACCACTCAACTGAGCGGAGGTACCTTCCTTCATGGAGGACATACCAAAATAAATCAGGCATTTCATGCTTGTTGGCCTTGGAGGTTAAGCCTAGTGGTCTCCCACCCCAAGACCCCTATACTCAATTGTTTCTACCACTTATTGTGGTCCTACTTTGTAACTGTTTCTGAATTCAGTTGCTTGGCCAAGTCATTTTCTGTGTGGTCCTGACATCTATGCCTCTCAGTCCTAACCAGCACCATTTCACCCAAAAGAGTGCACATGAAGTGCCTAATGCAACCTCTGAGGCTAGAGTCAGACCAATTTTCATATAAAATCTTTTGTATTATCCATTTGTGATTGAATCTATGTGCATATACCTGCTTTGTCTATCTGCAGCCCTTCTGTGTTACACTGGATTCCAAAACCAATCATTGATTCGATCCACATTCAGTCCTTGCTCTACTTGCTGCTTTGGTTTGGGGTTTTCAACTACAAAACCTGCAGGAATACATCAAAAGACCTAGGGCATAATTCAAGGACATCTTTCTGTTTGTAATGAACCAGTCTTTGATGGACTCCAAGGCCTTGGAGAGGGGTTTGCGACGATGTTGGAGGGCTTTGGTGAGTGAGTTTATATGGTGAGCATAAGTAGTGTTTCTGTGTGGGGTTCGGAGAAGATTGCTGAGAGAGTTGCGGACAAGGGTTTTGAAATAATTGCGGACTTCTCCCCTTGGAGCGGTGGGGATCCAGTTTGTTACAGTGTGGCGGAAGGGTAATGGCCATGTGTTGTTGAAGAGTTCGCGAAGGTGAATTGTGGAGGTGCACTATGAGAGAGTTGACAGGGGGTCCAAAGGGTGAATGAGGGAGCACATCGGGCATTTAAAATCATTGAGGATGAAGTGAGGTTTGTAGCCTTTACAAGAGAAAAGGCCGTTCACCCATTTAAATGAAGACACGGAGAACCATGAAGAGTGTAGAAAGTAGTCAATGCTGAGTGACAGATGGATGTTGTTGTGATGATGTTGAGGGAGTTGAGTGGTCAAATTTTTGTAGGAAATGTTTCCGGGAAGTATGCTGAAACCGATGGTAAGGATGGGAGAAGAGACTGACGGGAGGTAGTTGTTGGGGTGTTGGTATTGATTGTGAGGAATCCAGTCTGCAATAGAGTCAGCGATTTCGTTCCCCAGGATGTCGACGTGTCCTTTGCACCAAACGAAGAGTGGAGCAAGTTTTGATTGGTTGAGCGAGGCCCATATCAAGTAGTACCAAAAAGAGAAAGGATCAGTGGAGGAGGACAAAGGGAAGTGGGAGTGTGACATGATGTAGTTTAAGGTACTGCAGGTTGAGAGGTTGTCGATTGGGATGATGATGGGTTGAGGTAGTGAGTGTAGAGGAAAGGTTGTGAGCATGAGTACGCTGTAGATTTCTGCGGGGTAGGAGCCTTTAATGGGGCATGTGGAAGTTATGGTTAGCGTTGAGGAGGGGGTGGTGATAACGGCGGCGGAGCCGGATGGTAATAGAGGTTTGGTAGGGTTGTTGGAACCATCAGTGTAAATGATGGTGGCGGTGGGGTGATGTTGAATAGCTTCGATGAAGTCGTGACAGCCCCAATAGTCGAGAGTGTCACTGGGGGGTAGAGGGATAACATCTCTGAGATCAAACTGGATGTATGTTCTGGTGGAGCGCGTCGAACTGAAGGGGTAGCGGAAGGGGGTAGAATGTGTGCTGGAGAGTGGGATGGTGGAGAAAGGAGATGGGTCGAGGGTTTTATGTGAGGGGACTTTAAACCGGTGGTGTGATTTCAGGGTCATGATGGCGTCTCCAAAGTCTGCGTCTGTGGATGTGGGGTTTTGTTTGATGATGGTGCCTGTTGCCCATCGTTGGCTGGGTGTGGGCCGAGTCTTTGTGCGGGTATAGGAGTAGGAAGTTGGAGTTGTGGTTGAGAGGAAGCATTCAAACTGAACTTGGACGGTGGTGTAGAGCGGGATGGTGGTGAGTGGGGCTGGACTTGAGTTTGGGACGTTGTGCAGAGATATGTTGATGAAGTTTGCTGAGTCGACAGAGAATGATTGGAGAAGGTTTGGGGTTGGGGTTGGCTGAGAGAGAGCGTAAAGGACAGCTTCATTGGTTGGTTTCGGTCCTTCTTTGAGGAGGTACCGAGTCACATGGTTGACGGTTTGCTGATGAACTTTTAATTTGAGGGAGGTTATGCCCAGCTGCAAGTGAGCGCGGTTCCCATATTTGGTTTTTGTTGGAGTGAGTTTGGATAGATGGCCTTGTTTTGAAATGTAAGACCATATAGCGCTGTCGAGGGAGTTGAGTAGATTTTCTGGGAGTGAATTGTAAATTAGGCGGTAGGTGAGAGAGGGAATGAGTTGTGAATTGGTGAGTTTAATAAGCTCGGTGTAGGAGATTGGAAGAGGGGCAAGGTCGTGGAAGAAAGAAGAAATAGTGTTAGTGAGGAGAGAATGCATGTGTTTGTTTTGGGTTTTGTTAAAGAAGTATGTGCCTAGATATTTGTAGTGTGTGCGGGGGTTACCTGATTTGTCATATGTGGAGAAATGTATGTGTGGGGAGATGCGGATGGTAACGTGTGGGGTGTTGTTAAGTGTGTGAAGTTCAGATTTTTCTTGGTTAAAGAGTAGTCCGTATTTGGGTCCGGTGTGGAAGAGGAAGTTAAGGATTGTGTGGAGGATTTTGGGGTCGGAGGATTGAAGAGCGAGATCATCTATGAAAGCGTATAGGTGTTGTTGCTTTGGGGGAAGGAGAGTGAGTAAGTGGCGAATGATGGGGTAGATGAAGAGGCAAAACAGGATTGGAGAGAGGGGACATCCTTGTCTGAGTCCGCGGGTGCTCATTGCCTCGTGGAGGGTGTGATTGTTGACGGAGGCGAGATCAGCAGGGTAGCTGTAGAGTTGTTGTATGAGAGTAATGATGAAGGGAGGAAAGTTGTAGTTGCGTAAAATTTGGAAGAGGGCCTGATGAGGGACGGAGTTGAAGGCTTTGTTCAGGTCGAGATAAAGGTGGTATAGGTCGGGGTCGGTAGAAAGGTTGGAGATCATGGAGAAAATGTGGTCGGTGCATCGGTGGTTTGGTAGCCCCCCAAATTGTGAAGAGGATAAAAGGGAGTGTTCAAGGGTGAGAAAAGTAATAACGTGAGTGGCGTAGGAAGCTAGAGCCTTGTATATTGAAGTAAGTAGTGAGATGGGTCTGTAGTTAGAGGGAATTTGAGGGTCACCTTTCTTAAAGAGTGGGATGACTTTGGCGCGAAGCCATTGATTTGGTATGGGATTGTGAAGGAAGTAGGAGCAAGCTATGAAAAGGAAGTGTTTGATGTGAGGTGGGGAGAAGTGGAAGAGGAAGAAGTTGGTCTCGTCTAGGCCTGGTGCTGTGGTGGGGTTTGCCGAGGCAAGGATGTTGTAGAAGAAGTCCTTGGTGAAAGAAGGGCTTTGGTGGTCTGCGGGAATGGATGGGGAGTTTGCCATTAGTTCGTCGATAAGGTTTGGGTCGATGTTGAAGTCCTTCGGTCCCCCAAGGGTGGCAAAGGTTTCTCCCATTGTCCGGCACAGGAGGGTGGGGTCTGTGATGATGTTGCCTTTGTCGTCTTTCAAAGTGATGGGAGTGTGGCTCTGGGGAGTGGTGAGATTGCTGATGGCTCGTTTTAAGTTGTATCCCTTTATAAGACAGTGGTGCATGTATTTGGTTCTTTTCTGGTTTAGTTTGTCACGCCAGGTGTTTAGTTTTTTCTGGAGTTTTTGTGTTGTGTGAGTTGTGATGGGTTTGCTTAAGTCGATGGAGTTGATGTCGGTGGTAAAGGATTTTTCCAAGGATGTGGGTTTGTGGGAGTGTTGTGTGTGCGTGACAGATATGTAGGCTTCAGTGATGGAGGAGAGAAGGGAGTTTACCGTAGTGGAGAGAGTGTCTGGGTCAGTGTCTCGGGGAATGTTGCTGTGTTGTTTGCAGCAGGCGTCAATCGGGGGGAGGAGGTCAGAAAACTGTTTTCGTTGCTCTTGGTTAAGAGGTTTGAACCGTATGGAGGGTTTTGGGGTGTGGTGTATGTTTATTGGTGTATTGTATGTTTACAAGCTGGATTTGAGGACAACGGGCGTGAGCTGATTCCATGGATCGGACTGCCATGGAATCTGGTCCAGACTGGCATAGACTCGCTTTTTCTTCGTTTGTTTGTGCTGTGTGTGTAGGAAAGCTCAGAATCTGAAGTGAGTTACAGTGGAGAATGATTTGTTGGGTGAGCAGGAGGACACTCCTTTTTTTTATGGGTGTGTCTGCTCTGTGCTTTGCGTTTGTTGTTGTCTCTTCATGGTTTTCGTCTTCTTCGGTGTGCTTTGCTGTCTTCGCTGGTTTTACCGTGTGAATCTGATTTGTCATCTGAATTTTCAAGTTTGTGCCTGTGCGACAGAGACCTCTGAGAGGTATACATTTCGTGTCAAGGTGTAGCAGAGACATACGTGCTTGCTTTCGTTTTCACTCTTTTTTCCGTTTTTCGAGTCTTTGAGTTATGAGGCTTTTGCTCTTTACAAGCTAGATGAGAAGCGGGACGCTCCCTCAGAGCAATGTGGTCGTTCTGATTCGTGCATTCTTTCATTGGTGTTGTTTCACCACGCCGACGCAGTGTTCGTTTTGCTACTTCGTTCTTAGTGTCAATGGGTCCAGCTTTTGTTTTTATGCTGCTGTTTTTGCTTTTGTGTCACAGGCAAGTCTGAGGACAGAATTGGGAGAGCTCAAGATAAGTGTGGCTAAACGGCTTGGTGCGCTGTACATTATTAAGTGGGTTTCCTTTTCCAGCATTGAGTCAGCTTGAAACAATGTCTTCCAAAGACCACACTTTTGGCTCTACCCTGTCGTGTTGCCTGCTTTTGAGTGCCTGCAGTGTGTTTGTCTTTCGTGCTGTGGGATGCTGTGATCCCACCTTTCTACCGCGAGGGACTCCGGGATTTTGATGTGGAGCGTGAGTGGCAGGACGGGGAAAGGGTAATCCGAGGGGCGTCACGCTGGGTGTCCCAGCAAGTCCAAAGGATAGTGCAGGCGTTGAGGGGGGCGGGGGTTTACGAGGAGACCGCCGACACCCCCCCCCCCCCACGTGTTACCCCTTCGTCATCCCCAAGTCCTCCGAGAAGGTATCCTTGATCTTGAGTTGCGTCAAGATCAACAAGAGTGACGGGGCCAAGCCCCCCACTTTTAGGTTGGATTCCTAGTAGGACTTGGCCAGATCCTTGTCTGCATTCCCGCCTGACGTGGGCCTCTATGGGCTCCACATAGACCTTAAAAACGCGGTTTGGAGCTTTTGCCTGCCACCGGGGGCGCGGCAGATTTTTCGTTTCCGACCCGCCCCCGGGGCCCCGCCTGTGGCGTTGTCGCGCCTGCCGTTCGGCTGGAAATACAGCCCGTATTTGTGCCAAACGAGTTTGGCCGCATTCTCAGGGGGGTACTGCCCCCCGAGATACTCCTTGTGCACTATCTCGATGACTTCTTGCTCGTCTTCACTGATAGGGAGGTGCTCAGGGAAGCGGCACGGTCGGCCGTGCGCGCACTGATCGAGGCTGGGCTCCTCATCAGTCCTAAGAGTGTCCTGGACCCGGTGCCTGTGGCATCTTTCTTGGGGAAAGAACTTGATTTGGAGGCCAGGCAGATCCAGAGCCACGAGCAGGCTCTGCTCCAGTTGTGGACGGGCTGGCTGCGCCTGGCGGTGGGGAAAGGAAATGCCCAACACCTCCAAAGCTTCCTAGGGTTGCTGAACTGGCAAGTACGCCCGCGGGGATTCGGCTGTCCCTTCGCGGCGGGTGCCTACTGCTAGCTGCGCTGGGGTAGGACGGTGGGAGGGGTCAAGCAGCCAGCCCAGGGCTTCCCCCTGAAAATGTTGGAGAGCCTCGCAACGTTGATGGCGTTGGCGGCCGAGCTCCGGCAGGCGCCGGTGGCGACAGTTGAAGGCCCTCCAGTTTGGGAAGGAGGACAGGTTTCGTCCTCTTCTCTGTGGATCGGAGATGTCATCGTCTGTGTTGATGGTGCGCGTGATGCAGGGTGCTGGAGGGTGGGAGTGCTTGTCCCGGGAGTGGGCGTACGTACACATGTGGCACCCCCGGCCCGCTTTGCAAGCCAGCAAACCACGGAGCTGAGGGTCTTGGCGGGGGCTGTCAGGTTTGCAGTTAGGACGCGGCACAAGTCCGTAACGGTGTTTAGCGACAGTGAAGCCGCCATTGCTCAAGTGCTGCGAATGCGCGCGACTAGCCACCTGACCCACCACCAAGCGGTACTACGGTCTTTGGCTAGGGTCCTGTGGGTTTCGGGGATCGTAGTCCGCCTGGTGTGGGTACCTTCGGCACTGCAGCCGGGGGACCCTATGTCGCGGGTGGCATCGGTTTTTGGAGGCTCCCAGGCAAGGGTGGAGGTCGAGGCCTGGCGCACGTAGGATGCATTGCTGGATAATTTGGGCGAGGCCCGGGTGAGGGGGGTGGTATGCCTACGGGGATACCAACCCCCCCCCCCAAGCAGTCCCACGACGGCATTGCATACGCCCTCCGTGTAGCACCTTTTTTCTGCACATATGCCCAAGCGTCGGAGCTCGCGTGTGGCCCACAAGCGGCGGGGTTCCCGTGGCGCCCACCGGAAGGGTCACCATGGGGGTGAAAGTGCTGCCCTGGGTCGTTGTGTGTGCCGGAGGGCTCGGGGCCGGCAAGACCAGTGGGGCAGGCACGCGAGGAGTCTCCCTGGATGTTGTTATTGGGGGTTGAACCGGATACACGAACACCAACGGAGGCGAGAGCAGCGACAACAGAAGAAAGATCCATGCTGATTGTGGTCCGGCAGAAAATCCCAGTCTATGAAGAAAATTGAGGGGAATTATTCTAAATACATCTGAGTGTCCAAAACTGTCCGAATGAATTTAAATAATCCATTTATGTAAAATTGTATGGCCGATCAGGCCCGCGAGCGCGCGTCAACGGCAAATGGCGATTCCAGCTAAAATAGCGGAACGCGGCGGATTTACGGGAAATGGACCGCGGAATCAAATCCGGCATATCAGAAATATATAGGAAATATCCTGTGACTGAGCTGCGAGGCGGCAATTCCGCCGAAGCAAAGAAAATGACCAAAATGTAGCCAATCTGGGCAGAATGTCTGAAAATCTGAGCAGATGGGGCTAGCCGCACTTACACTCCCCCTCCAAAAACACACTGGGGTGTGTCGCTACGTCAACGAAGAACGTAGTGCGGGTAAGTCCCAGAAAAACATAGAAATGTAGCCTCGATGGGGCGAAATCTGCTCGATCTGACCTGATTTGGGCTGAATTGGCACTGAATCAGGCTGGATGAATCTGAAATGAGACAGAATGAGAAGTGACGAACAGTCCTCCGTGCAGTAAAACATTAGGTCACGGGCTAAAAAGCATGTAAACATATCGAGAATCGATACCAAACCATGCATTGGTTGAGAATGAGGTAGATTATTGATGGATTGAGTGGGGGGATCAAGAATTGGAGTGACATCTCAGCGCTCTGGCACAGTTTCGCTGTCGCGGGCACGCTATGGTGTCCTCGCCGAACTCTACATCGTGTTATCCCGCTTTTCTCGTTCTGAAAAGTACAGCATGTGGCTCAGATTTGGCGCATCTGGTGGATGATCACAGGATTCAGCAAAAATGAGAATTAACTTGAGCAGAGATTGAGGGGATTAAGCAATCACAGAGAGGTTAAACAAATACACATGTAGTCTACAGACCCTAAGTGAACCACCGAAGGTAGAGATGTTCTTCTGTTCACTTAGATCTAAACAGATCTTCAAGGAATGATGGGAGATGACAGGGAAATCAATCTAAATTGTCCTAACATGAGTAAATTCCCTGAGATGAAGGTGAAATGAAGCGGAATGTGTACAACTGAAACTACCAACACCTTCGTTTAGACTAAAGTTAATATATATTGTCGTTTATTCAGCTCAATTGTGCTTTCCGGCACGTTGGTTCGCAAGCATCTAACAGATTCTATCAAAATGTGGATCATGTGATGATGCATCATGATGGGACATGCTGGCCCTGGATCCTTGGCATGTAACGCGCCGAAGGTTCACTGAAGGCGCTTTACTGACAGTATATAACTGAGAGACACCGAATTTACAGTGGCGGTGGTGTCAATCGACTTGGACAAGGCCAATCTTTCGATGGAGTCCCACAAGACACTTGGATTCACCATTCTCGACAGTTTCTGGTCGAATTGAGCTCACATTGGCGTGTGCCAAAAATACAACGAAGCTTACGGACTTCAGAGGTTGCTGTTAGAAGTCCCTAGAGCTCCTAGATGAAGATTGTCTGAACAATTGACGTCTGGGTTTCGTACAACAGTGGCAGAATGATGGACAAACCTGAGAAATTCAAGGTAAATTTGAGGATCCTGGATCTGAATCTGGACTTTGGCGTCAGCATCACAGCAAATGAAGGTATGATCTGAGTTCCTGGCGTCGCATCTGGTGCAGCCAGTACTACAGGGGTTACCTGTAGGGGTGAATGTCGCTGGCCAGCGTTTTGATTATGTACATTTGCTTCCATCTGCACGAGTAGCCAAATTCCAAAGATGCACAGACCAACAGAGACAAGATTACCCCGAATCTGCCTGAATTAAGCCTGAGTTTGGTTTTTTCTGAACACGGCAGCACACTCCGTCAGCGTATCTACGCCTTGTCTGCCGAACGGAGACCAAAGAAAAGTTAATTGACGTCAAATTATCAAACATTCGCAGTTCTCCACATCATGACATAAACAGAAAGAATGAACAGTGGATTGAGCAGAATGTGGTAGGATGGCTTCCTCAATTCGGCCAAGCACGAATGCATGTGACCACCAACCTGTCTGGCCTGGCCCTCGTACGGCTTGGGCGCTGCAGATCAGCGGCCGAACTTGAAGCTTGGTCCTCATTTGGCTCCTGGGCTGGCCTGACCACAGGAGGGGGGATCGACGGATCAGCCCTGGAATATGGCTGCTGAGGGCCGTAAAAGGCTGGATCTCGATTCACCACAGGTCGTTTTCCGTCGCTCTCCACTTGTCTGTCTGGTTTCGACAAACAATCTGTCAGGAGTACACCAATTTCGGGGTGCTTCTTCAAAAAGTCGATGAACCCCTTGGTGTATCCATGGACAAAAGATTGGGCTGGTTCCCAGTTGTTGTGACTGGAATCAAAGCCCCTCCACTCACACAGAAATTCCCATTCGCCCTTGGCGTCACGTCTTGCTTCAACAATCCTCTTGAGTTCGTACTTTCCCCCTTCGATTACCCGATCAGACAAGTGTTTCGCAGTCCAAAAAAGGGGTTTAACTCGATCCTTGGGGGAGGGGATCTCTCTCTTGAGGCGATCGCCCGAAACGTCAATTTCCCTGCTGACATCCACACGAATCCTCCACCTGTTCTCACCAAGACGTGCTGTAACAGCAAATGGCCCCTCCCACAAGGGAAGAAGCTTGTCATCTCCGTCCAGGGTGGTTTCGGATTTTCGAAGCCAAACTCGATCATCGACTTCAAAATTGTGGGGGTTTTTTCGACCTTGATTTTGAACCCAAAGCCAGTCAGCTTGATGCTTCTCGATTAATTTCGACACAGATTTATCTGCTCGTTGGACTTCGTCCAAAAACAGCGAAGCATCCTTACAGGGGCGAGGATTATTCAACGGCATGTTCCACCAACACTTCTTTCGTCCAAAGACAATTTCATTTGGAGAAAGGCCATGATACAAAGGCGTGTTGTGGTAACGGCGAAGCAATGCGAAGAGAACTTCAAGCCAGTGGAAATCCTTCTCGCTCGCGAGCTCCTTACGAAGCATATTTATAACAGAGCGGCCGGCTCTTTCGCCAGGCAGCGCTCGATGCGAGTGGATTTCACACCTGAGGTGGTGGATTCCAAGGCGAGCACACAATTCTCTCCACCATTCGGAGGTGTACTCTTTGCCTGAGTCCGTGACCACCTCGGATGGGACGTCCCAGCCTCCCATCCAGGTCTGCGCGCACCATTTGGCGGCAGCCTTGCCAGTCATCGACTCAATGTTGCAAGGCAACACTTGAATGTAGCCGGAATGACGGCACTGAATAAGGAGCACACCATTGACTTTTTTGTTAGTCCAATGGCACTCTTCGTCATCGAGTTCACCGAGATAGAAAAAGTCACTGGTGACTCTGTTAAAGAGACGCTCCGGAATAGGATGAGGCCTCAGATGGCCGTGCTTCTTCGCGCTGGGGGGCGTCGAGACAGCACATTGGGCACATCCGGCTGCTACTTTCATGCAATGAGTGTAGAGCCTCGATCCAAACAACCTATGCTTAATCATCGACCACAGTCGACGGCCATGTGCGTGGGGGGACTCCCATTTGTGCCACCAGTTTAACACTCGGGGGGCTAGGGCGTCTGGCACACACAGTTTACCCTCCATCCACAGCTTCCCCCCATCCAACGAGTACTCTGCAAAAATCCCATCCCTGTGAGCATCTTTGGATTTGAGATTTCCAAAGACCTCTTTAAACATGGGATCCTGCAGGTAATCGGACATCCAGTCACGGATGATCAGGGAATCCTTAGGCAGGGGTGGAGTTTTGGCCGGATCTCGACGCTTAATGCCCTCGATCAACCGAGATCGACTTACTTGTCGGGTATAGTCAAACCGTTTCACACTCCCTGAGGAGGGATCGGTGACTTTTTCCACGACTTTCAGCGTTTTGGTGCAGATCTCGTGAGCATGCGCCGGATCTGTGATGGCCGTGATGTCGTGACACGGCAATGCGTGCTGTTTAACAGCGCACTGCATGCATGCACGTCGAATGAGTTTCTTTTCTTCCTGATCCCATTCGATGATGACATGGCGGTCCTGCTCCGTACCATGGATGTTGGTACTTTGCAGCCCCTCTGAGGCGGGGTAAGCCCATCGGCTCAGAGCATCCGCTACCGTGTTGTGTTTTCCAGGCAGATACGACACATGGAGGTCAAACAGAGAGAGAAATTCGTGCCATCTGGCCCGTCGACCAGCTGGGCTCGCGACAGTATCAATGTGTTCAGTGGCCCAATACTCCAGAGATCGATGATCCGTCAGGACCTCGACTCGATTGGTGCCAACCCACGATTGGTACTTTTTTAAAGCACAGATGATGGCGTAAGTCTCTTGCTCACGCGGCGACCATTGCATTTGGCGTGGAGCTAGCTTCCGAGACCAAAATGCAAGAGGGTAATGATCGCCGGTGGCTTCATCAACCTGTTCAAGGACAGCTCCGATCGCGTACCTAGATGCGTCGGTTCTAATGTAGAAGGGTCGGTCAAATTGGGGCACATGCAACGTGGCGACTTCGCAGAGGGCTGCCTTCAAGTGATGGAAGGCCTCCTGGCACTCGTCAGTCCACTTGACACGAACCTTTGAACCTGCCTTGCCTGCATCTCTCCCTACCTTCAATAATTCAGTGAGGGGGGCAGCAAATTTGGCATAATTCGGCACAAAAGTGTGGTAAAAATTGCAACAACCCAGGAATCCTCTCAACTCCGTGATCGTCTCAGGGCGCTTCCACTTCTGAATAGCGACGAGCTTCCCTGGACTGGGTCGTCGAGTGCCATTCTCTAGGAGAGAACCACAAAATTCGACTGATTTTAAAAATAATTTTCCCTTCTTTGGCCCACAAATCAGCTGATTGGCGTCAAGAATATCCAAAAATTGGTTCAGCTGCTTCTCATGTAGGGCCACCAGCTCGGCTTCGGTCAGTCCCTCCCCCTCCGTCGCGATGATTATGTCATCTATGTACACACTCACGAAGGCACGAAGCTCCGGATGGGTTGTGAACAGCACATCCTCCATCATTCTTTGAAAAAATGAGGGGGCGTTCTTCAGCCCCATGGGCATGACGGTCCATTGGACTGGGCCACATGGCGTGCACATACAGGTAAGAGGTCTGCTGTCCTTCCTCAACGGCATTTGGTGAAAGCCGTGACGGAGATCCAGCACCGAGAACAAACGACCTCTTGCCCTCTTGGCGATCTCCTCCTCAATGAGGGGCAGGGGGTGTGAATCCGCCTTTGTTTCGGCGTTGAGATTGCGAAAATCAACAACCATTCGCCAACCATCAATGGTGTTCTGGTCTGCAGGCGGTGGCTTCGGGACTGTGAAGGGTGAACAGCACCATTCGCTGGTCATACAACCCTCAAGCCAACCAAATTCCCTGAGATTTCTCTCGATGATTTTTCTGAGAATCTCATGTTTGTGTCCATGATTTTCATAAGGGCGCTGTTTTTTTGCCTTGTACCCTTCACGAAGCTCAATGAAGGCTTCACCGAACTGTCCACGGACAGGGGGGTCTTTGATCAACTTCCCTGAAAGGGTTGTGTCCTTCCGTTCCTCAAAAATCTTTTCCCTTGACTTGGAACACAATTCAGTGTCCACCTGATCGCCAGGAATTACTGTCGAAAAAACTTTGGCGACTTCTTCGGCTTTGGCAGGAAGAATCTTCTTACGGATGTCCCTAAACAGGTCCGTATCAACTGCCTCTTGAAGATAGGTGGGTTTTGCGTCGAAATCCCAGAGATTTTCTTCGCGATCCAGCTCCTCGAAAGGATCCATGAAAGCTTCCACAGGGGGTTTTTCATAAAAAACTCTGAATTTGCGGCGCGATTGGAGATTTTTCCTCGCCCGTGCACTGAAGATTCTTTTCGATGTCGACCGTATTGGGGAAGAGGGAGACGAGGCGGATCCATTGAACGTTGAATCACCTTGGGTATCTGACGGACAAAAATCAGAAAAAATAGATTCATCATCAGTACCACGCTCAACCTCAGATTCAGACCCAACACAGGAATCTGTACTAGAATCAGCAGAATTAGAGTCAGAAAGCTTTCCATCCACCAGGAATGCAAGCGAACTCCAGGACCGCTGTGGCAGGGGACCTGTGTCGTCCCTGGCATACAGCTTAATCTTCCTGGGAAGTTCGATGTAATCTACACAAATGTCCTGTAATTCCTGAAACCAAGGCTTGTCGTCCCACAAGGGCACAACTAAAATTGCCTGGGTCTTATCTTGCTTGATTTTGTGGATGACCTGCTGGATTAAGTGAAACGGAGGATTAATCCACAACTTCTTGTCCCATTTGTGGGTCCAAGCGTCGCTGAAGTGCTTATCAAAGCGCTTGTTCGTACGGTTAGCAAAGGCATCATACTGTGGCCAAAAGGAATGATGTTCATGAAAGTATTCACAAATTGCATCGCGCCATTTGTCGACAACTCTGTAGGATGAAGAGTGCCAGCGCGAAGGGCGTCGTGGCTGGGAGTCCCTACGAAGACATTCTAACTCCTGGGAGTAATCGGCACTCCCATTCACCTCAGCAATGGTGACATCTTCACCAAATTTTGGTGTCACTTTTTGCTTCAAAAATTCTTCTGCACTTTTAAACCCTGCGTGCAAAAAACGAAATTCAGGACGCTCCAAAGGACCTGACTCCAGCAAAAAACAACGACGATGACCTACGGGCGCTACCCTGTTCTTGCGAAGCCAAGGATGGCCCAAATAAAGGTCATACTTTATGTCAGCACGGTAGAAGTAGTCATCCTTAAGGACAACTTCTTCCACATTTTGCTCTTCCCAAAGGTCTTGAGCGACCAAATGGGTTGATATATAACAACCGCGTTGCCCACCTGCGAGAGAATGTCCAGAAACTCCCTCGAGGGTAACAGGATGAGGCGATTCAAACACGCAGTCGTCGGGTAAGAAGGAATTGGATTGGAGATTTACCTCTGATCCATTGTCACACAAACAAGTGGCGAGGTGGAAATTTCCCTTGCAATCAGAGACCCACAGCTTTGTGACAAACTGACGAGCCCTGTGCTTGGACTGTACACCAACCTCGTCCACTACAGCAGAAGGATCCGTTGCCGGATCCAGGGGAGAGGAGACAAGCGACCCTACATCAAGTAATGGTCGATCAGGAATTTGGGGATCATGCCTGAAATCGCCTGGGGAGGGGCGATTTTCGTGGCTCCCCTAGGCGTTCTGACCTCCAGCGGCTGCGTTAACATTGTGAACACAGCCTGTTTCGTCGATCCATTCATCTTGGAACGGATCATCCGCTGGATTCAGAGCATTTTCGACGTAATCTCGATCCGCATCAGACACCTGGTCTGCACCTGAGACCTGATCCACACGATGATTGCCCTTTCCTCGTCCACGGCCACGGCCACCGGATGATGGAGCACCACCGTCGCCACGCCCTCTGCCCTTACCAGAGAAGGGGGTTCCCGAAGGATTTCCCTTACCTTTACCCTGTGATCCTGGAGCATTTCCTTTGTTTGTACCAGATTGAGGGGTTTGGCCTGGATTTCGATTTCCGCCTCCGGCGTTGACATTGGGACTTGTCTGGCCGTTCGGCTGTCCACCGGAGCCGGATGGAGTCCGATTCCCTTTGCCTTGGGACCCGCCAGGGCCTCCGGTAGTTTTGTTTCCACCGGAGGGAGTCGAATTACCCTTTCCCCCCTTGGCACCATGCACCTGTCTGTCATTCCTGTCTGAATTCTGCGGATTACTGATATTTTCACCAATCACCTTGTGATCGTAAGCAGACCATCGGTGATTAGCAGTAGAATGCGTCTTAGCTCGGTTCGTAGAACCTAGAAGAAGACAGATGCTACAATGATCCTGAACATTCCGGGTGTCATTCACCTTTTTGTTGCCCTTTTGGGCCCCATTTTGGGTGTTTTGCTGGGTATTCCTGTTTCCCCCAAGACCCTCATGGAAATTTTGATTGGCGGCGTCAGCGAGCCTCTCAACCTCTTCCCACAGTTCCTGCGGAGTAAACGAAAACACCCAGTTCCTGGCCTTCAGGCGATTGCCATGGAAACTTACTCCCCTGTTGAGGACTTGGACAAACAAGTCCCGATCCTCATATTCATTAAACTTGATTTTCCACGTGTTTTCAGTGAATTTCACCTTGGTAAACGACGTGGGGGAGCACTTTTGAAGTGCCTCCCTGACGGTAAACCGGTTGGCCGAGGCGTCAAAGCCATCGATCTCCGCCCACCAGGTCTTGACCTTTTCTTCGGATTGTTTATTCCGAAGGGTGGCGGCGGTTTCAGAGGGGATCTTGTCAAAAATCAGATTTTTCAGCTCGGCACTAGAAAATTTTTCGCCTGAATGTTCAGATTCTTCTACGAGATTCCAGAAGCGCTGTCTCTTGTCCTGCACCTCATGCAAGATTAATCGAGAGAATGAAGGAAAATTCTTCAACATCTGGTGGTAATGGTCCTCAGGCAGCCGGGATCCACGTACCTCCAACTGTTCCCACACCTCATCAAAGGTAAGGGGGGAACTTGAATCTTCACGATCACTCCAGGTTCTGAGCCAAGTATTGGCCGGCGCTCCCTCAAGGCAGTCCAGGAGGGCCATCAGGAACTGATCATCCTGGAGCTTTTGAGTCTTAACCCACAGTTTGAATTCCCGTTGGAACTGAGGCCAACGTCTGGGGTTTCCATTATACTTCGGTTGCTTGGCAACCTGACGAAGTCGCAATGAAGTAGGATTTAGGAGTGAATCCAGCCCAACACCGGCCGTAATGGTAGACACCTTGGCGGCATCATTAGCCACACCAGCTCCGGCGAGGGTCTGGGCGAGCAACATCTGGGCAATTGCATTGGAATCAACAGCAGGAAGGGTAGTACGGGAGGCAGTTCGTTTGGCATTTTGAACCTCAGTCCTAGCCTTCGCCGATCTACTCTGTGATCGAGAGATTGTAACCCTTTCCTTTAGCTTAGTCCTGCTGATCCGTGCATCGGTGGTCTTAGAGTCCACCGAAGGAGCAATCGAAAAAATTTCTGTCGCCTCCTCCGACGGTTCTGTTGTCTGATCCACCGATGATGCGCCCTCAGACCTCATGTGGGTCTTGAAAAGATCTTTAATTCCCAACGTCTGAATGATGAGTTGCATTTGATCTTTGAGCAATTGGAGCTCAGTATCTCGCTGTAATCTGCAAGAGCAGTCGGCAGGACAGTACATACCGTGTCCTGAAGGGCCTGAGCAGGCTGTCGGACCGCTAATCTCAGTGGTTCGCAGCCAGAAGTCCACTTGGGGAGCTCCTTCAGTCCTAATTTCCAGGCTTGCCTGCCTAGCTGCCTCTAAAATTCCTTCCTCAACCGCGGCGGCTAGATCGTCGCGGATGGAGACAGAGGGATGAGGGGCGGAGGGCCCGGCAACCGGTGCCTTGGTCTTCTCCTTCGGGAAGGGGCTTGCCTCCCAGATCTGCAAGAAAATGGCAAAAGATTCATCTTCTTGAGAACACCACCACATCCTGGTATTAATTTCTACTTGAAGGAGGAAAAAATATTCAAATAAAAAATCAGAGGCGATTCTTTCTTGTCCTATCAGCCTAGACGTGGCTAATAGACACAGGGCCTCAAGCGCCTCAAGGTTACGGGCCACTTCCGAAGACAAATGGTTGTCCCATTGTGCCCATGAGGCTGGTCGATTATAGGTAGGTACCTCACCTGGACCACCCATCTCAATGTCGTCAATGTCGGCATCGATGGTCTCAAAATGTGGACATTGGTAGGGAGTATTGGTACCTGCCAAGTCCGTAAGCTCCACCGGAGCGTTGCCATTAGCGTAAGCTGGGAGATTCCAGCTGCTTGATGGCCAATTTCGACTGGGATCTTGATTGTAATCTGGGCCTCCACAGCTGCTGATTTGTGTCCTTCTTGGGCAATTTGGGCTAGCGCAAGGCATTCCTCTCAAGGCCTCGTTCGCACAGCACCACGGGAGCGTGATCGCTACGTCTCCGGAGGTGGCGGAGTCTACGGGGACATACTGAGGGGCTAGCTGTGGTTGGGACACCAAAGGAACAACATTCAGGTAGCCTCTGCTACCATGAAAGTGCTGCCCTGGGTCGTTGTGTGTGCCGGAGGGCTCGGGGCCGGCAAGACCAGTGGGGCAGGCACGCGAGGAGTCTCCCTGGATGTTGTTATTGGGGGTTGAACCGGATACACGAACACCAACGGAGGCGAGAGCAGCGACAACAGAAGAAAGATCCATGCTGATTGTGGTCCAGCAGAAAATCCCAGTCTATGAAGAAAATTGAGGGGAATTATTCTAAATACATCTGAGTGTCCAAAACTGTCCGAATGAATTTAAATAATCCATTTATGTAAAATTGTATGGCCGATCAGGCCCGCGAGCGCGCGTCAACGGCAAATGGCGATTCCAGCTAAAATAGCGGAACGCGGCGGATTTACGGGAAATGGACCGCGGAATCAAATCCGGCATATCAGAAATATATAGGAAATATCCTGTGACTGAGCTGCGAGGCGGCAATTCCGCCGAAGCAAAGAAAATGACCAAAATGTAGCCAATCTGGGCAGAATGTCTGAAAATCTGAGCAGATGGGGCTAGCCGCACTTACAGGGGGACAGCGTCACCGACGATCCGCGGAGGCCAAGCAACGACGGGCTGCAAAGTGGACCACCGAGCTCCGGGGTCGCCTACGCGGCAAAGTGGCGCACCTGCCCATCCGTAGGGTGCTGCTCGGCAAGGGGGTGCGCCTGTGCCACCAGTGCCCCCTCCCTGCCCACAGGGATGGGTTTTTGGAGCAAGCGGTCCGGGACGTGCCCGCACGAGTGGGAGGCACGCCGCGCCGCCGGGTGACCCCTGATGGCCGGAGCGTTAAGCCCCCGGGGAAGCATGCATGTTGCGAGGTTTGGGAGGTGAGGCTACCGGAGGGAGTGGCTGTCGTCTCCCTGACGGATTGGAATAAGGGTCACAGGGTTCCTGTGCCCTATATATGGCTCCAAGGTGGGTACGGCCTTGTGGTGCGGTTTGCCCGCCTTCTTAATCCGTGAGGTTCAGCGACTGCCGTGGTCGTCTGTTCCAGCCCCTTGCTGTGGGCATCCCTGACGGCATTGCCGCTGCGCGCTTTTCTTTGTTTTACTGTGACTACCTCAGTTTGCATTCCTCAAGGGGTGGGGTACGGTAGTGGGGTCATTGGCGCGATTGCTGGGTTCAGCGGAGAATGAATGCCCAAGTTCTGTGCAGTTTTTCTTTTGCTCTGCTTGTGCAAACACTAGTTGTGCCTCGTCTCAACTTTTGTTTGCGTCTCCAATGTTTAGGCAGTTTTCCTGTCTTTGCCCGCCCACCCACCCACAGTAAGAAAAAGTCACTGCCATGTCTTTCTTGGAGGGCTTGATCCAGGCCAAGCCCCCCTTAAAACCCTTTTGTTGATGCTAAGACAGACTTAAGTGTTTTTGTCTCTCTTTTGAATGCCTAAAGTACACTTTCTCAGAGTAACTAGGGTTGTGACCCTAGCCCCCCATGAAGTTCACCCCTACCACTCAACTGAGCGGAGGTACCTTCCTTCATGGAGGATATAGCGAAATAAAACAGGCATTTCATGCTTTAGGCCTTGGGGGGTTAAGCCTAGTGGTCTCCCACCCCAAGACCCCTATACTCAATTGTTTCTACCACTTATTGTGGTCCTACTTAGTAACTGTTTCTGAATTCAGTTGCTTGGCCAAGTCATTTTCTGTGTGGTCCTGACATCTATGCCCCACATTCCTAACCAGCACCATTTCACCCAAAAGAGTGCTCATGAAGTGCCTAATGCAACCTCTGAGGCAAGAGTCAGACCAATTTTCATATAAAATCTTTTGTATTATCCATTTGTGATTGAATCTATGTGTATAAACCTGCTTTGTCTATCTGCAGCCCTTCTGTGTTACACTGGATTCCAAAACCAATCATTGATTCGATCCATATCCTGTTCTTGCTCTACTTGCTGCTTTGGTTTGGGTTTTCAACTACAAAACCTGCAGGAATACATCAAAAGATCTAGGGCATAATTCAAGGACATCTTTCCGGTAGCAGAGACAGTCCCTTGTGACCTTTTGAACCGACCCTGAGAAGAAGTGCAGCACAAAAGCTCAACAACAAGTTCATCATGTCCACGCCAAGCGTCAGGACCTGGCCCATCAGAACTGTCCAAGTGCAAATGGGCAGCATGGCCCACCCAATGAGTGAACCACCATACCGAGCTCCACATCATCTCAGAGGCGCATCTGGGTCCCAAGGAGATCCAGAACGCAGAAGGGCGGAAGAAAATAAAGGCCTTACCACCGAGGCCTTAGCAGCACACGGTTAAGACAGCTACAGTCACCTCCACAGACGTGTAGCTGCCTCAATATCCAGATCCCATTGTCCAGCTTCATCCTCAACTGCCATTGAAGGACCTGAGGAGTATGAGGAGCTGGGGAAGAAGATGGATGAGTACATCCTACACGAGGAGTACTACAAATCCATCCGTGGGGAAGATGGAGAGGAGCCATTGGCTGTACATGGATCCAGACCACGTACAGACCTAGGGTCCTACGCACACTCTGGTCCTCCGTCCACTGCATCCCTGCCAAGACGACTAAGACCTGAGTATCCAAGACCATGTTGTCCAACCCCAAAGGCTCCCGAAGTGGGCCCGACACGAGTCGAAAAACAACATCATCCAAGGCCAACCTACGGTGCCCTGGATCATACGGCCGAGCTGTTGGCCAAACTCCTGTCTGGATCAGAAGATCCAGATGTGACGGCCCTATCGGAGGCCATTAAGGCTAAACTGGGTATTGCAGAACCCTTACCCAAGCCTGAGTTGCCCTCTCTCTCTCCAGGGCTGAGTACCCTGGCCGAAGATCTCAAGAGATCAAGGGTCTCAAGGCTGTTGCCTAAGGTTACCTGCCCCAGCCCCTTTCACCCCCGTGCCAGGACAGTGCCTATGGCTGATCTACAGGACGTGCCTGTCACAGAGATTGAGAGAAGAGGCCTGTCAGCCCTGGCCCCTCTTGCCGGCGTGTCGCCTTCAGGCCTAACTCCGGGGGGTGGGAAGACGGGCAGACCAATTGCCCAGGCGAACATCCAGCTGGAACTGCCGGAGTTCGACCCCAAAAATCTGCCTGAATGGGCAGAAGAATTTGCAGAGTTCCTTTTGTTGACTGGCCAATCCCATGTGGATGTGGCCACCAAATGTTCACTGCTAAAACGCTCATGCAAAAAGAAATTTTTGCAAAAACAGGTTAAACAGATTGTGAAAACCTGTTCTACCTGGGCAGACGTACTCCTGAGGTTAGAGAAAACATTCCCAGTCTATGAGACTGACCTCAGCGTACGCACACAGATCGAGGAGCTACCTATGCTCCCGGAGTTTCCATCCGCTGCGCGAATTTCTGAGTATGTGTGCGACTTGGAGTACTTATTTTCGAGGATGAATGTGGGCCCCTACGGAGCCACTGAGCCCCACCTGTGGCTCATGAGTAAGATCCCCCAGCATACGTGGGATGATTGCCGCTCAACCTCTGAGAGGAAGAGCAGGACCCACTCGTACGATGAACTGGTGGATCTCTTGATTGAGCTAGCTCTTGAGAGAGAGAATGACTCCCACATGGAGAAATTCCTCAAGAAGCATTTGGGACGAGGTGGTACCCCTACCCCCGAACGTGGCGAAGGGAAGGGGCATAAAAATCCCACAAACACCAACCAGGGAGGTGGTAAAGGGAGGGGCAACCTACGTGCCATGAACGAGGTTCAACCTGATGCAGGCACACCCCCCCTGTTCTACTGCCGACCTGTCAATGACAAGGGGGGACCTTGTCATGCCTCTGACTGCGATCTCCGCAGTGGCTGTATGCTGCAGATGAAACGTCAGCAGCACACCAAAGATGGGAAACAGTTGACCCATCAGGACCATTTCAGGTGTACCATCACCTGTGGTTACTGTGGCAAACGTCGTCACTACGAGGACGAATGCCACATCAAGAAACGCGAGAGTGACAAACTCAAGCGTCAGGAGGCGGAGCGCCAGAAGACCCAGACGCCCGCCAGAAATCCCCCGAACGGGGATAAAGGTGGTAAAGGAGGTGGCAAAGGGGGTGGCAAAACTGGACCCCCTAACCCCCAGAGGCGCTCATCAGCGCCTGTTGCTACACCCACTCCTGCTGCTACACCCGCTCCTGCCGCAGGTGTCCCCCAGAAGCGCCCCCAAGGGGATAATGCTACCCCTGAGGGGAATAATTCTAAGAAGAGGCGCTTGGCCTGGATGGCCAAGTCCCTCATGGCTGCAGGGGTGGATGTGAAATTCCCTGATGAGGAATAGGGGGGCGGCTCCGAAGAGGAGGACTTGGTTTTCTGGATCCTCGTGAAAATCGGGGATCAGGTTTTTCGAGCGGTGCTTGATACCGGTGCAACACTTTCCATAGTGGCCCGGCGCCTGCTTAAGACTTTCAGGAAAACTAAGACCGTGGCCATAAGAGTAGGGGATGGGCGTACCATCCATTCCTTGGGGGGGGTCGATGTGACCATATGTCTGGGCGACGAAACCGTGACCCAACACTGCAGAGTGTTGGACCCTGACGCCTTTGACATCGTCATTGGCACTGACTTTCTACGAAGAAACCCCCAGGTAAAAATGCTGTCCCTACAGCGTCCCTACTCTTTGCACTGCGACTTTGGCAGTGGGCTATTCTCCGTTCCTTTGGAGCTGTCAGGACGAAAAGAGTCTGGGCTGTGCTACGCAGCCAAGACGAACTATCGTACTGAAAACTACCAACTGGCCCGTCACGTTCTTGAAAATGGACTGGCGGCCCTTCAGGTAAACCTGGATGAGATCCAGGTGGAATTGTTTGCGAGCCAACAACAGCACATCATGCAGTTGTACTGCTCGAAACAACTAAACAATGCTTTCCGTTTCTTCTGGAAAGCAATGGGCCTAGCGTATGCTAACCCTCCCTTCTCCCTGCTCGCGAAGGTTCTAACCAAAATCGCTTATGAGGGAGGAAGGGTTGTTATGTGCACCCCTGACTGGGGTTGCTCTGGTGAACATGCTTACTGGCGCCGTATGCTAGATTGAATGACCGTGGGAAGAGTGCAACTCCCCGACGGCCCCATCTATGTGCCTGAGGACTCAGACACAGCTATGCAGGCCCCTGAGTGGGCCAGTTTCCTGTCCATCGTCGATGGATCTCTCAATCCTGTACCCCTGTGTGACCTAGACCAGGTGCTACTAAAAGAGGTCATGGCCGAAAATCGTGGCCTGACCCTTTATGATCTCAAAAATCGATTCCCTGAGCACCTATCTGCCACACTTACAGGGTGTGAGTCTCCTGATGACTATCTGGAACCTGCAGCTGTAAAAGAGGATGCTGACGACCAACTGTCTGAGATCGCCAGCACTATTCCCTCTGTTGATCCCAGCTGTGTTGACCTAAAACATAGTGCTTTCCTAGCCCAACTGTTGCTGGAGGAGGTAGATCTAGAGTCAACCTCTGAACCCGCTTCCCCTGTTGGGAAGCCAGTGCTACACATGCAGCCTGTGCACACAGGTGAACCCGTGGCCCGGAGTGCTGATGCTCTGGCGCGGCCTGCTGCTAATAACATGCCATTGTCTGAGCATGACACTCAAGAACTCCGACGGCTGTTGTACCTGAAGGCCGAAGGTATTGAGCGCCAAGAGCGGCTGCAATACCTCAGACAGACCTGGAAATACTCCATCTGGTCTGAGGAGGACGATGAGTCCTATACGCTGCCTGATCCTGAGATACCTCTAGTGTATTCTCTACACTATGGGCAGCAATGTCCCCCTGAGTGGGACAATGGTACTGTGCCTGCCGAAACTGCTGATCGGCAGAAAAAGAAAGAACATGGAAAAAGCAACCTCCATGCTGAGGAGGATTTCCTTCAGAAACTCGAGAGTCTTAACCTTGACCCCCGCTTGAAGAAACTGCTGATAACCTATGAGAAGGTGTTCGGCGCCTTGCCGCCTCCCCTTTCTTGTAAAAAACTGGTCCAGATGGACCTGAAATTAGAACCAGAATTTGAAAAGACGCGAGTGAGGCGTCGTCCCTATCCCGCTCCACAGGAACAGGTTGAAGAAATCGAGCGCCAGATCCAAGAATGCATTGATGCTGGCCTCGTTGAAGAGTATAAACACGGGGACTATCCCCATCACTGCAGTCCCTGTTTCCTTGTTGCTAAACCAGGGTCGACTGCCCTACGTCTTGTTGTGGACTATGGTGAGGTCAACAAGAAAACCCAGAACCACTCAGGGAGTATTCCTAACATGGAAAATACCCTGGAGCGTATTGCCAAATGCAGGTATAAGACCAAAGTGGACAAACGCTCTGGTTTCTGGCAGGTTGACCTAACCGCCGCAGCTCAGGAGCTGCTTGCCTTTATAACCCCTAAGGGTCGTGTCTTCAAGTGGAAGGTTATGCCTTTCGGGGTGGCTAATGCCCCAGCGCTCTTCCAGGAGCTTATGAACAAAATTTTGTACATACTGAGGCGCAGGCCTCTAGTACAAGAGTTGATTTCTCGGGGTGCAGAAATGGAGGCTCACATCGACGACGTGAGTTTGGGTACTAATACCAAAGAGGACCACGTCCTTCTCCTCCGTGAATTTTTCATTGTCTGTCAAGAAAACCATCTCCGAATCAAACTCGAAAAATGTGAGTTTATGAAAGAGGAGATGGAGTATTTGGGTTTTGACGTGGGGTATGGCTGGTGGAAACCAGCCGCGTCTAAGATGCAGCCCCTACAGGACATGCAGATTCGCGATGACCCTAAGAAGGGTCTACACGATGTGAGGAGTTTTGTGGGCGCCTGTAATTTCTATCGGCGTCACATCCACAATTTTACTTATTCCTCTGCACCCCTCACTGACCTGATCAAGAAAACTACTCCCTGGAGGTGGACCTCCAGAGAGGAAGAGTGTTTCCAGGAGTTGAAGAAGAAGATTGCCTCATCCAACTGCCTGGGAGTGCCCCGCCCTGAGGGCGAGATAGTCCTGATCACTGATGCCAGTGATGTAGGGGGGGGAGGTACGATCTACCAATGGCAGGAGCTTAACCCCGCTGAACTAACCCACTGCCATTGTCGTACTACTGGACTGAACCGTGATGGTTCGTTGAAACATGACTATCCTACCAGTGAGTGGCGACTGGTACCACTAGGACACTGGAACTGGAAATGGAACCAAGCGCGTTCCAACTACAGCACCTATGACCAGGAACTCCTGGCCGGTATGTTGGTGCTATCGTCACAATCCCGACTCCTGGGATCTAACCCTATTGTCTGGCTGTGTGACCAGGAGCCTGTGAAGTCTTTTCAGAAGGGCCCACCACCAGAAAAAGCAAAGCTAAAACGGTGGTGGACTTACCTGAGCCAGTTCAGGCTGACAGTGCATCATATCCCCGGGATTAAGAATGAACTGTCTGACTATATATCGCGCAACAACTTCGATGCGCTTATTGGTGAGAGCTCTGAGGCGCTCGCCAAAGAGGCTTTCCAGCGTATGGATGTCGGGCTTGACCTGTCCGTGCGCACTGCTGGAATCCTGGAGGGTTGGAGTCTAACCGACTATCAGTCAGAGTATGAAGAAATTCTCCAAACCGTCAGCACTGGTCTCGAACCCCGTGTCATTGACGGGCACCAGTGGTATAAAAACAATCAGTACCTCTTCTACGAGGACCGAATTGTGGTGCCTGAGGCACGACTAGATGGGTGCCTACAGTGGTCCCATCTCAGTTCTGTTCACACTGGCGCTAATCGCTCAGTGGACTTCTTTCGTGAGTGTTTCTACTCTAGTCTAACCCTGACTGAACTGAGTCGCGTATGCAGACCATTGTGGATGCTTGTGGCGGTCATGCCAGCAAGCAGAGCGACAGTAGGGATAGGGGCCTGATCTCCAGCTTACCCATACCCTATTGTGCTAACTCTCTTCTCTACGTGGATTTCATCCACGGCCTACCACGCTTTGGCGGCTATGATAGTTGCCTCGTGGTCACCTGTGGTCTATCTCGCTTCACCCGAGTGTTCCCTTGTAATAAGAAAATCACAGGTGAGCAGACTGTGAAAATGTTGGTCGAACAATGGTTCGAACCCTATGGAGCACCTAAGCAGGTGCACTCTGATGAAGATGTACGCATCCGCAGTGACACTGGGTGGTACAAACGAGTGCTAAATGCCCTCAACGGGGAGGTAACCACAGGTGTGCCCTATACCCACACGTCTAACCCTCTCTGTGAGAGACAGAACCGTGTGGTGGAGCAAAACTTAAGAATCCTGATGAAACAGGAGCGCACCAAGGACTGGGTACGCCTAGTGCCCTGGGCAGTGCTGTCCATGAACTCACAGCGGAGCTCTTCTACGGGTTTCACCCCCCACGAACTGTTCCATGGAGGACGACCTGCTTGGTTGTTCAAAACCCCCTCTCCTGAGGACCTCAAGAGCCCTGTGGGAGATTGGCTGGAACACAAGCAGTCTCTGGCTAACCAGGCTGGTACTAACCTGAGGCACATTCGTGACCGTGAACAGAGCCGACGGAACCGCCTACGGCGACCTGCCAGCTTCAAGGTTGGTGACCTTTTTTTGGTACACCACTCACGCCTACCCTCCTGGCCACGTAACTGCCTGCAGGACCCTTACTTTGGACCCTATCGTATCATCAGGATAGATGGATCCAGGATCCATGTCAGGTGCAGTCCACGTCTAGGTGGTGAACTGCTGTGTGCACCTAAACAGTTGAGGCACTATCACTCCCCTGACGACTTGTCTTGGGATGAGTGGCGCCTCGGCGACAGTGAGATTGAACGTATAGACCTAGAGAACGCTGCCAGTCCAGAGGAGGCAGACGAACTCGAAGAGATGACTGCCGATGAGATGGCAGTCGATGGTTACTACGTGGTTGCAGGTATTGCTCGCCACGAGTATAAACAGGGCTGGAAATTCCTTACCCTGTGGGATGGCTATGGGTTGTCTGAGGCGACCTGGGAACCTATGTCAGCCTTCATACAACCAGATGGGAGTATCAACCCCTTCTTCCGCACTTACCTCGTTGAGAACAACGAGGGGCAGCTCCTAACCCGTGGTGAGACTATGTCCCAGCGTAAGAAGCGAAACTAATCTCCCTATGTCAGTCTGTGCCCTGCAGACCCATGCCTATGGTTTCCAGCGTGAGCCAGGTGGCCGCTTATCATGATTGCAGCCACCCAGCGAGTGTGTGCCTTGTTGACCATGTGTTGCATGGGTACTGCCCTAATGTAATGACCTTGGAGAGCCAACGAAGAACGGTGGCTTACTACACCAGGGGGGAATGACAAGCAAGGTGTTATGAGGCAAAGTGTGTCTTCCCTCCTTGGGGACAAGCGAGCCCACAGTTAGGACCCCTGACTGGTCCAGACCCATGGGGTTCTACCCTTCCTTACTGGGTTTACCATACCCCTAAGTGTGCTACGTATGTCTGTATGTGTCTCACTTCTCTCCCCAGCGTGGCTCCCGGAGACCGGGCTTCGCTGACGTCGGACCGAAGGTCCTAATCAGGTACTATTACCACTCCTATGGCGCCCAATTTCTGTGCTGGCGCCTATCCTTGGGGTAGGACGGCAAAAGCCCTACCTACTAGAGGGGAGGGGTGGCCAAGTGTGCTAAGGGCATACAAAACGCCCATTTTTGCTACAGGCCAAAAGCTAACGCACTCCTTTGCCCACGAGGAAAAGCACGCGGGACAGGAGACACCACTACACTACACTCACTAACGCCAGCACCGGCCTTCGAAGGCAGGGTGAGCACTCATCACTTGCACTCACCTCCTGCCAGGCCTGCTGACCCTAACCCCTACACACGCTACTGGGTGCTGCTGTCGAAGTTCACTCAGGCCCTAATGGCCCTCCTATGAAGAAGACAAGAGAACACAGCGCTCCTAAGCAGCTGTGGCCTAACAGGGGACGCCACAACGCGTTTCCCCTGCTAGGGCTTGGAGGGAAGGCATGCTCTCGTTGCGTGCACAGCGCAGATGTCGTTGAGGTCGAACTGCCCTCGCCAGTACTGGCTGAGACACAGTGATTTGATTTGTGATCAGCGCCCCTGTTTTGCTGGGGCAGAAAAAGGGATAGCCGCCGAAGGCAGCTGCTGCGTGCACCAATCACCCTTAACCTCTCCCACCTATACAACAGAGGCAAATGAAGGGGTGTTTGCGGCGGAGGAACCAAGCCACACTCCAGGTATTATACCCTTCTCAGTGTGACCTATAATACACTGTCCGCAAACATGCTGACGGATCAGCTCCCCTGTCAAGCAAGCAAGCTTTAAGAGACTCCTCAGGTTCTCTTAAAGAACGTACCGAGGAGCCTCTGGGTAACCTAAACAAGGTTTACCGTGCGCAATTCGCGTGGCCTACCCTTTAATGCATCATTTGCACGCAGGGAAGGGAGGCTGAACCACTGACTCAACCAGGAGGTGAGCTCCTCCTGGGCTAATCTACCTTACTCACCATGCATCGTGTGACTGCCGAATTGAAACGAACACAAAACAAGCCTAAGCGTTTTAAGCAATCCTACTTTAACGCCACGGCCGCACACGAACAAACGCTTTCTGTACTTACCTGTGAAGAAGAAAACAAGGGTGAATTTCGGGTACAGGTAAAGCGTCACAGCGTGTGGATGCCTCGATTAGGCACATGTATCGCGAGCACAGCGCATATTCTAACCCTACGTGCGCGCTGCGCGCTCCATTCGCATCACATACCTTTCATTCCTGTTTTTACCTGTGCAGAGCACGAGAGAAGAACACCCGACCCCCCAACGAGCACAGCGTTGACAACCCTAACGTTTTGACGAAACAACCAACACGAACGCAATGCGTGAGTGTGAGGTGACACTGACATACCTGAGAGATGGGTTGTTGACCTGCTCTGTGGTGTGGGCTGAATTTGAATACTTGACTCTGAAGTTTATAAAAATTTTGATGCAACTGTGCAAAAATTTCCTTTAAAACTTTAAAAACTACGGCTCATACCTTCTTTTCCAAAAGCCGTTTACGCTTGCGCAACCCTTTTCTTGGAGTCCGCTTCCTTTGCGCTTGTCTGCGACTTTGAGTTATGTGCAAAAATGACGATTTCCCGCGTGGTTTCGTCGATTTTTAACGATTTCACTTGCTAAATCGCAACCCCTTCCGCTAAACCGCAGGAATCACTCCCTGCGGGTTACATTTTCTATTTTTTCCAGCTCCCGGAGGTTTGTGTCCTCCATTGGGAGTATTGCTCCGCCCTGGCCCTTGGTCAGGACGTATACTAAAACGCTGTTTATACAGCGATAGCCGTTCGCATTAGAGCGTTCGACTGTACCCTAGTGGGCAAGCACATGTGCTCTAGGGAGGGAGTCCTGGGTTCAAACCCCACTACCCCCAAACTTTTTCCAAAAGTTTTCGTCGCACGCCGGCAACTTTTGAGGAATGCCCCTTCGAAGGGACATCATTCACGGTACATTACACTGTTTTTCAAGGGTACCTACAGTGTGATAGGCTTCTATGGGGTGATGAGGATGTTTTTGGTAAGTTTAATGCATTTTCTGAGGTAATTTTGGGAATATTTGAGCCTTTTTCCTTGGTCCTACTAGCTTAGCTAACTAGTACTCCAGGGGGGAGTAAGAAAAAGTCACTGCCATGTCTTTCTTGGAGGGCTTGATCCAGGCCAAGCCCCCCTTAAAACCCTTTTGTTGATGCTAAGACAAACTTAAGTGTTTTTGTCTCTCTTTTGAATGCCTAAAGTACACTTTCTCAAAGTAACTAGGGTTGTGACCCTAGCCCCCCATGAAGTTCACCCCTACCACTCAACTGAGCGGAGGTACCTTCCTTCATGGAGGATATACCGAAATAAATCAGGCATTTCATGCTTTAGGCCTTGGGGGTTAAGCCTAGTGGTCTCCCACCCCAAGACCCCTATACTCAATTGTTTCTACCACTTATTGTGGTCCTACTTAGTAGCTGTTTCTGAATTCAGTTGCTTGGCCAAGTCATTTTCTGTGTGGTCCTGACATCTATGCCCCACATTCCTAACCAGCACCATTTCACCCAAAAGAGTGCTCATGAAGTGCCTAATGCAACCTCTGAGGCAAGAGTCAGACCAATTTTCATATAAAATCTTTTGTATTATCCATTTGTGATTGAATCTATGTGTATAAACCTGCTTTGTCTATCTGCAGCCCTTCTGTGTTACACTGGATTCCAAAACCAATCATTGATTCGATCCACATTCAGTTCTTGCTCTACTTGCTGCTTTGGTTTGGGTTTTCAACTACAAAACCTGCAGGAATACATCAAAAGATCTAGGGCATAATTCAAGGACATCTCTCTCCCACTAACCGGCTGACCCCCTGAGAGTTCCTCCTGCCCATATCTTTGCGTTTTGAAACCGATTCTCTAGGGTTTGAGTGGGGGATCTAACCGTGCTGCAGCGTGTGGGCCAGGGTATAGGGTCAGGGTCAGTACCAGAGTGGGGTCCCGCATCCAGCGGAGTGGTCCGCGACGCACCCGTCCATACAACCGCCGGTACGCCCGGCCTTGGTGATACTTCAGTACTGCCATCCCAAGTTCTGTGCAGTTTTTCTTGTGCTCTGCTTGTGCAAACACGGTATCTAAAAAAATAAATTTCGAAAACTTCAATTTTGAGCTGTCCAGGGTGAAAAACTCCATAAGCAGGTTGTGTACCAATCCCTTGGGAGACCCCCCCACCCTGCGCCCAATACCCAAATAAGCTGAAAAACACGTAAATACGGCCTGAAACATGCTATACATACCTTGGATGCTCATTTTGCGTGATCACGATATCAAAAAAAAAACAAATTTCGAAAACTTCGATACTAGGTTGTGCACCAACCCATTCACCATTCACTGATGTAAGCCATTATTGGTGGAAAAAGTCATTACGCGTTATTGGCACGGGTTTTGACTGGCCCTCGGCAAAGCTGAGGACTGCAAAAAATGTCCTTTCGTATCCTAGTAGGCATATACTGTCACAACATCCCCACTCTCAACCCTCAGAGTGAGTAGCACGGGGTCACCGAGGTCGCCAAAAATGACCGTATAGCAAAAACGACTGACAACTGCATACACTGCAAAAGCGCTCGTCCCACTCCGCCCCATACAAACCCCATGGAGTCGGGACCCGGAAACACTTGTTTGCCTCAAAATCAAGAAAAACCAAAAGATTCATGATTTTGACCCCAAAAAAAGGGGGGGGGGGTCAATTTCTCGACATTTTTAACCCCCAACCCAACCTCCTCCCCCTCCTCCCTCAAAAGCTCCAAAAAAAGTGGGTTTCAAGTGCGGGGGGTGTGGGGGGGTCCGGACCAAAAACTCATCGGGGGATGTGTTTATTGGACAAAATGATGATTTTACAAGGGGTTAAAAAGACGATTCAACCCCTTGAGGTAGGGTACATGAATAGCCCCAAAAAGGCCCAAAAGGGGGGGGGGGGCGTATGTGGTGTTTTCCCCTATATACGGGCCTGCGTGGCTTTGATCTAACAACCTCTTGCCTGGCTTTGATCTAGCAACCTCTGCAACCTCCCCCCATCCCCCCCACCCCCCCACCCAAAAAAGGGGTACCCAGGTACAGGGGGATACGGGGGTCAAATTCCAAAAAAATCATTGGGGGATCATTTTTGATCCTAAAATGATGATTTTACAAGGGGAACCTCTTTTCGGGGTGATTTAAGTCAAGTCTCTGATTGTTTCCACATGTCTTCAGATGGTGGTCAACGTGGGCAGACCAGGGTGCATACAGGGAAGGATGGAGGTTCCGTATGGTTAGGAGGTTAAAGCTTCGGTGGCCTCACAGTACTAATCTTGATGCAGTGGGATGCATTGGACAGGGTGGTGATTTGTGGTGATGTCCTCGTCATTGGTGCTTTGGCTGCTGCTTGTTCTGGCAGCCTTTGGGGCACAATTTGTTGGCATGTCGGTGCTTCAGGTTGAGGTGGGTTGAGAGGTCATGTAGCCCCGACCCGTGTCCACAACACAAGCTACTGGAGCGTCTTGGGCTCGTGCTGTGACAGTTGTTCACTTGGTAGACGACAGTGGCTGGTTCCTCACTGTGGAGGGTGGTTAGGAGGCTAGTGCTGTGCTGGCCTCAGCAGTACAGTCCTTGATGCAGTGGGATGCATTGGACAGGGTGGTGATTTGTGAACAACATCCAAGCAAATCAACCCTGACGTATCGGGTTCCCGGAGAGGGGACGCGTGAAATGGCTACATCGGGTCCCATGGCAGGGAGCAGTCAAAGGAGGGGGCGGGAAGGGTTATGGATTTGAAGTTGGTGCCCCCGACGTGGGAGCAATGCAAATGGTTCATCGAGGCATCTTTGGTCAATGTACAAGTGCCCTGATGCACAATTTCTCTGAATCTGTGTACCCTCATCCCCCCTTGTCCAGCCTCCCCCCCCAGGGGCAACGCCCCCCCCCCCCCCCCCCCGGGGACCGTACACCACTCCCGAGCTGCCAATTCTAGTATAACCCAACTAAAAATGTTCTTCGGTGCCTGTGATTTCCTATTGATTTCTTATTGTTCATGGGCCAAGTGACGGTCCCCCCCCTGGGGGGGGGGGGCTAGACAGGGGGGGGGGGGGACATGTGCGCAACCGCTCCATTTATTGTGCACAAGCGTGCTTCATGAAAACCTGCCACAAGTGCTGCCATGTTGCAGAAATGCATGGAGAACGCTCTTTCATATTTTTTCTGCAACTGTGGCATTTCTGCCAACTCTTCATTGGAACAAGGAAGAAAAAGGAACTCAATTCTGAGTGGCATGAGTCGCAAGACAGCGCTGGTGTCACAACGAAGACAAGGATCGTGCAACAGCGGTGGTGTTGACATCAAAATTTCGCAGGCTGCATCTTTGGTGAACATATCACCCAACATCGAAGAGATTTGCACGAGAAGTGTGGGCAGGGGACCCATAGTGCGGGATGGCTCACACACACAAACCCTCAGAAATGGCAGCCATTCCTGGGGCACTGGCGCTTATCTTGTGAATGCAGTATTTTGGGTCAAACAATCCAGGGTTGGTCAATGTATCGTATTGATATTGATTTGACAAAGCGTTGACAATGTACCCCGCCCCCCCCTTGTATAAGCTACGCCAAAGTCCCAAATTAATACGGTCCCTACGCCTCCTGTAGCTTGGACACGGGCATAGCCTGCGTGCGACACATACAACTACCAACACCGGGCACCAAGGTTCAAAAAGGGAGGATTGCATGGTGAGCTGGTGCAAGCTGGTACAAACATCCCCAAATTAGAGCTATCTGGGTTCAAGTGGGCAAACACTCACAACAAATGTGTCCATGACTCTATGCGACTCGCAAATCCGTCACCGAACCCATGTCTTATGTGGCTGCACTACGTTTGATACCGAATTAAAATTAGGTCCCAAATTAATACGGTCCCCACGCCTACTGTAGCTTGGACCAGGGCGTAGCTTATACAAGGGGGGAGGGTATTTCTTTTTGGTTCAGACCTTGGTTTGTGAGTCAGGGCATGCCCCTCCAGATGACAACTGCATGAAGACCACAGTGAGCAGTGGAACAGTACCCACCCGCCTGCCACACCCTCCGTAATGAACCAATGCACACATCCAGAGGAGGATGCTGCTCACTCTACTGCTCACCCATACTGTGCCCCTTGCTCTCCATCAACTCCTTAGTGTGGTTCTGGTCGTGAAGTTTTGGGGGGCAGGGGTTAACAATGACCCTGCTTTGAGCGGCCTTTGGGCGACCAAAAACCAACCTTTTCAGCCAGTGGCCTACCCTGCCTAGTGCAATGGTTCCAGCTCACGGAAGCAAAGCAGGGCAGTTGGGACCAATGAGTCTGGTCTTGGACTGCGACTTGAGCATTGACTTCACGCGTACCATATCTAACTGAGGAATTCCTTCTGTGATGCAGACAACCAATGGAATCTCGGCTTCAAGGGCTTCTTCAATGGCTGCTGCAGCTGCTGGAGGTGGCACATAAATGAGGAAACCACTCATGGCTCTGGGATATGAGGCTTTACGCCGTGGTTGCAGAGATGCAAGGTTTGTGAGGACCATGCCGGCAGCATCATGCTGAGCACAATGTGCAATTGCATTCAAGATTGAATTTTTTTTTGGCTCAGACTAAGATGAGCTGGCGTAGCCTGCTCACTTCACAGTACTCGAGGTGACCCCTCAGGATCAAGGTGCAGAGCTGTCCAGTGCTACCATGATCCCACAAATGACTGTGGTGGCGGATCTGACACGTAGTGAGGAGCAATTGCATTCAAGATCGAATACCCAGGTGACCAATGGTTGCAATTTTCCCCCACGTGGTCTGTGTCCTCTCCCATGACAAGCAGAAATGCAATAAGGGGCTGATTTCTTCAGCCAACGCACTGTGCCCACCCACCCAAATCTGAAAAATTGTGCAAAAGAGGAAATCAAATTCATGTCTGAGGGAGTGGGGGAAATCCGTGCATTTCCAACAAACGCTTGTTTGCGGGGGAATTTGAATGCGAAGGTGGTATAGTGGGCAACCCACTGCAACGTTTGACCGGTGGTGTGGTTTGGACTTGAGCACTGAGCCATCAATGCACCAGTTTCCTAACCCGACTTCTGCCTCAAATCCACCACGGCAGGTAGCCACGGATTGCTCCACTGCCAAACAAGAGGCGCCCCCAAGCCCCGTGTGTGACGTTTCGTCCTGTTCCTTGTTCACAGGGCCCTGAACGGAGACCTGCTGCTCCGTTTGCCATTCTGAACGACCTTCACTGTTGTCTGTCACTTCCCCACTGGCTCGGTCCACTCAGTGCAGTTGGTGCAATGCGTGGCAGGGAGGCCGACGTCCACCTGGACAGCGGGTTCCATTCGGACCATGTGCAATTGCGTTCTTTCGAATAGAATTGAATAGAGTCAATGTCTCGGGTCAACAGGGAGACCCTCCTGATGCTGCCCTCTCCCACGAGTCGACCATAGAGGCAGGGTTGCCAGGTTGATGTGGGCCATGTGGCAGCTTGACCAAGAAGGGACCTCAGAGGCGGCCCCAGAAGCAGGTAAACAGGCGGTTGGAGGAGGTTGCCAAAGCAGTTGGGGGGCGGTTACTGTCGGCTCCAAATGCCGTTCAAGCTGGCGCTTGCTGCCAGGGGGACTGCCGGTCATGGGCTGGGCGCCCTGGCGCAGGGGGGGGGGGGGGGTCCCCCCTTCCAATGTGTCCCTGCCTCGGCCCCCCAGGCCACGCCCGACCGGACCGGACCAAAGACGGCTCCACGTCCACAACTCCCGTGCAGATGGCCTCAGGAACATTCAATGGGCGCTTCTCTGTGTGCACTGGACTCAGTACTAAAGGGCTGGAGAGTTATGGAGAGTCATGAGTAGAGTCATGGACAGATTCAGATCAGTGGTCAGAGGCATGGGTACAGTCATGGGGAGTCATGGAAAGGGTCATGGGTAGAGGCACAGATAGTCATGAGTAGAGCCATGGGGGCGAAACAAGGCCAGATGGCAAAGAGCATTGGGAAATGGGGCTCAGATGTCGAGGCCCTCACGAAGGGCGTCTGAGGACCAGTGATGGCGGCCTCAAGGAAATTTGTTTGAGAAAAAAAATTCACTCGTGATTGTTACCTCGAAATGATCAGCGCGTTGGGTGGACCCCCTCCCCCGCCGCCCTTCCGCTTACTGCCGATCCAGTGCAGTGACAAGGGACCCCTTGTCAGCGTCCAATCGGTGCAGCATCGGGTCATGAGTCCAGTGAATTGCCACTTGGCGGTCACGCCGGGTAGTTTCAGTGGTGGAATGGCAGTGTGGATTCGGCGGAGGGTTGGTGATGAAGCCACGGGTCGAAGTCACTGGTTGCGGTGTTTCTGCCCAAAGCAAACAACATCAGGCATGTTTGGGAAGGCAACTCTAAAAAAATATGTACAGATGAAGGTATGTACAAACAGCACCCACACACACCCACAGACTCTATAGGATGAGGAAACTGAAAATCTTGAGGATGGGCCGGACCAGAGGCCATCAGCGTGCAAACAAAGACATGCAGACGCTCTGCCTGCCTGTAAACTGCAGGTTACACACCATAACTTGGCGCCATGGTGATACAGGTGGGGTGGGAGAATCCAGAGTGCTGGTTCCCACATTGGAATAGCGAACGGGTTCTACGAAGTGGGTGTCCAGATGACAGGTTGGTGGAGGGTGGTCCAGGGATGGATTGATGCCGTGCACATTGTCTTGCGTTGAACACTGCCTTTGAGGAGTTGAGAAAGCACAGCCATACGCCAATGACCCGAATGTTGAGCCACTGCAGAAGCGACGCTCACAGCGTCATCAATCCGGACTCATCAACAGAGCCACACCCGCTAACACCCATTTATGCACTGGGTCTCGGGTGCGAAGTTGCGCTGTGAAGCTGTACGTGTAGCCCCGTTGGGCGGTGACATACACCGGGCACAGATACACGCTCCGCTCCTCCTTCTTCTCGATGCTGAGGGCCCGGACGTGCACAACTGGCAGCGGGGGGTGCAGTTCCCCAAGCTCAGGGTGGGCCAAAGATCCCTGCAGTGAATGGAATGAATTGCAGGCCTCAGGCGATGGGCAGAGAAGGGTGGCTGCACGATGAAGGACCTTTGAAGGAAGCAAGCTTGGGTTTGATCGCTCAAAATGAGTCAAAATGGGTGCAAAATGAGCTCGTTTCAATTGCTTGAGCATCCCAAGTGGTGTAGAATCATTTTGGATGTGTTTTTCACCCATTTTGGACCAACTTTCGGCTCCAAAGTGGCCGCTTTTCTCTACTTTTTGGGACTTTTGGTGTGCCAAAATGGGTCAAAATGGGTCAAAATGGGCTCATTTCACTTGGTTGAGCATCCCAAATGGTCTAGACTGCAAGTCCATTCCAACAAGAGATTGATGGTGGTGTTTGTTGTTGTTGGGGGGGGGGGGGGAGGAAAGAGGCCACAAGCCTCCAAGACATCTGACTCGATACTGTGTTTTACGGAGGCCCCTAGGCCTCCCAAACTTGGTGCACCTTAGACCGATCGGGTCACACTGACCGATCAGGCCAACTGAGGTGCACATGGGTTTGACCTTGTTTGTGTACGGCACCAAAGCCCCAACTGGGACTACCTCGCACTGTGCTGGTGTCTCCATGCCCTGAGTTGTCCGGGCACTGAACCCCAAGGCTTCATGTCAGATCTGCCAGTCGCCACCCACAAGAATTCTGAATTGGATGGTGACAAAGGCCCACAGGTCACGGATCATGCTGAGTCACCTCTGACACGATTCTCCACTGCAGTCATGAAGAGATGGACAAAGAAAACCCCAGAAAAGGACATGCCTGGAGATGACATCGCCCGGAGCACTGAACGGTCACATAGACTCGTCACCTCCTCCAAACCCCCAGAGAGTTGGCACCGCATCTGGGTCTGACTTGGAATATTCAAAAAATGCCAGAGCCAACGCTACTGGTGAGAGTCCATTGACTCTCCTACTCTCTGTGACCCCACTTTGGGTGATACCAAACTGACACTTCCCCAGACGCCACGGATGCAATGGTGCAACGATGCTTCCCCCTGGATCGGTGTGTGTGTGTGAATCTTCCACCAGCACCACTGATCTCACACCATCAGATACTCTCTAGGCAGGGATGTGTTGTAAGAGAGAGGTGGGGGGGTTGAGGGTTCGTACATGGTCCCTGAGCAGCACTATGGCAGTGCAAGGCGGTGGTCCAGTGGTATATACCCCAATCTGCAAGTTGGCTAGCGTGGATTCAATTCCTGGACCAAGTTTGTTTTGCATTTGTTGTCGCTTGTCTTGCTGAGAAAATTGGTTTTCCATGCACAAACAAAGCCTGCAAGAAGAAGATGAGTGCACACAGGCTTCCCATTTGCATCTCACTGTGTGCTGGGTGGGTGTGCAGCTTTGATCTGCAACCAAATTTTTGTCTCTCGGTCTGTACATGGTCCCTGAGCAGTACTATGGCAGTGCAAGGCAGTGGTTCAGTGGTATATAGCCTGGTTTACTCATTGGCTAGCATGGATTCAATTCCTGGAACAATTTTTTTTGAATTTGTTGTCACTTGTCTTGCCGAGAAAATTGGTTTTCCATGCACAAGCAAAGTCTGCCAGAAGAAGGTGAATTCACACAGACTTCCCATTTGTATCTCACTGTGTGCTGAGTGGGTGTGCAGCTCTGATTTGCAACCAAAGCTGTCCTGCAATAGTCAATCCGATGGGAAAATTATTGTTGCAACCACCAACACACCCTACCCCTTGCCCCTTCCTCTCTACTCCCGAGCCCATTGTGGGATTCGCCCATCAGCAACAAAAGAAATGGTGGGGTTGATTCCACAGAATCCCCCTCTAAAATCAAAGGAGTATAGGGTATTGAAGAAATGGGCGGAACAAAGCATTGTTCCAAAAGTAATTTCCGTCTTCTCCTCAACGATGACCACTGCTTCGATCTAATTACCCGCCTTTTTTGGGTCGAGGGTTGCGGTTCTTTCGAGATGTAGAACTTCGTTTGCGCTTGTTGTTTATCATGCAAAAAAGGTACCCAATCTAGGTGTCCACATCCATGTACCGACGCTCTGGGGTCAACAAACCCTTCAAAATCTGGCAAAACCCTTCGGCTACAATGCTAGTCAGTGGGACGGTAAGAGCGTGCTATGCCAACCCCGCAAACCCTTGAACTCAGCCGCATTCCCCCACCACTTCAACAGTTGGAACCCCTCCTGAACGGGAACCTCTTGCTTCCAGTACAACGCCCACTCCCCACACTGCTGCACTTCCCGACGGACTGTGTTGTCCGGGAACAAGAGGGTGTAGTGGCTAATATCATGAGGCACGGAGTCACGCTGACGGGTCAAAAACACGCAACTGATCAGATGCTTCGTCAGTGAGTCCTCCTGTGTCTCATCCATCTTTTTTCCACATGGCTTGCAGTACGGCGCACCGTTGTTGTCATACGGCCATACTTACCGTACTTTTCAACCCTCTGTGCAGTTGTAACTTCTTTCAGCACACCGGGCTGTTTGGCCTTCTTCAAAGTGTCCAGATGCGAAGGTTTTGCGCGTACCTTCTGACCATCTGACCCTGTGCCAGACCCTGTGGCAGCAGTAGAAGACTCTGCAACAGACGCTGAAGGCTCCACAACCCCAGATTCCACTGACTCTGTTGCCAAAGAAGTGGCTGCACCAGACACAACTAGAGGAGTCAGTTGCAGCCCAGAATCCACTGATTGGGGGGCTGATGATGAGGTGCTTGAAGAACGGCAGCTGAAGAACACACTGGGGCGTGCAGAGCGAACACACAAGGCACAAGCATCAGGGTACTTGTCCTGCAGAAAAATTTGATCATCAGGGGACAATGAATCCCAGGGAACCACAGACGCGTTTGTGGGCAGTAAAAACACTTCATGGTGCCAATCTGAACAACCAATATAGAGAGAAAAGGTATGATCCAGTGTCCCAACACATCTTAGAGTGACGCCTCCAAATCAGGTGTCCTAGAATCCCAGAAGCCAAAAAGTCGGCAGAACGAAGCGGCAAAATCACAGAACCCCCACAAATTGGCAGAACAAATCAGCGAGATTCAGAAACCCAACAAATCGGCAAAATCGGCCGCCGATTGGGGGGGGGGGGGGGGGCGGAATCATTTTTAAAGCTTAAAACCTCTTGCACCAAAGGCGCGGAAGAAAATTTTGCCCCAACAGTGGAAGGGGAGGGGGGGGGGGGGGGCTCATCCTATGGTTGTCAGCCGTTCTAATACCCCCTGTCTCCAGGAATCCGCACAGTGGGTGGGTGGGCGGGGGGGGGGGGGTCAGAGGAGGGGCAAAGCCCTGAGCTACAACGTGCCACGCCCCTCACCCCACACCTGCGCCAAGTCCCATTTAGCCCCTTCCAAGAAAAGGCCATGGATATGGGCCCCCTCCCTCGGGGCGGCAGTAATCTCGGGCTCAAACTTCTTGAGTACTTCGGTCTGCAGCACCATTTTGTCGAGCGGGAAATTGTTCTTGCGGGCGGTGGTCTGCATCACCACCGTCAGGAATGCCATGGGGTTGAACAGGCCTGAGATCCACACCTGCACACCAGCGGGTGATGGGGTGATGGGACCGCAACGGGGCCGAGAGCCAAGTGCAGAAAATGCACGGGCGCGACGTAGCACAGGGGTGGGCGGGCTTGCAATGGGGGGGTCGATACTCTGGCTGGCCCCCACCCCAAAAAAAAGGCTCAATTGAGGGGACTCCAAAAATCCTACTGAGACTGACCTCCGGACCCCAGAGGTGACCCGGACCCAAAATTTGGCAAAAAGTGAAAATGGGACCTTTCGAATCAGCGCGTCAAGGGGGTTCAGACAAGTCATCATTTGCCATAGAATTGGTGAAAATTTTTTGACCATTTTCAATGCTCGAAAAAATTTTTCTGCGCCTTCAGCGCCAGAGTTTGTAGTAAGTGATTAATGACCTGTCAATTGAGCCCTTTTCCCGAACCCTCCCAGTTTTGGGGGGCTCTATTGACCCCCTCGCCCCCCCCCCCCCCCCAAAGTTGAAAACACGACGTCCGCAGGCGTCGCTCGTTTACCCAACCGATGGTGCGCGCGCGCCCCTTGAAAATGGCCGGCCCTCGGACCCACGACTGCGACCGCCACGGTGTTGTAGGCCTCCAGCCCCCAACCGCCCTCCCAACCGTCACCCACCGGTTTTGCAACCGTTTGCCACACGACCCTGTGGCCTCCCTCCCTCATGCCCAGGCCGAGGGAGGGGCCGGGGGTGCGTGCGCTTGGACCCGGCCCTCCGACCCCCGGGTCCTTCCCCCAACCCGCGGCATCGTCTCCGACGGGGGCAGTAGGGCACACCGACTTCGGCAGCACAAAATCGTTCGACCACAACTCCAACTGCCTGACTCGGAGGAGCAGGTTCTCGATCCAGGGCCGCAGGGACTGCAACGAGGGATACGCCAGCGCTGCCCAGGGCCGAGGCACTTCTCCAAAGTCAATGGCCGTCAGCAGCGCGTCCATCTGCTCGGACACGGTGAGTTGCCCCCTCAGACCCAACGCGCAGTCGCTCAGAGAAGAGCGGATGGCGTCGAGCAGGTGATTCATGCGCTCCAGCTCCTGCACTACGAAGGCCACGTACGGCGTGGGGTGCACGCTCCCCGCCACCTGAGCACAGCGGCAATGGTCACGGGGCAGACGGACTTGCAACCTCCCCTTCGTCTGAGTAGCCCAACCCCCAACCCCCAAGACCGAACCTCCTGTTACCAGTGGTACATATCACACACCACGTGAGGGGGGCGGGAGGCTGGGCTTGCTGCCTTGTCCAACCTTCACGTGCCGGGGTGCGGACCACCGGACTTGCGGCCAGTGAAGCCAAACCATGACCTGGTAATTAATGAACCGGTTTGGCGAAATGCTTGTTGCTTGACGCTTGCTTGCGGCAGATTGATGGGGAGGAGGGTGTAGTAATGGTGTTTACTACACCCCTCTCCCCTTCAATCCAGCTCACAACAAGCAAGCGCATGATCCTTTCGTTTTGGCCATGACTCCTTCCCAACGCTTCAGGCTGTACTCTCCTCTAGCCATCCTGGAGCCGAGGTGGTGGCCTTGCCAGGATCTTTGTGAGTTGCGAGAGGTCAATGACGCCGCCAACTCCCCCCCCCCAACCGCTGTTCCGACCACCAATAGCCGCTTTGGCAACCACCTTGGGACCCCCCCCCCCTTTCTGCCCCCTGCCCCCTCCACAGGGTTGTGCTGGGTGTTTGGCCCACGGGATGGGGCGGGGGGGGGGGGGGGATGAGGGCAATTTGTGTACTTAAATGGGCCTGTCTTGTTTGGCCCTTTCTTCAAAATTGTACTCTTCCCAAGAGGAATCTTTTTTTTGGTTTTGGTTTTGGGTGTGGGTGGGGGGTCTTGCCTGAGTGGGTGGGTCTGCCAGATCCCCTCCTCCCCCCCGCCCCCGTGGGTAGGCACCCCCCCCCCCCCGCCTCCAAATCCTTGAGTACCAGGACGTGCTGCTATCAAACACCCCCGCGGTGCCCTCTAACCCCACGATTTGTTCAAGCAACACCCCCAAAAAGCCCCCAAATCCGCACAGATTGGCCGCAGACAGCCCCTCCCTGTACGGCATTCCACTCACACCAACAGAAACCTGGCCCCTTCTCCCCAGGAGCCCCGCAACAGACGGTTTTGGCCGGAATAGTCCTGAAGCAACTCTAGCCCCACGTGGAGTGTACCGGCCGTTTACCTCCGTTGGCGGTTTTGAACAGGTCCAAGCGCCGTTTGAGGCAAAAAACGGTCTTTTTTGGCCTAAAATAGCCCAGACTGTGGAGGGCACCTCCTGACTTGGCACCTGTGCTCCGGGCGCCATCTGTGAGTTTTTGGCTCAAATTTTGGATGTGCAACAAAGCCGCTGTGCTGGCGCCACCATTTCTGTCTCTCCATCGGTGGTGGGTCATGGCACCAACACGCCCAGGGCCCACACAGTCATGAGTTCCAGTGCGGACTGCAGACACTCTGCCACAGCAGAGTGTCCTGCGGCCCTACACGAGCGCAAGCAGCAGGGGCACCGGAGGGGGCAGGGGGTTACTGGGGGTTGCAAAGCGGTCGGTGGGCTGTGGGGGCAGACGGCAGCCGTTGGGACGGAAGGCACTGGCACCCACCCTCCCAGGGGCACGGGGGGAGGGTGCCCCCACCCCCACCCCCCCTCTCTGGGGGCACATCCAGCTGGACGCTCTCCCAAAGTCCCGTGAACACCGACTGATGGGGCAGAGCCCCACGGAGTGCCCGGTGTGCCTGACGTGCACAGGGCGTTCAGCCACGAGGGGTTCGCCAAGGGACCCTCCCGAAGACGTGGTCCGCTTGCCCCACTGCCCACCATCACCGCCTTCCGCCCACTCCCCCGTCGGCACTGACAAGCTTCACGAGTCATCCGGACCGCGGAATGTGGAGGGGGTTCACCACCGACGGCGTGGGGGTTGTGCCACAGGGCCCGACGCCTCCGGACCCCCAAGCGGTTGGGAGGGGGGCATTAGAGGGGGGGGGGGGGTATAGCTGGGACGCCCCTCCTTCCAGGGTCCCCCTATGGTCCTGCCGAAGGTGGGCGAAAATTTGGTGGGCCTAAATCCTCTTGGCACCGAAGGCGCCGAAGCAACACTTTGGCTGTCAGCCTCAAACATTGGAAGGGGAGGAGGGGGGGGGGGGGTCCAGGGTGTTACCCCCCCTCCTCCTGCGGCGTACGGCCGTTCCAATACATCACCGGGGGGCACCGCACCTCCATCATATTGAACGCCTCGGGGACCTTGTGCAGCAGATCGTCGACCATGTCCCTGAGTCGGGCCTCCCGCTGGTTCTGCCCCTCCACATCCCCCGAGTGCGACGAGCGGATGCGGCGCAACGTCGAGAACAGGGTGTCTGCTTCGGCCGTGAGGTACTTGATCTCCGCGTTGGGGTGCAGGCCGAACAGGACCGGGGATTCATCCGGCATCTTGTCCACGTGGTGCAGCAGGTGCGACAGCGGGCCCGGGGTGGGGGCGCGGAATCCTGGCGCCAGTTCCACTGCAGGAGTGCGAAATAGGTCTGGGGTGGGGGCAGGGATGCAAAGAAGGGAAGGGGCCTCAGAGGCGGCCCCAGAAGCGGTTAGGCAGGGGGTTGGAGGAGGTTGCCAAAGTGGTTGGGGGGCGGTTACGGTCGGTTACAAATGCCATTCAAGCTCGCACTTTCCATCAGGGAGGCAGTACCTGGGCATAGGCTGGGCGCCCTGGAGGGGGGGCGGGGGAGGGGGGGCACCTCTTGCAGTTTTTTGGGGCCGCCCTCTTCACCCCCCAACCCACGCAACCCAACTCGCACAAAAATGCAAGGTATGAATCTGATCTTGGTTCCATTGTGAGTCCTCGGTTTGCTGTTGTGTCTGTGGACGACGCGTTTAGGGCATATGATGGGAGATGCTGCATCACATGCCACTGGGACACCCCACCAGATTTGTGCAGAACAGGGGTCCTGCATCCCCCACCCCCGTGGCAGGGGTTCTGTATCCCAGAACCACGTTACAAGCTCCCAAGAGGCAGTGCTAAAAGGGGGGGGGGGAGGGGGGGGGATTCATTTGAGAGGTCGAATCGGAAGAAAGACAAACAGAACTCAACACAAATGCAGGACATTGCCTGTTGAGGCACTGCACTCGGGCACTCCACGGTCTGACATGAGTGCATGGGCGCATGTGGGTCTCAACCCCGGGTACAGCGTCCACATCCCAGGAACCGCACTCCCCTGGGCATGCACTGACAACCGCAGGCGGCCCCAGAAGCGGTTAGACAGGCGGTGGGAGGAGGTTGCCAAAGCGGTTGGGGGCGGTTACTGTCGGTTACAAATGCCATTAAAGCGGGCACTTGCCGCCAGTGAGACAGTGGCTGGGCATAGGCTGGGCGCCCTGGAGGGGGGGGGGGGCTTCCAGTGCATCCCTGGCCCCCAACCACGCACCACCCCACCCTTCTGCTTTGAGTCCTCTCCGCCCCCTTGGCGCCCCCAGTCTCCCTGCCCCCCCCCCCCCCCACCAGACATACCCTCGCCAAACAGATTGTCATTGAGCAGCGTCTCGAGGTACGTTGTGCAGGTGCGCCGGTCCCATTCGTCGGTGATGTGGCCGCCGTACATGATGTTGCCAAAGATGTAGCACAGCTCCTCCCACGGCACAGTCCCCACGTTGCTGCTCTCCAGGTAATTGTACAGGACGTTGGCGGAGATGACCAGGTCCCCGGTGCTGAAGGAGTAGTTCCGCCCCCAACCCTGTGCGGTCATGCGGGGGGCGGAGCCCGCGGCACAACACCCACCGGCGCGCCACAGACGTGCAGATACCGACTCAAAACAAAATGCCTTCTGTCGGGAGGTTTGCTGAATTGCCACCGTGGGGGAATATTGTCAGCAGGGGTGGGGGGTTTGGCATGTCGCCTGGGATTTGTTGTTCTCATCTGCGGCTGGCGGCGCCTATTGGCCGGTCGCCATTCGCTGCCCTTCCCTTCCGTTTCCTTGAATGAAGGTCCACCAAGCCGCTGTTTGGGTCCGCCGTTTCTGTTTCTCCATCGCTGGCGGGTTGCGTCGACCAAAACATTCAGGATCCAGGGGCTGGGGGTGGGGGGGTACATGCGTGCTTCTTGAAATGAAAAGGGGCATTTCAAAGAGCCATTGCGTAGCTGGGGAGGGGGGGGGGGGGGGGTCATGTTGCAATTGTTGGGCCAACGTGGGCAGAATGGGACACAACGCGCACCGCATGGCTGGACAAGTGTTGTTCAGAACTTGTTCCTAATCGTCATCATCGTCTGCCTTTCTTGACCTTCTGCCCATCCTGAAGCCTGTGGTCCATGTTCCATCGCTTGCTGGGCCCCACACGACGCCTGAGAATGGGCAGACTGCCACCAGACTTCATCCGAATTGACCCACGATGCGGGACGCAGTCACGGGCGCTTCGCACCGGGGCGCACCTGAAAGCCAACCACTTGATTTCGGCATCACAACCCAAAAGAGGCTTTTTGTGTCAATCTTCACGGCTGCTGCTGGTGGTATGCCCCCCCCCCCGAAGGAACTCTGGGCTATGTCACGTGTGCACTGGCGGCAACAGCACAAAGCGCAGAAAGAAAATGGGCTCGTCAGTGGCCTATAAGACCATAGGTACCTTTCTGTCGCAAGACAAGAGACACGAAGATGCCCCCCCCCCCCCCCCCCCCCCCCGCTGGCTGACTGGCTGAATTGTATTTGCGGATGTGGCACATGGCTGTTGACAAAACACGGCAGCTGTACCTCCGTCGTATCGGCACTTCAGCATGCAGACCTGGGGCATTCCAAATGACCTGTTTCAAGGGCATTCCGAAGATACCCCACAACCCCCCCTCCCCCACAAGACACTGAGTGGGGGCCCCTTTGACTCCCTCTGGGATGCTCACCAGTTGCTTTTTGGTGAGCGGCACTCAGCAACGTCCTTGGGTCAGGCTTACCGACGTATTGCAATAGCTGACAACCGCAGGTGGAGCCCCCCCCCCCTGACCCAGATTTTGCAGTGGGAAGAAAGCAAGTCTCAAAGAAAGGAAATTGAATTGGTATCGCTGGAGAATTGATCATTGCGTGTCATCTTGATTTTTGTTGACGTGCAACGTTCATGTTGATATCCCTCGTGCGTCCCGCCAAACAACAGGATGCCCCCCCCCCCCCCCCACCCGTAGAGGCACAATGTCCCTCAGAAACCCGACAACCCATGCCACAAAGCGTCCTTCGGGGTCGGTGACATTGTTGCTTTGCTGGTGTCCTGCAGCGAGGGTTCACAGGACGGTCAGGCAAGAGGGGGACGCTGGGCATGTCCCCTGCCAACAAGGCCCCGGCCTGGGCCGAGATGAAGGGCACCCACTGGAACGCCCTCCCCGGAGTTCGGGAAAGGGCGAGGGGTCCCGCTTGAAGAGGGGGGGGGGGGTGTTCATGTTGAACACTGCAGCACACTGTTGTGTCACCGACGTTGGTCGATCTTCAATCTGTGGTCTGTGTCATTTCGGAGTGGTCTGGTGTGTGTGTGTGTGTGTGTGTGTGCGTGTGTGTGTGTGTGTGTGTGTGTGTGTGTGTGTGTGTGTGTGTGTGTGTGTGTGTGTGTGTGTGTGTGTGTGTGTGCCATGTCGGGGTATTACCGTTTTCACCAGGTCATCCTGGTTGGACCTGTATGGCCACACTGGCGTCCTCGGGTCGGGTCGCTCCCCATTACAGCAGGCCTTCGGTGCAGGCCAGGGGTGCGTCCCTGTATTGCCCCTCGACCAGTGCTATATGCACTCCAGGCCAGAACCTGGCTCGCTGCCCCAGGACCACCCTGGAAGTGGGGTGGTGGCTCCGTGGCTTCCGCCGGGCCAGCTCCACGGTATTAGTTCAACGAGCCCATCATCGCCATGTTGCCCCGCGTGTTGTGTGTGTTTTGGGGCTTTCACAGCTGGTGGTGCTCGCGGCAGCGAGGCGGCCTCCACGGCCGACTCAATTTGGCGATTTCCCCAGAAAGGATGTGTGCGTGTGCCATGTCGAATTGTTGGGGGTGGGTGGGGGGGGTCATATTGGGCCACTCTGTTGTGTGTCGCAGTGGTCCCTGGGGCGTGTCCTAATGAGTCACAATTGTGTGTCACGGGGGGCCATTGGTGTCACATTCACAGACAGGCACTTCAGCCAGTTGAGCAGTGATTCTTCCATCATTTGCCCCGCATCCTCTGCCCCACCTCCCGCGTCCGTAGGTGCCCTTCAAAGCAGACAATGACCTGCGCCCCGAATCGCTTCCGACCGACCACCAGCGAGTGAAAGAAACAGAGGGCGAAGAAGATGCACTTAAACTCGTTGGGCTTTGAGGAGGTCTCGAGGGAATCCGCGCCGTACAGTGTGAGGGCCCGCGTCATGTTGGCCTGGAGGGTCTGGGGGGGCTCGTTGATGATCTTGATGGCCTTCGACAAGATCCCCGGGGGCACGCGTTGTAGGGGGTCCGAGGACGGCTCCGCGGACAGAAACAACCGGAAATTGTGATGAGCACCTGTGGGACGAGTGACGGGGTGGGCCGCAGGATGCGGGTCCAGAGGACGGGTGCAAATGGATGGAGGTTGCATGGGGCCCCGGGCGCAGGGCTCCTTTGAAAAAGGGTGGGGGGTCATCTGGTGGTACTCAGTTCTTAGAGGCGCCAAAAGCAACGAAGAAAAATTTTGGTCTAAAATGATTGACGCCAGAGGCGCCAGAGAAAAGTTTTGATTGGCTGAAGGCCTGGAAGAAAAATTTGGCCCAATTGGGGGGGGGGGTCCAGGGAGGTGGGGGGGGGGGGGGGGTGGTATGGGACCCCCCCTGCAGTGGTGCCGAGTTGTTAAAAGGAGCCGTGCCCAGGCATGCATGGATTTGCTGGCCCTTCTTGTCCGACGGGGGTGCCCTCGCGTAGGGGGGGCGTGTCTGCACCGCATGAACGCTGCAGAGGCACTCATGCAACACCCCCGGGGTCCAACCTGGAACAACGCCGTCTGGGCAATAGAGCCGGCAGGGCAATAGAGCCGGCGGGGCAGGGCAGGGCAGGGCATCAAGGCTGAAAGAGTATACCGGTTGTGACTTCCTGGGGGATGTAAGTGTTCGCTGTTTGGGAAGGGCGTCCTCCACTTGCGGATGGGGGTGAGTTGGGTACCCGCCTGTTGGCTCAGGAGTGAGGCGGGTGGGTTCACAAAAAAAACAGCGCGACGTGGGCAGCCTGTTGGGCTACTCCCAATAGCCGGGGGGAAATGGATCGTTCTGGATGAGAGTAGGCTGATGGCTCTCCCGGACCCCTGCGTGGCACCAGTTCCAGAAATGCCATTTCCACTTTTTCACGGAATTTGGAGTCCGGAATCATGCCCAGGCCATCCGGCAGGACTGAGAGGGCTGGGTCAATGGTGCCCCTATTTGGGGGGGGGGGGTCCTGGCCAAGGGGCTCTAGCCCCTCCGCCTGTGCTTTTGTCAGTCCGGAAGCCCCAAGCCCCCGTGGGACGTTTGTCGGCTCGTTGATTTGGGAGGCGCTGCCGCGTCTGGCGTTTCATTCGTTGACCCGAGTCGATCCGTTGCTCAGGCCACTTTTGCTTTTGGGTTTTGGTCAACGGCCCGAGCACTTCTCGTGAGGTGCCCACTTCTGCATGGGTATCAGATGAAGAAAAAACTTCGGCATCCGTTACACTGAGCCTGGCGGTTGTAAAATGATAAAGGAGGCCAACCGACAGCCGTTGGAGGGGAGACAGCAGTTGGACGGCAACAGGGTGGAGCGGAATCGAACATGAGAATGAAAATGGGTCCTTCAAGATGACCCTGACATCGTGTGAAATGGCGGCTGCATATGGAACCACAAAAACGGTACACCATCAGTTCACAGTACCGCAACCCTCAATGCACGGGCTGGAGATGGGGGGCCTGATGATGCACTTTCTGTCCACCGCAATCACCAGCACCACAACGCACCACGCGGTTGACAAACGCGACCGAATGCGCAAAGAATGCAACACTGATGCCACCAGACAAGCCGCTGACAACCCCCACTGGAGAGGGGGGAAATGTCAGTTGGGATGTGGTGGGGTTTTGGTGCCGAAATGGAGCAAGAAAAGGGAATTGGTAGGATTTTGGGGCTGTTCTTGGGAATGATGTCGCTCGACATGAATCCCATTTTTGACCACTTTGAGGGCCCGTTGCAAGTGCCCACTGTCTCAGATCCTTCCGAAACCAAATTTTTTTGTACTTCCTCACCCCAAAATAGGGAGTGGGACCCCCTATCCCAAACTAAGGCCCTCCCGGTGATGGGGGCAGGGGGGGGGGGGTTGTCGCCATGAAGAAGGCGTACACTTGTGGATACGCCCACAAAGAAGCCCGTGGGAAAGTTTTCAACCCCAGTTTGAAAAACCGAGTCTTCCCACGAAATTGTCCCACCCCCGACATTGCCCCCTTGGCTGTGCTTCCAACAGAAATCCCACTCCTCATCGCAGACATACCCGATTGATTCGACTGCGTTGACAGTTCTGCCAGAGCCTCCAACCGGACGTCCAACTGAGGAAGCCACTTCTTCATCAAATGTATGTTCTGCGCAGGAGCAGATGGTGGGGGCACGGCCGTGGATTCCATGAATGCGTTACAGCCAGGGGATTGCGTTGTGGTGCTGGCGGGGGGGGGGGGGGGGATAAGTAATTTATTGCCCTTCCGGGGATTTGGCAAACCCCCCCACCCCCCACACCCATGGTCCTGGGTACCTGAATCCAGAAACCCCGAGTCCCCGCAGATGCCTTGGAAAAGTGGGAAGGATGGAAAAATGGGGAAAGATGGGGGGGAATGGAGGAAAATGGGGGAAATGGGGGCAAATGGGGGCAAACTGGGGGGGCATTGAGGATGCATCATCAGATCACTGTAGAATTTTATGAACAGCCTCTACAAAGGGCAGAAAAATAGCGAAAAATGGGGGGGTAATGGGAGAAAAAGGGGAGAAAAATGCGACAAGATAGCCATGTTCCCCAATCACACCCACGTGTCCCATTTTTCCGGAGGCCGCAGACCTTCCACTGGGTTCCCTTTACAGAATGAAGTATCGGGTATCCGGATAGAAAAAGGGGGGAAACCGAAAATACGCTTGGGTATCTGAAAATTCGGGTACCTCGGAGGTTTGGGTAGAGTATCAACCGGCCCCCAACCAATCCCCTGGTTCCCACATCGTGCTCCCATCAAATCTGCTTCGCAGGAAAGCACTCCACTTGTCGTTCACTCCTGTTCTACTGAATGGAGGACGTTTGTTGGTGTGCACAAACGCCACCCATCAGAAAGCAAGGACAACCTGGCAAGTTCACCTTCGGACACGTTTTCACACCAGAGGACCCAAGGGAGAGGGAGATGGCAGTGCTGTAGCACCCACACATCTGGACTACGCACTCATATTCTCCAGCCCCCTTGACCAGGGATGCATTTGGGGGGGGGGGGTTAACCCCCCCCCCTCCAGGGCGCCCGGTCTATGCCCAGCCACTGTCTCCCTGACACCAACTGCCAGCTTCAATAGCATTTGTAACCGACAGTAACCGCCCCCAACCGCTTCGGCAACCTCCTCCAACCGCCTGCCTAACCGCCTCTGCAGTCCCTTCCCTTCTAATGCATCCCTGCCCTTGACCCCTTTTGCGTTGCGGTGAGAGCGATTGCTGCGAGCGCAGGGCACCAACCTGCAGCATGACCCAGCCCCCGTTCTGGACGGCCTCATCAATGGCACCGTTCGCGATGTCCTCTTGGGCCTCCCCCATCGCCACCAATGAGAAGTTCCGGTTCTCTTGGCTGAACCCCAACTTGGCCCCGAACTTCTCCACCTCCTTCACCGGGTCTGCCCCGGGGAACAGAATGAACAACAGCGGGACCTGCATCACATGCAGCGAGCACCGGGGGACGCTAGGCACATGAGCACGTGCGGTGCAGACAAGGCACCCCCGATGCGCCGCGTATGCGCCCTCAACGAACCCACGGAGCGTGTTCCGGGCGCCCTTGGGTCCCGTGTGACATTCCGTCGGGTTGTCGTTTCTTTACGGGGCCCTGGACGCGGTCACCCGTTCTTCCCTTCGCATGTTGCGTCGGGTTGCTGCGTTCTGTCGGCCGCTGCGGCCGGTGTTCCTGCTGGTGTCGGTTCCGCGTTCGCGGAGCCCGGTCGTTGGTGTGCCGGGGCTGTGCTGGATGTGGCAAGATGTGGCGTTGGCGTGTCAGCGGCGCCCAATAATTGGCGTATTGAGGATGTGCTGGTTGTTGGCGGGGTCGTTCTCTTCAGTTCCAATGCCAGTCTCCTGATGAACTCTGGGGTTGACTGTTTGGGACCCGTTTGTTCACCCCAGTGCACTTTCCTTGTCGCTGCCCGTGTGTTGTGCTCGGGATGTTGCGCTGTGCCTTTGCTGGCCTCCTTGCGGACGTGCCCACCTCTGCATTTAGCCCTCTGCCTATTTATTTAGCACTGGATTGCCCGACATCACATCTTTTTTGCGTGTGTTTGGCGGTACCCTGGCCCGTGCATCATTTGCAAATGGTGTGGCACATTGGGGCAGCCAACACCGCGGATTTCATGGGTGGCTGCCCAACTGCACAGCACCGCAGCATCCCGAAGGCTGGGGGGCTGTGCTACGCGGCCATCACGTGCCCGCGATGCACGCACGATGCACCGGGTACACCAACACACAGAACACCTGCGGCGCCGATTCCTTGAACACCTCCGCCATATGAAACGGCTTTTGTTCGATGTACTCGGGTCCCAGGCGGCCCTTCACAAAGCCCATGATCGCGGAGGTGATTCGCCCGGGCCTCAACGCCCGGATCACCAGCAGACGGTCAAACTCCCCGAGGGACCGCCACTCGCCGGGGAGCCGTTCCTTCTCCGGGGCCTCCAGATCCGTCCATTCCTTCCACCTGAACGGAGCATTCCAGAGGCAGAGGGCTGGGGGGAAGGCCCACCACAGGCAAATGCAGAGGTCGTCCGCAAGGAGGCAAGCAAAGGCACGGCGCAACATCCCGAGCACAACACACGGGCAGCGACGAGGAAAGTGGACTGGGGTCAACAAACGGGTCCCAAACAGTCAACCCCAGAGTTCATCAGGAGACTGGCATTGGAACTGAGGAGGGCGGGGGGGGGGGGGGGTCTGGGACCCAAGATTTTGTGCACCAAAAATGGCCCGATCAGATTCTCCCGATGGTAAATTTCGTTTTTTCTCACGATGGTCACTTTGGTCCACGACGGACCACACGAAAAGACAACACAAACACTTGTGCAGGAACCAACAAAGAAACCACACGCATGCACGTACGCGCGCGCGCACACACCCACACGCGCGCGCACACACCCACCCACACGCACGCACACACACACACACACAATTGCAAAAACAAACAAGCACAACGCAGGAGTTGGATCGTCAAACAAGAAGCATGTTCAACGCCAATCGGCGCCTTTCGAAAAAAGAAAAGGGACTCTGAAACACACATAGTTAGTAATATAGACGCACACACACACACACACACACACAATTTGCGAAAGCACAGCACAAAGCGTTTTGGCTGAGTGAAAAATCCTCGTCAGTTGGTCATCAGACAAGACACACAGAGCATGCCCGACGCCAATAGGCGCCTTTCTGCAGTACAGGGAGCGGAGACGAGGATTCCCAGACCCCAGGCGATGGCCAGCCACCCGATGTTGCCTCTGGCGTCCTGGACGCAGCCAGAGGCCTGCAGCAGACAAGACAAAACCAGATGGCAGCTTCAGAGCTGCCCTCGGTTGATGGGTTTGTGTTGGTGCCCTCACCTGCCCGCACCCTGCACCGCTTCAGACACACACACACAAAGACTCACGACTGGAAACACGTACGCCCCAACAACCTTCAACATCCCACGTGCACAGACATACCGTTTGATGCCACTCTCCAAGTCCGTGGGCAACTTGCCAAACCCCGGCAACTCCGCGAGCTCCAGGATGTTGTCCCACTGCTGAGGCGTGATCCAGTCTGCGGGTTTGGGGACCATGGCATGGGACTCCACAGCGCCCGTGAGCAGAAAGCGGAACTTCGAGGCACACAACTCCCCCTCACTTTCCATGACCGCAAAGCAGAGTTGCGATGCAAAGATCAGCTTGTGCCTGAGGCAGGGACAGGGTGGTCATCAGGCAGCGCGCAGATGACTGACAGCCCATGACTTGCAAGCGAGGAAAGACGCCGGTTTGGGCTGAAGGTGTTTGGGCAACTACTTCGTCCTCGATGCCTCGGGAACACTGACACTGGGGCGCCCGCTCTGGCAGCCCCTGCGCTCGTACTGACTGCTACACTTCGTCTCAAGGAGCACGACCTGCCTCTTGCAGCCAAATCACTGGCCCCCCGTTGCTACACCGCGGACATATCCCCCATCCCCATCCCCGCAGGTCTGCTACTTGCCCAAACCTGCCCCCTTAGCCCCGCATGGAGCACTAGCAGCCACATACACACATCCACCCAGATACACGCACACGCACAGGCGCACGCACACACACACAAAGTAGAAGCGGTGCCAATGGGGGGGGGGGGGGGGCTGGACGGATTCCACTGCGATGCACCCCCCTGGGTTGTGCCGAAAAGGTGGACGTGGTGGAGGGGGTGGGGGCCATGCAGGCCGAATGAGTGTGCCGTATGGTGGTGCCGGGGCTCATAACACACATGGCACACAGCGGCACCCCCCCCCACGGTGGGCTGGGGATTTCCGTTTTCAAGCCCCTGCCCTTGCCTTGGAAGGCACAAGACGAACACACAAGAGATCAGAAAAAGATGTTCAACAAAATTGTCAAAGGCGCCTTTCACGAACCCCCGGCACCCATGGGGGTCCAAGGGGGGACCACATCCACACACCCCTATATTCCAGGGGTTGGGAAGTGCCAAAAAAAAAAGATTCAGGCAAATCTGAGGCAGTGGGCAGCAATGGCCTTCAATATGATCAGGAATGCAGTATCAGTACTGAGTGACATCACATCATTCCCAAAAATAGCCCTGACGTCCTGAAACCAGCCTTTTCTTTAGCTCACTTTAGGCACCAACCCACAGGTATCCGAAAATTGGCTTGCGCCGACAGGGGGTCTGACGGGGGCTCTGAACACGGACAAACACTGCCCCTGCCTAGCCCCCCCCCCCGAGTGGTGCAAACAGTGGTGGTCTTTGTGTCTGGTCTATTCCAGTTGCATCCCACACAGCACAATGGGGGGGGGGGGGTGACCCACAGCACAATGGGGGGGGGGGGGGACACCATGGCCCTGCCGTGGGCAATCAGTCTGATGCAGATGTTAAAGAGGGTAATCAAATGAATCCATGCAATTGGAATCAGAACTTGTGCTGCCATTGTCAGAGCTTGAGGTGCTGTCTGAAAAGAGATACCCCCCTCCTCTCCTGACCAGAGGGTGCCAAGAGAGAAGAGGAGCAGCCCCAAGCGCCCCTCATCCTTCGTGTTCTCTCTTTCCACCTCCCTCCTCGGATCGTCCAAAGAAGGGCACAATACCCGCCCGGCGTTAATTTCACTCACAAAAAGCCCCCTGCCCCCCCCCCCCCCCCCCCCCCCCGCCCTGAAGTCGTACCAATAGACTCCATCATCAGATGCAGCCAGCACTCAAGGACCAAACTGAAAAACGAAATTGTCCCCTTACGAAATCCCCCCCACCTGCAATACTTTGGCGCTTCTGTTTTGTGTTTGAGAAGCAAGGGGCCCACTCATATCCCAACACCGTTTGTCTGTGGGTTGGGGCGGTGGGGCACGGCGGCAAACCTCTCGAAAAGGCCGCGCCGTACGTAATGGTACAGCGAAAACGTGATCTGGCGGATCAACGCATCCAAACGTTCGCTCAGCTCGTCCTTGGCCTCGGTGCTGTCGAGCGCCCGGTTGAAGACGATGGGAGAAGGACTGCAGAGAGGACTGGTACATGTACTCGATGCGGTGCAGGGAGTCGAAGAGGAAGTACAGCAGTGAGCCCCGTGCTGCCACCCGGCGATATTCCTGGACATTGACGGGTCAATGGAGGGTTGAGGATCTTGCACTTGCAGAGCGGTGGTGCTACACAGTACTTCATGCAGCCGCGCACTAGTGCACACTGAGAGGAGCATGCACCTGTGCGCAACGAACGCCCGAGCCAGAGCAAACCACCTGCACGGGGGTTTGCCATAAAGGCTGAGTAAATGTGCCGGTTGGCCCGGGGGGGGGGGGGGGCGACTACAACCGGTGCTGATGTGACACCCCCCCCAAGCTATCTGCAAAACTTGTTGGGGGGGGGGGAGTTGGGGCGGGGCGGGGGGGGGGGGTATTGGCAGCTCGGCCGGGGGGGGGGGGGGGCTGCGCGCGACCCACTACTACCAAATGCATACCTCAAGGGGGTGTGTGTGTCTGGCGGGCATGGGGGTATAGAGGTATGTATGCGATAATAGCGATTTCTCGTCTTTTGCCGGGAGGAAAGTCTTAAGGGTCTTAAGGACCAAAGGCATAGTACCCCCTTCAACTCAGCATGGGACAAAAAATTTGGCGCTGTTGGCGCCACAGCCCCTTGCTCGGGGGGGGGGGGGGGGGGGCTAGGGGGTGTCGCATACAAGGACCGGGTCCGGCTGCCCCCCGGGCCGGTTGGTACTTGCGGGCGGGTTTGTGCATTTGGTTTGAGTTTTTTTTGGATTCAACTTTTGTTTTGGGGGGGGGGGGAGGGGGAGAGGGGTTGGGGGTGGGGGGAAGGGCCAGGGGACAGGGCTTGGACAGAGGAGCCTGCTGCCTGCCGGCGGGACTGGAGAGGGCATGGAGGCCGATGGGTTGTGGCGATGCAGGACGGGGGGCCCTCGGCCCAGCCCAAGGGGCAGGACGGAGCTTGGAGTGGCTGTGGAGGTGGGGGGCGTGAGGCCGTGCTGGCGCAAACGGGGGGAGGGACTTACGTGCACATGCTCACACGAGGAGAGCAAACCTCTCGGGCCTGATTTGTAGCTTCTTCGGTGATTTTGGACTGCTCAACTTTCGCTTGAAGTTCGATTGAGGTTGCTTTCACATCCTCCAGGCTCTCAATCAGGGTCTGGTCCGATAGAATGTCATCGCTGGACGTTGAAATTTTTTCGATCAACAGGTCCTCCAACTCCTTCATCCGAATGTGGAACCTACAACACAGCACACCTTGCTTGGCATATGCTCTCACAGAAAACAAACACCCCCAGCGCTGATGCCAACAACACCCGCAAACCACCGTCGCCTCCCGATCAACCCCGTCGGTTGGCATTGTATTTCACTGTATGTGTCCATCTCGCTGCTATCGCAGACACTTTGGATATGCAGAACCCAGCAATGCTCGAAAGAGCCAAGGCGCACGGTGGCCACCGAATTGCCAGGAGGTGACCATCGGTGGTTGTGACTGCTGACATAACAGCAACTGCCTTAACCACAGACTACTCCCTTCCAACCCCCCCCCCCCCTGTGCTGCCCATGATACCTGCCTGCAGAGGGTGTAATACGGACTGACAAGACATATGCTGTGGAAAAAAATGACAACGTGCTGGACTCACTCCCGACACCCTATCTGGCTGTGAATGAAACACTCTGGCTAGCATCAAACCAGAATGCCTATCTTTGCAGCATCTGCGCTACTGTTGCAGCCTACTCATGCAACTGCTGCTGTTGTACTTTCGTAACAATCTGGCCGGCAATGAATTTTCATAATAAATCACCTGACGAAGAGGTATCCTGTAAATATCACCCTCTGCTGGTGACTCTTCACGGCGTTGCTCGCCAACTGCCATCGGCAACCACTAAGCAACTAAGCACCAAATAATCCTCGTGTAGCATGTGAGCATCAGTTGCCAACATTTCGCTGTCATTGCATGCTTGTTGTGTTGAGAGGGCCTTCTTCTGCCCGGCTGGCCAGAAGGCTGACATGCACAAACCAAAATGGGAAACCCCACCCCACCACTTCAAAGGGGTTGGACGTGCATGTATGGATGCGCACTCTTTGTGCTATCTGTGCCTGACACATGTGCTATCAGATCTTCACGTCAGAAAACTGTTGCCCTCCTTCAACCCCAGCGTACAGGTCACCATGGGGGGATGGGCAACAACACACTCAGCTCACTGCATGTCATGGGGCGTTTCTGCACAGCGCACCCACAGCGCCCAACAGTAAGTTAGCTTTCGCATCACCACACTGAAAACCACCCACCACCGGGGAAACTACGTCCAGAGGGCAAAAGCAGCAGATTCAGGCAGCAATCTGGCGTTTTCAGTGTGAAACATCGTTTGTTTGAACTTGTTTGAACTAATCTGAGTGTTTGGACTGAGTAAGAATCTGAGTAGTACTGTGTGTGGGAACACAGTAGTTACTGGGGTCACCAACAGGATAAACGGGTCCAAAATAGCCCACTTTTCGCACACAGCACGGTGCGCCCCCCTTGGCATGTGCACAGAGATGACATCCCAGCCATCAATTGCATTACATTTCCCAGTCTGGCTGTGCGGCCCCCTTACGTTGCTGTTACGTTGGTAGCACCTTAAGTATTTGTCAGGACCAGACACCAAAGGCACTCGTTGACATTGGGGGCAAAGAAAGGTCTACCAAACTGACAATCGTAGACCTGTTGTTCTGCTGAATAAACTCCATTTTCTGAATCTCCAATTCCACTTTTTCTTTGTTGACAACAAGAGTCAAAATCTGCTCCTCAAGGCCTTCCTGCGACACCGTGAAATTGATAAGGGTGGTCTCAGCCTGAATCTCCGGAGAGTAATGCGGATTGCAGAGTTTGCTTTGGAGGATGAGACGGAAATTTGCATTGTAATCCACCTGCGGACATAATGCGGGAGGGTCGAACACCGAAAGGGAACACTGAGGGCGGACACAGGCGAGTCTTCCAACGTGTGAACCGCGGCTCTAAACGCACTCACTGCGGCTGACTCCAGCAAAAAAAATTGAAAATTTAAATTTCTATCTTTGAGCTGTAGAAGGTGGAAAACATGCAATTTGTGCACACACCAGGTGCCACTCATCCACCTACACATCCCCACTTTTGAGGCTTTTGGGGGCCCATGGCTCAGGGATGGACCCAGCGGCCACTACGTGGGTTCCCATGGGTGCTAGAGTACCCTATTGTCACCAAATGATCACCCAAACCCATCCCAGGGGCGACAGAAGGGTTTCAGAAAAATTGAATTTTGAAATTTTTTCAAGTACCACCAAACAGCCTACACAAAAGCAATTTTGGGGCCTTTTGGGGGCCCATGGCTCAGGCTACATGGGCCTAGTGGCCACCACGTGGGCCCCCATGGGTGCTCAAGTACCCGTATTGTCACCAAATGATCACCCAAACCCATCCCAGGGGCGACAGAAAGGTTTTGGAAAAAGCCAAATTTCAGAAATTTTCACGTGCCACTAGACAGCCTACACAACAGCAATTTTGGGGCTGTTGGGGGGCCCATGGCCCAGGCCACACGGACCTATCACCATATGATCACCCAAACCCATCCCGGGAGCAACAGAAGGGTTTCGGAAAAAGGCTAATTTTCGAAAATTTCAGGTGCTACTAAACAGCCTAAACAACAGCAATTTCAGACCAGTTCCACGGGGCTTTTAAGATTTTGTTGCATTGCAGCAGTCAGAGCCAGTATATGTATTGAGAGCGGAAGAGGGTACCCTCCACTGGATTTTGATCGCCATGAAAGCAAGGGACAACATCCTAATGAACAGTGTTGCTCCGTGTAATCCGAAGCAAAAAGGCATGACAGGGGGTGCGTGGGCGGGGTTCACTTAGCACTTCCAACAATCCCACTGAAGATGGCGCAGCTGTCCGCATTTGTGCAACATCTTAGCCTGGCGTTCACTTATGTCATGCTTCTCCAAACAGTTCCCTGGGACTCATGAATCAAATTGCTCAAATTTGCTTTTCCAACCTCACCTTCATGGTGCAGTGCCGGGGAGCACCGCCGGGGAAGAACCCTTTGTTTGTGGAGCAAAGTGCAAACCTCACGGTCCCCAAGTTGAAGGATGTCCACTCCGTTGCGTTTAGTAAGCCTCCGACTCAGAATGGGTCCCAATGTGGGATCCACGTACTCCCCAAGCGACTCCAAAATCACCGTGTCTCCGTTGGATACCGCCTTCTCAAGGATGCTGATCATTCCCTTGCTGGGCTTGATGATGTGCAGACGTCTAAAAGACCACAAAAAGGTGTGTTTGTCAGCACAACATTTTCCAACCCATTCCATTAGGCCGGGCGCCGTGCAATTATTGGACGCAATCATGATTCCACTGCAACAGTTCGAAAGTCTTTGGGATGCTATGTACAGGATGCATACATCTATGAACAGAAAAGCGACTCATAGTTATATGGGCCTGAGGTAGAAAGCCAAAACAAACCGATTTAGTTGCGGCAATTATTGGGGCAACTGGGGGCAACCCAGCAAGAGTAGAAAGAGCGTTCAGCTATTGCAAGACTTATGAGCTCGGTGATGGCGGGCTTCCCAGATAATGCCCTCAAAAAGGTGCATGCGGTGCGAGTACTCCTCCCAAGACAAAAGACATTTCGGCAGCCCCCACCCCCACCCCAACCAGAGAAATGGAATCAGGCTTTCACAGGAAAGTAGCACCAAAACTTTCGTCGATAACACATTGCCACACAGTTTGACAGAGTAGAATATTTGCTTCAAAACCCCCTGATCACCACCGGGAAATGCCTCTGAACATGTAGTGCATGACTACACCCCTCGGGTCGAGCCTGTCTAAAATTCGGACCAACGTTTTGAAATCAATTTCCATTTTGCCGCAACATTGGCATGAGACATTTTGGCGTGTTGCTGCTCCACCAGTTCTGGATCTGAATGTGTGAACCTGCAATTTTCACCTGCAGCCACCCCCTTTGGACTACACTGCGGAACAGTGTCACTGGCGCAATTTCGAGACAACGTCCTCGTAGGTGCCCAAGGCTCATCAGCACGGTCAGAAATGTTGCATGTCAGACAGGGGGCTGAGTGAAATTTAGGGGTCCTGTCTTTTGCCAACATCCCGTTTTGTTGATGATGCGTGGCACGGCAGGCCATACAACAGTGCAGAACGGGGATTAAGCAATCAGGAGTGAAATATGGCTGCAGGCGAGGAGGCTCAACAGAACCCTACTCCAAGATTGTGTGAAGCGTTGGACTGTTGGGTATGGGACAAAATTCACAAATTCCTGAAAATTCACAAATGTCTGTCCCATGAGGGCTATGTACTGATGTAGACCAGCCTTCAAACCATGCATTGTGTCATCCATTCAGAACACAACAGCAAAGGACGCATGACCAACCAACCCTATCCCCCTTCTCCCCATACTATATTCACTTGGCAATGCCACGTCCTTGCACTCAGGCACTGTCCCGTGGTATCCCATTGCAGCGAGTATGGAACCATGATCACAGAAATACTCCAGAGAACCGTCGCACATTTTGTTCCCTGTTTCTAAGAACCCTCAGGGAGGAGATCAGCGATAGTTATCTGCAACTCTGAACCTCATATTTGCACAAGAGGGAGTGTGGCCTTTCCATGGCCTACCAGACTGGGATTGCTCTATCATTGGGGCGTTCGATTATTTGGGTCCATCCAATCTTCCCCCCCAAAACTGTCATGCACGATTTGTCAGAGGCTGTCACATAATTACAACATCAAAAACACCAGGTAGCCATAGAAACAGTATCGAGCATTCATTGCGACAATCAGCATTTGGACCGTTCTGACGAGAGTACCGGAGACAGATCTTTCCACTTTTCGCACTTGGATGACGCCACATATTTTTCATTGATGACGGACACCTTCGCACAGGACTCCAGCCTTGTACAGCGCAGATTGGGCGCCATTCCTATGGGGGGCCCCCTTAGTGCGCAAAATGCCAACCTTCACTTCGTCTTGGGTCAAACAACGCACCGACTTGATGAGCCTGTGATTGTTTGCACATGGACTTCGGAGAGTGACCGTGGACTCTTATGTCCGATCGGATTTTGAACCAGACGGTTGTGTGTCAAGCATGGGTGGGAAGGAGTGAATCCAGTGCACCATTGATCCCATCGCGGTCACTGAAGACATCACATGGGTTTGAGTGCAAACAGGGACCTCGTCAGTGATGCAGTCACATGGGACTGCTAGGGCCCGATAGATGCATGCAACACAGCACCGCGGTGGCGGACATACGGTTTATGGCTGTTCCCCTCCTCGCTTAATGACACAACACCCCGCCCTCTGTGGGGCAGGGGGGGTATATACCGCCAGTTTGTGCTTATCATTTGGAGATACATTTGTTGGGGCAGAAAGTGGAAGGGTTGGCGCAGGCTGCATTGGTTGTTTGCGTTCTGGTCAAAAGGTTGCGGTGCCTCTTGCGCGAATGGTCATTTTCCTAACTTTGGGCTGAGGTGCCCCAAATGGGCAATGGGCAATGGGCAATGGGGGGGCCCAGGGGTGCGTCGTACCCCAACGGAGTAGCCAACCCCGGCACCGAACAATCCCCCCCCCCCCCTGTAGAGAAGTGTTGAGACAGAACAGAGGCAGACAAGCCACAGGCACCTGGTCCCATCTCGGCAAAGTTCTTGCTCCTGGCGCTTGATCCAATTGATCCCCTGCAACTGAGGGTCCACCAGCAGGGGCCATCGCTGCGATGCCTCCATGATGGCAGCGTTCTGTGGAGGGAGGGTGGGGCCTGGCATGTGGCATGGAATGTGGGGACACGCACGCAGACCCCCTCACCCAAAACCAAAAAAACTTGCCTCGGGGGAAAAATGCAATTTTGAATAGAGAACCAACAATGAGAGGCCGATTTTAGGTAGACAAACTTTTTTTTTGCCCTCATATCCAACCCAATCCCCCCCCCCCATCCCGTAGACCAAACACTGAGCAAAACACTGCTCCGGACCATGCACAGACCCAGTCCGCACCCGCCGGCATGCGCTTGCAAAGAGCACAGCCCATGAGCGCTGGCAGACGCCCTCCACAAAATCACAACACCACTGAAGGGTACGGGGCGCTCCGACCCCCACTCACCCACGCTGATGAACACTGTGCCCACACCTGAATGGACAGAATGTCGGATGGCAGGCCCTGGTTGCTCCATTGGGCAATCTTGGCGTTGTTGGCCAGGGTTTTAAGGGGGTCAAACTGCGAGATGGGAATGTTATCCCGTAAGAAGGGCAACCACCTGAAAGGAATTGGAACAGAAGCCGGCAGTCGGTGGCAACCATGACCCTTAACTGCACCAGTGCCCCTCACAGCGCACCGTGGGGAGCGCTTACTGTGCGCCGCAGGGGAAGGGTGATTAGCCGTGGGGGAATTAGCACTGCACTATTTTTCCTCAGTTTTGGGTGAAGGGAGTAGGTCAAACGGGCACAATGGCGAGGCTGAACACTCAAAACAGACAAATACGTTGCGATAATCACTCCCCATTCAAAAGTACGGTTACCCAATTCAGGTAGAGTTACCCTGTTTAACACAGCAAGAGCTACTGGATTGCAACCACTCAGAGGCACACAAGGTCAAAGGGAATGGGAATGAGGGTCGATGCAATTTGGTGTGATGAACAGGCCCTGTCGAAAATGCCCGATCAGAGCGAGAACATACCGCATGCGGTGTTGGGGGAGGGGGATGTCAAAACACATATACGTCAAAAAGATTGCAATGGTGCGCTGGTTGGGTTGAGATATTCAGAGCAGATGAAGGTAAAACCATTTGGAGCAGGAAGGTTGGGCCTCCAAGACTTTGTCCTGTGCTCTTAAATGCAAGCCACAGATCTGATGGCACAAAACTTCCTTCTCTCCTGAGCTAGTTTGGTTGTGTGACAGTGTGCCCCAGGTAGTGTCGGATGCCTGCAATGATCAGGACCGTTGATCGGATAACACTCTGCTTTTGTGTGAGATACCGTTGCTGTTTCGTGTTTTTCGATGGCTCGAGTGTGCTGAAGGGCCGTACCCAGCGATATTGTCTTTATGTGAGCCACATATCAGAAGAGAAAGAGGCACAGGCACAGCATATCCTCCGCGTTGTCAGACACGCCGAGGTGTGTCAGCCCTGAGTCATGATCAAGTGTTCAGTAATATGCCTGCAAGCGTAGGAGCTCTGCTGGAGGTGCAGGGGTATGTTGGCTTTGTGGCGTCCTGCTGTGTGTGTGTGTGTGTGTGTGTGTTTACATGCGTGTGCACGCGCGCGCGTGTGTCTGTGTATGTGTATGTGTATGTGTGTATGAGTGTGGATGTTTGTATGTGTGTGTGTGTGTGTGACGCCCGTATCTTTAAATCATGCTCAAACTGCGAGGTTCAGCAACTATGTTTCTACCACTAACCGACCGAACCATGTGTGTGTGTGTGTGTGTGTATGTGCGACACCAGTGTCATTCTGAAACAACACATAGCGTTCGATAACACCCATCACCATCATGTGTGTGTGCGAGCAGGAGCACACACCCTTCGGTACAGATCTCTTGCCGCCACGTGTTATTGAAGGGGCCCAGGTAAGAGACAAACGCTGCCGCCAACAGCACATCGCCCACGACCATGCGGCGCTGCTGCTTGAGCTCCTGGATATTGGAGTCCCACCGGGAGTTCTCACTGGCGAAAGCCTTGACCAGGCGCTGAGCCAGATCTAAGCGGAGGGCCGTGTGAGAGGCCTCTTGTGCGACCCGCTCCCGCTCGTTGTCCGCGGCATTGAAAGCGCCCTCGACCTGTGAAGCAGTCAGGCCAGCACTGTGAGGGAGGGGCGGTGCCAGGCTTGACAAACCCGTGGGCCTGTGCAAGCACACCATACTGCCTGACCCGCACCATTGCGAGGCTGGAAAGCGGCGGGTTCACAGTAGCCGTGACATTGCAAGCAGCCCCATCGTGTACCTCTACCAAGAATTCCAGGCAACCTGTGCCCTGGCCTGAGGGGTTTTGGGGGAAGGGGATCAATAGAGCCCTGTGGCCGGACTCCCCACCCCCTCTAAAAGGGATCAGGTAATAGGGCCCCCAAAATCCAACCGAGACTGACCTCCCAGGCCCCGAAGGTCATCCAGACCTCCATTCTTTCGGATTCAAAACCATTGAGAACGGCGTTTGTGGGATCAGCGCATCACGGCGCAGACAACAGCACCATTTGCCTTGTCTCCGGTGCAGAAAACAACGACATTGAAAACCAAAAACTGCTGGGGCCTTCAGCTGGTGACTGCCAATGGCCCTATCAGTCGAGCCCCCCCTTCCCCCCCAACTTCCAAGGGCTCAGCCCCCCCCCCCCCCTAAGTCGAAACCGTGATGGAGGTCGGTCCCAGTTGGATTATGGGGCCTTGTACAAGGCCAGAGCTGCGGAGGGGGGAGGGGGATTCTGGGCCTCAGTTGTTTGTTTCTTGGATCAAAGAGATGATGGACCGCTTGGGTCCGGTTGTTGATGGCCCAGCCCATGTCCACACATGGCACACAGTGGGGGATTGTCGGCCTCAGGCCCTGGAATGGTGCGCCCAGGCCCCTTCCCCAGAGCTTTGGCATCCTGTTGCACCGCTGGCTGCTGGGGATTCCGATGGAGACACGGGGCCGGGACTTCCAGAGGTCGCCAGGGTGGTCCTTAACGGAAAAGGGAAAAAAAAAACTGTTCCGGAACATGGTTTTTTCAAAAACGACCGCGTGTAGCTTACATGTTCAACCATGTTTGGTGGCGATTGGCGGTTGGCGGCTGGTGGAGATTGCCGGTTGGCGGTTGGCAGTTGGCGGCGGTTGGCAGTTGGTGATGGGTGGTTGGTGGCGGTTGGCAGCGGTTGACGGTTGGCGGTTGGTGGCAGTTGGCGGTTAGCGGTTGGTGGTCCCTTGGGGCGGTCCTTAACAAAAAAAAAATCTGGTCCCTTAAGGACCGCCCTGGAGGTCGCCACAAGGCCTGGAGAGTGGGAGTTGTCGACAGTAGTGGAGAGCATGGGATGCGGCAGCATTGGTGCCTACACCGCCCAATGCAGCCGACGTCCTGCATCATGGTGGCTGCTGTCTCGGCTGTTGTCACATGTACCCCCCGCCCCCCATGTCTAACGAATGCCATGTCCAACAAACACTTCCGTTCAGACCGTAAGTTTTGGGGACCCAATTAAAAAGGTCCCAGGAACATCATGAAACTACACCCCAGACAGACTAGGATATGTGGGCCAGCAGAAACAAGTGGCCAAAACCACCAACGCCAAGCACACCGACACCAATAAGGAGCCCCCTTGAGCCAGGACCTTCCTCCTCAAGGGGAAGAAGGGGACAGAGCGCGACGACCAACCCCTTTACCCTTCCCCTACCCCCTCCCCACAGCAACATGTTCCACCGCCGCCCTTTACCCCCCGGGACAGGATGAACATGGAGAGCCCAGAGGAAACTGCGCAGGGGTAGAGGGAAACACAAGGGCAGGTACCAAGGCAGGGCAAACCGCTCTCGCCAAAAATGGTGCAGAGCGCAGAACGAGGCAATGGAAAGGACAACAGCGAAAGAATCATTGTGGTTGTTAGAAGCCCCCATCAGAAAAAGGTTTAGGTACTGAATTAATTGCGGACCGAAAATGTCCAACGCACACAGGGGGGGGGGGGGGGTACACCGCTAAGTGCTGCCTGTGCAACCCCCATCCAATCGTCGGTACCATTCCAAAGCAGACAGCCGGTACATGCATCCAGTTGTACCCAGGCAACCGGTGTCCCTTGGTGGGCAGGTTTTCAATGCAGGGGGGAGGGGCTCAGTAGAGCCCTGGTTGGGACCCCCCCCCCCATAATGCTGATGCCACTCGGAACGGACACACCCCCGGCCACACCCCAGCAACAACCGCGGCAACACCAACCACGACGTCAACGTCACAGCATCACCGACACCAGCAGAGGGCAGCCTAGGACAGCCTATGGCAGCCCAGAAAACACGCCTGGGGCACTGCGGGCCTTGGGTGATGTGCTACCGGAAACTCGAGAGGGGGGGGGCAGGGGGGACTCCTCCCTCACCCCAATCGCGGGGACGTGTACAAACGGGAACTAGCCCCGGTCCCGAACCCATAGTCTGACGGCGGGCACTACGTGCATGGTCTACCACCAGCATTTAGGCACACAATTGGACGGTACATGAAGGGCATCCAACGGTGGTTGGAGGGTATCTCACAATGCTTGGATCAGAACCGACGGCGGTGGTAGGGTAAGCGACGGCGGTGGAAAGTGGACGTTTTTTTTAACAAAAAAAAACAAAAAAGACAAAACAAGTTCCACCAAAAAAGTGCCCTGAGGTGTTGTCCACCGTGCACAATGGCTGCATGGACGCAGCACCACAGGGGTGGGCGGGCTTTCAACTTCGGGGGGGGGGGGGGGTCTGATACAGCCCTCTGTCTAGATCCCCCCCCCCAAAAGAAAAGCTCAATTGACAGGCCCCCCAAATTCCCACCGAGACTGACCCTGGGCCACAGAGGTAACTCGAACCAAAATTCGGCAAAAAATGGCAACGGGATTTTGGAATCAGCACGTTGAGGGGGTTCAGAAAACCCATCATTTGCCATGTACTTGCTGGAAAAAAGTTTCAACCATTTTCAATGCTCAAAAAAATATTCGGCACCTTTGGCACTAGAGTTCATAATAACTGAGGGCTGGTCCTGTCAATTCCCCCAGCAATGCCAATGGAAGCCTTGATCTGCACAGACAAACACACACACACACACACACACACACAACCGATGTGCACACTCAGGCACCTCCGACAACTTGGATTGCAGCCTTGCTACCGCTGTTTTGATCTTTGTGACTTCCCGATTGACGATCTCCAACTTGGCCTTGGAATCCTCCACCAGCTCACGCTTCGGCTGTACAAAGCAGTGCACATGGTGGTACTTGTCAATATTGATGACCCAGTCACACAGCCCTGCAGCAGCAAAACTCTTGGAGGCCACTGCCGAGGCGGTGAAGTCCGGCTTCGCCAAATAGGGCTTGAGGGCTGCGATGTGGGTGGCCGGGATGTTGTCCTTGTCGAAACTCACCAGCCGTTGAAGGAACATATCGACTCGCTGCATGAATTTCTGAAAAAACCGGAAAACAGGGCTCAAAAACGCACCGTGGATGGGGCCAATGAGAGCGCAGAGCAAGCATGTGCGGTCCCTTGGAAAAATTTCTTGTGCTGCGGCATGCTGCGGCATGCTTCTACCTGCACATGTGGGTACCTACGCATCTGTGGGAAATTGAACTCACAAACAAGAGACAATATGCACAACACTGTTGGGCCGAATTAATCACTTTCACCATCCGGATCGTCTGTAGTGGGTTTGTTGACATACATCATAGCCAAATGGCGCAAAGTGTTGTTGCCCATATGCAAACAATCCTTTGTCTGGATGTGGCCCATCAAACTGAACGTTTGCTCGACATGGCAAGCAGAGCGTGGTCGTCGGACAAAGAAAACAGCAATGGTGTGCTTGGTGTTGACTGTTGACTGGATGTTGTTGGTGCAGATGACTGACTCATGACAAGATAAATAAAAACAAACTGGGGAGACATGGGGCAGGCAGAATGTCTCCCGTGCAAACAGAGCAGGAACAGGCAGCCAGACACATGAATTCAAAAAATTGGATGCTGCGGCATGCTTCCAAACCCCTATGTGCAGCTCCAAAAAACGGGTGCTGCGGCATGCTGTGGCTGCACATGCTTGGCGCAGAGGCATGAAATGAGCAGAGGCATTGAGTTGGGGGCAAATACTTGTACACACTATGAAGTGGGCACGTCAAAATACCTTCAGCTCCTCATCAAAATTGCACGTACATTACACCGAAACCACTTCCCCCTTTTCACTCCAATCATTGCATCATTCTGAAGCCCACATACTCACACCAATTTTGGTGTAAACCGTGTGCCTCCCCAAACCATGCCCCTGCATTCGACCCCCCACTCGTAGAAGCCCCCGTACCCCTCTCGTAAGCAGCCGGTCATGGGAACTCCCCCCTGTCAGCAATCTGAGATGGGAACCCCCCCCACTGAGATGAAAACCTGTGCCTGTTGCTATTTCTGCGTCCAAGTTGCACACGGTTGTGCGTGACGGAGCCTACGGAAGACTGACCATGTTTAACAGATGCGTGCACCAAAATCTTTGCAAATGATTCACTTGGAGGCACGGAATTTTGGCACTTGATTTTCTGCGTCTGCCCCCCCCCGGTGCCCTGGGTTAGCCCCTTTGCTTGTGTGGGGGGTGGAGAGGAAAAGGGGGACAGAGGGAGAGGGAGAGAAAGAAAGACATACAAAGACGGACAGAGAGACAGAGAGACAGGGAGAGAGACAGAGAGACAGAGAGACAGGGAGAGAGAGAGAGAGGGGGGGTGGGGG